>JACXIK010000032.1:858318-1307861 GCA_014737385.1 Bombus superbus
GTAGGCACAAAATTCGACATTTTCAAATTCTACTAAAACCTATGTTGTTGCACTAAACTTGTATCGCAAACAGTTGAAAATCTTTAGCAGATCTCAAAACAAAGAAATGGCGTCAATGACGCGTATTGAAGTTAGCTACATTAAAAGTTATCGCCACATATGGGCAAATTCCGGTTTCATATTTACAGACCTGGTAATTCATTAGCAAGGAAAAAACAGTTTTCGAGACGACTGTTGGCGAAGTTATCGTATGCATGGCAGAAGTGAGCGAGAGCAATGACGCATACGTTATTCGATAAAATGTTAATTTAGTGAATTGCGCTGCCTTTGAATGCGATTTCTTTGGCCTACGAAACCTATTGTCTCGTTCGTTCTAAAATCAATGACAATGCGATCTAATAAAAAATTCGATGCTAACGAAGTTGAAACCAGCAATAGCGAAGCTATTAAAATTTCAATCTTCGAACAAATAGCCAAAAAGATCGTAGCAAGGCCAGCTAAAATTTAAAGATATTATTTCTCTTTCACGTTCGTGAGATATTCGCCTTGTAACAAAAGAACAAGCATACCAAATTGATCGATCGTAAAGTCGTTCATTGTTCACAGAACCACTGTCGTAAAAAAATCTCGACTGAACCGGTATCGTTGGTTAGTGAGCAGGCATACCACTACAACGGTAAGGCTAGCAAAATGTTTACGACGGTCCACCGCTGAAGAACGAAACGTATATACGTATATGTATAGGACAAGTATAACGGGGGTGCAAGATAACGTTTCCTTTTCCAACTTGTGGGAGTTTTCTTCTTGACGGCAGTTTCTCGCAGCGAGGAGAAATTTTCATCGCGGCGGTAAGTAATAAAAATAAAAGTGATTATTGAGATTCTTGGAAACCAAGGAGAAAAGCAGCCTCCCTTGAATCACTAGGCTACCCTATCACCAACCCCTGGAAACCATTCTTCTGTTCGACCACGCTCTTTCGACCAGGATTGAGTCACTAAGGTATTCTCGTGTGAGTGATGTGAGAATGTCTCCTGTTTCATCATCCCCTCGCCCCTCCTTCCTTATCCTTTTCTTTCGTTTCCACCTAGCGACCCCTGTTCTACCCTTTGTTCGTGCCTCTTTTCTTTTTTCTTCTTCTTCCTTTTTTTCTTTTCTCCTTTTCGTCCCCTTTTTTGCCGTCTCCGAACGCAACCAGAGAGAGCGACGGTTAAATGTATTGGGGCGAACGAAGCGGAACAGCGTGCAACGAGGCCATCGAGGTTTACCACTTTCATGCGAGAAACAGTTATGGTAAATTGATGAATTTCTCGCTTTTTCTTTCTTTCTTTTTTTTTTTTTTTTTTTTTGAGAAAATAGAAAAATCCTGTTATTCATTATCGCTATTATTATCCCCTGTATTTCGCAGTCATTTAGTACGCTTCACGTAAAAGTCGGCTGAATTATTCAGTAACTTTTTATATTTTATTACCAGGATGATTCCTTTTTCGACATTTGCTATTCGCTCTACGATAAATGAATAATATCCACGTTAATTTAATAATGTAAACGTGCATACACGATAACAGTTAGACTTTAGTTTGACATTTTCAGCTTGATATCTCGGGGAATATTCAAAAGCAGTTGCGAACTCGCGGAATAATATGTTTGAAAGTGCAGAATGTGCAGTAAAGACTGTAATAACCTTTAAAAGTATATAATGCTCGCTAAAAAAAAAGCGCAAAAGTATTTAAAAGTATTTAATACTCATAAATTTAAAAATCAATTTGCATTTAAATTACAAGCTACCGGTCTTTCTATACAACTATTTACAGGGTGAAAATATTAATGGCAGACGTAGCGTAAACGCGTGCATAAACATTCGCAGTCTATCGATCACGCAATGAAGCATATTTTCGAAAACGTTTATAAGCTCTGGATATTAAATCCATTGCCAGGATAAATGAAGGAGTCGATTACACGTACCTTGAAAGATACTCCGCCGGAAAGAAAATAATCGATGAACAATGTGACGCGGAGCGTACGGCGCAATTTGCTCGGATAAGAGGTAATTCCGTTTATTAATGACAGCATTCCTTTGAACATAAAGAATTCTGCGAGCATTCTACGTTCCGCTTGATATTATTTCGAATTAATAATGCTACGTGGCCGGGCGTGTGGATTTTCGAGCTGCAAAAAAGTTCTCGTCGAGCTACGAGTAAATTTGAAATACAAGTTTAGGTTGTTTAGAACAACACATTATAAACACGTTAGCGACAGAAATAGTTTTCAGCATTGATGTAATCGTCAAATATCATGTCAGTTTGTCCGGCTCTGTATATCCTTCAAATCGCTATCAATTTCCCAATAAATCTTTTTTAACCTAACGAAGCAACATCTGTGACAGTCGTAAATATTCAGTGTAAATAGAAATAAATACCCGTAATAGTAAACCGTGTTCTGAACGCAAAAATCCGCTGCACTTCGTTAATTTGACGTGTAACATACCGATAACATCGTCTCGCGTCGCGTAATCGGCTCTACAACTGGATACACGTTCGTTCGCGATCGCACAGTCTCCATATAATGTTCGTTTGCGTACGGAGTCGCATACGTTTCGATGTAACAGAAATAGGTGTAAACGGTATTTATCGCAGTTCGTTGTTCGTTATATCGGATAGCAAAGCACGAACGATACAGAACGAAAGAAGCGCGAGTTAAACGAACTTTAAATATATATATATAGATTTCTTTGATACGTAGATATATAGAAATTCACTGCAAAAGATATTAATTATTTAGGAAAAAAGGTAGGAAAAGGTCGTACGGTTCAGCGGAGCTGTCGTATGATCTTTCAAATGCGTCGAGCAGAAAAATAAGTGGACTCGCGTTTAGACTGCGAACTGATGCGCATCGATTGATCGATACATTGCATCGAAATTGCACAAACAGCGCAACGTGTAATGAGATTTTGCCATCCGGTTATGCGGTGATTTCATTCGCAGATTCGGGTTCCCTTTGTTAGCTAGCAACGCGCTACATGTTGATTGCTCGAAGCGACACAATGAACGCGTCAGGTCGAAAGTGACAGCTAGCAAAGCACGTTACGGGCAAGTATATCGATTCTGTAAAGTTTTGGAAGAGAGAAGAACTCCAGAGTTTCTGGATTTTGTGGTCAAGTCATTAAGTTTGATATAAGTGCACGGAATTGAAAGCTTCTGCTTAACCCATTAAAACGTTATATAACTTCTTATCCGTAGGCCATTCTCGAATTCGGTTCACACACGTGAAATTTAGGAAGAGCGATTACCACGAATAATGCACTTGTCGTAGGTTGCAGCGTCGACAGCAGATGCGGACAACGACGATCCTCTCTTGGCGATCAGTCACGCGTCATCATTTGATTTATCCCTGTACAATCGAGTGCATAGGCCTTGTCCCCATGTCGGTCATTCTGTCTCACGAGTGACCCGGTGAAAGCTCAAGTGCTTTGGAGTCGTCAAAGGAACGTATCGACCTTCCATACTCGTCGATACTTGCCGATTTCCGAGGAAATCTAAATGCAGTCGAATCGGACTCACCGCCACTCAATATACTATCGAATTCGCAAACCTCGTTCGAGATACATTCCTTCTAGCCCTCTAGCAGCGAGTAAGGATTTGAAAGGTAATAAGTACCGGTCAGAGCTTATCTCGTTAATATCGTAGGTACGAATGGAAATTTTCCAAGAATTTGCTTAACGCTTCTCCATCGTTTAAATTCTATAATTTTATAAAGCGTTAATTATAATTTTAAAAAGTTTGAAGGAATCGAGGTATTTATAACGCTGTAATAAATTACCATTTTTTCAAGTCACAGAAACTTTTCGTGCTTCCAATTTGCGAATCGAGTTCTTGAAACGTATCTACTATTCCAACATCGCCTATCGCGTAAAAGTTGCAAACTTTATTAAACGAATTCGTTTGATCGTTTCGCTTATGCAACCAGACAAATATGTATCTCGCGGTGTTAATATAAAGTCCCATCTGCTGCCTGGGTGAATCGTTTCGATAAGAGGTGGCGATAAGTCCGCTCGAGTTTACACGACAGAGGGTCGAAAGGTCAATATTGCCAGCCCATCGAACTTATCTCTGTGTCACAGGTCTTCACTCGCGATGCGTATACACACGCGCGTGTATGCCATCGGGAGGAAAATTCTCTAGGGGTTGCCGATGCGTGCTCAGTGCTTAGTACTTAGTGCTCGGTTTTCTTCCTCGTCGTGTTATTATCTTATCCGTGCCCTCACGCATCGTCATCAACCGATCGTACTTTATTAAAAACGGAAGTCACGTACGCTGCAAACTCGATATTCACGTGCTCGCATCGTTGTTTATTATCTAACGTAATTTGTCATTTTCACGATGATTTATCAAGTAGCCAGAAACTCGAAAAGTAATCAAGCGTTCGCGTCGATGCTAGAAATTAGCCGAAAAGCAACATTTCGTCACCGCGAAATAACACGCGCTGTGAAAATCCTTGTAGATCAACAGGCGCGCGATGCTCGCGATGCAAACGCGCTTCCACAAGCGTGTATCTCGGTCGGGAGGCGAATTCTTTTTAAAAATCACGGGACCAGAAAGCGTATATCGAATAAAACAGAAATACTCTGCGTTTATGCCATACTGATAAATTTTTTATGAAAGTTATTTCGTCTGCTTCACCACGCGGAAGATGCGGCAACAATAGCGGCCGTCGCTATCCCCGCGACCCCTTACCCAGCAACCCGGCCAGTATTATTTCGAAACTCTCGTTCGACGTGACGTGTAATGAAGCCAACCTGCCTGGCCAGCGTTCGCTAGGGGGTGGCGGAGAAGAGAAAAACTTTTTCACCGTCGAATTTTATTTACACGAGCCAGATAAGCAGGATACCACGAATACCACTCTAAAAGTTACAGCTACCAGTCGTCGTCTATGACCGGAGAACCGTCGGTCGATGATTCTAACGATACCATTCGAAACCTTCCCGATCTTGCGATTTTCACGTTCTACTAAACTTATAGTGGCGCAATGTTGAAGAAGAAGAAGCAACGACGAGCAACCAAATAGCGCGACTAATGTATAGATTGAACGAGCACAAGCGATGTTTCAGCTTCTCCGTAGTACCTACAAAATAGTCACGAAACAATTCGACCCTAACCAGGTCAGTTGATTGTAATGAGTATAATGCTTAAGGATGTTATATCCTTCCTCGGGAGAAAGGGGTTCTATTACGTTCTAACGAGCGACGCCCGCGTCCCTTTCGCTACCCAGCTTTTCACCCAGAAACAATAGATCGAGCTACGTTTCGATCGTAAGGATTTTTGAATTTAATATTCCAAAGAGCGCGCCCGTAACGGATTCTTGTCCTTTTCTGTCGCACTCGACCGCCACGTATATGCGATTCAGGATCACGGACTGGTGCTATATTATGCGTAGTTCATACCGCGACGTAGCGTATCATTGTTCCGGGAAACAGAGGAATTCCATTACCGGTTGGCAACTGAACTCTCTGTCGAGGCTGCGTTTTAGTTGCGGTCGACGAAGCGAGTCCTCCGTGCCCTCGTCCGCGCGACTGCACCCTCTCGACCCTTCTCTCCTTCCAATCCTCTCCGTTCCCTTTCATCTCCGCTCTGTCTGCCTGTCAGTGGCGCTATCCTAGAGGGTCGGAGGACCGGCAATCTCCGTCAAATGTTTCTCTGTGTTAAATGCGCGGCCACCGGTGCCCGGCTCCTGAGCGTGTGACAAACTATGCTCGATTCGTATCGCGCAATTGCTACGCCAAAAATAATGGAAGGGCGGAGAACCGCACAGGAAACAGTGCCGAGTGAAATGAGAAATTTTGACGAAATTTTTGTATTCGATGGTGAGACGTCATAGCGCGGATCGCAGCGGGCCGGCATGAGACTTTACATTACCATCGAATGCAACTTCGGTGACGAATTAAAAATCGCAGAACAAAACAATAGCTGAAGCGGCGGTCGAGGCGTTTCGAACTTGTTTCAATGGAAATTTAAAGATTTTACGATACTTGGAAAGGAGATAAAAGGTATAAAATAATATTTTGTAAAGATTTCAGTCGACGTAATAATCTTTTAAGGCTGTAACGACTTCCTAACACTCTTACAGCTTTGCTTCGTTCTCCATAAATGTCCTAATACCTACGAATAATAGCGTACATTCGCATCTCCAAGTTGAAATTCTTCAAAAAAAATGAAAAGACTAATTCCGCTTTTATCTCGTTTAAACGTTTGCTTCCCCTATTTCAAACATTTTCGCTAGATCTTACCTTAATATCATCTTTCTTAAAACTGACTTAAGAACTCGGATAATAAAAATCCAAAGAGAAAACTTCGGGAAACTCTTCGACTGAAAACTATAAGTCCGTTTAAACGTTTAACCTCCACTTAGCATGGATATATGTCGTTCGAACTTCGAAAAGATTTCACCAATTATCACCGAACAGTTCGTTTTCCGCTTTTTCTTCGAAATCGTCCTTTCCTTTTCCCATGCAACTTCGACCATCTTCCTATAATTCATTCAGAGAAGAATTTCTGCCCGCGGCATAATTCATATGCCGAAGCATTTTTGCACGGAAACTGCGAGAAATATCAGTCCTTCCTTGTTCCGCGCTATATTTTTCTTCGACCCGCGTTTATATCTTGCTTTTGCCGTGATTCGGTTCCTTTCGCCTCGAATAACGTCTCGACCCGGCTATGTCGTCCTCGACGCGCTCGCATCGCGCCCCGTGGAATGCAAATGAATCGGTATCCAGGTGCTTTATATTCTACTTGGAATTGCCGCGCCATAGCCACCAAAAGTCACCAAGAGTTTTCAAACTGCGAAAGCGAACCGCAAGTTGGAACGCCACCGCGTACCTTCCTGCGGCTCTCGTATCCGTCGAATAATTTCATTATGTCTATTGTTTTCATTTTCTGAAAGCGTTCTACGACTCGAAATTATTAAATAGGTATCTCACAATTAGTTAAAAGTCCATAGTCCAAGATGCAAGATAACGGTTCTCGCATATTTTACACATTCGTGCTAACACGAAATAGCGAGGCATTAAGCAAATCGTGCTAAAAATGTTGTCACGTAACGTAATAGAAACTTCAACTTCTCGGCTGCCGCGCTTCCGCCTAACTTATGCCACCGCGTATAAATTTCGAGAGTAATAGTTTTACGTTTCCATGGTATTCTTACCGACTTAGACTTTCGAAAGACGTACGCGACCTGTTGCTCGTCCAGATTCGTGTGTGTGCAAGTGCGAGCGTGTATATGCGCTATGAAGGAAACATTTCAATATGCGTTATGCCGCGACTTCTGTGAAATTGGATTTGTAACGTGGACGTATGGAGTGCGGTTGTTTCAAAGCGTTGCTTATCCCGTTTCATACAGGAATTTTCATATATCAGAATTTTTCGAATTGGGACAAATACTCCTTACACTGGGGTCTCTTCGTATTTATCGTCGAAGCAAATTTTATGGGGTTACCTATTTTTTGATTCGTAGAGATATTCTGTGTTTCGAAAGAATCGTCAAAATGAATTCTTGCGCGTAGCGTTAATTTTTTAAAGAGGGATCGATCTTTTTCGACGATTTATTTCAACGAATTTCGTCGTAAACGTATGTCGAAGTCTTACTAGTCGATGGTGGCGTTAAAGCTTTTATAGTAGAAAAAGATAGTTCCTTAAAAAGACACGAACGTATATTTAACTTGTTGAAGTGGTCGTCGCTTCAAAAGGGAAAAACTCTACATCTGGATTGTTTTCTTAATAACCGATCTTGCATGAAGGACACCGTTTACCGGTAACCGTCAAATTGATAACAGCAAAAACGAACAAACAACGTCAAAGGCAAAAAAGTCATCCTGGCCGTGACCAAGGACGATCTAGTGGTGAAACGAAGCAAAGACGGTTACAGGGGATGCGGGGCATGGAAGGACCGACAGGTCATAAGGAAACGGCTCACGACATTTGAATTCAATATATATTCAGTATATTCAGTATCTTAGTATCTTAGTGTCTTGCGAACAGCGACCTATTAATGGCGATTATCATAGTGCGAATCTGGACTAGCTCAAACTGCGCTTATTCTTATACATATACTTGTACTTATACTTTACACTTTGTCTTTCAATATATTTTTACTATTTTACAATTTATCCACTCGTTCTACTCCTTCTTTTAATATCCTAAACCAAAAACCTCAACATAACTGTAAGTTACATTTTGAGTTTAAATTACTACATAGATATTAGCGTTTCGAAACTAAAAAAATAATTAAGATGTTAATTGACAGGCATTTTCGATACTCTGAAAGATCGTATCCGTTGTAGAAGAAACGTATAGCGCGAATATTGCGGAATTGAGTGGAATGTCATTTACGATAGCATCACGGTAATCCCTTTAGCAAACTCTGACGCATTTTCAACTTCAGGCGACTCGCTCTTGCTATTTGCGTTGTCACAATTCTCTGTGCACACGACCGTATGAACCGAATAATAGTTTAACAAGTTCGTGGCATTCTTAGAACGGAATTCGCAACCTGTTGCACTCGCACAAACATCGGTACGACCGGAACAATATTGGCGTATTAGAAGCTGAAAAAATACTATTCTTCCAACGATTTAAATTTGTTAATATCGTTAATCGTAGAGGTGGAATTAACTGGTCGCTGGGATTCCCAATCGCTCGCACTTGCTTTCTACCCTGGACGAGAAAAGGCGATTCCTGTGAAAAACATTTTACAGATATAACGTTGAATAGTAACTTTCTCGTCGCTCTTTGAATCTCTCGTAAATCAAGTGCCATCATAAAACCTGTTTGATTTATTATGAACGGATGAAAACGAAAAGTCCATTCACGATCATCGTTGACTGTGCTTGTTAATAATCGTAACGATTGCAACTGCATTTACTTTTGTGTACGTAATTTTAAATATGAATGCAGCCATTTTGCAGACGATGATATTAATTTAACGACCCAGCCCGATTTTCTTGCTACTGAATTCGCGACCTGTTGCACAACCAGAAGATATGACATTTATGCACTCTTAAATTCCTCGCAGCGGTATTAAATTAGTAATTCATCCGTACAACCGCCTCCGTTTCGTGTCTTTTGATTAGTTTGAATGTTCTATCCTGTACAAGCAACTTCAGAACACGAAAATACAGAAAATACAAGAGATACAGAAGATACAGAAAATACAAAAGATACAGAAAAATCTTGCGGAAACGACAGAGATAAAACAATTATAGAAAAAATAAAACTATTCGAGAAAGGGAAGATCGAGTATCGTGGATTGAAAAATAGAAGGATAGGAATAATGAAGCTAGGTCTATGGATCGAATTCGCTTCGATCTTATTCAGATTTGAAAATTGCCGTAACAATTGCCTTTTGTCGCATTTATTCGACCGATCTACGTCAAAATGCGTGACATTCAAGCGGGAAATTCGTCCGTTGCATGAACTTCAATTAGCGACCTTTCGCCGGTAAAACCTGCAATAAAAGCGATCGCAGATTCTGTCCCTATGTAGCTTCACATTCGAACGAGCACGATCGGATGCTCCATTCAGCCGTTTCATTCATTTACAAAGGTTGAAGGGAATTTTTGTTCCCGATAACGAAACTAACGTTACGGAATTTTGGCAATAAATGCGAAAGAAAAACCGACGTTTCACGTTATAATGTTAGACGCGTTGATTGAAAAAGAGAATAATTTGATTCTGGTACTAGTAACTCGTAAAGCATACTTTTAGTCTCTAAAGTATTAAAAGTTCGTTCTCGCCACGCAGAAAACAAATAAAGGGCAAATATTTAAATACGAAAAGGTCACTAGATCGTGCAGATTTAACACGCTTCTCAGCTATAAAGGGAATAGGAAACAAAAATGTGCAAATAATAAAAATAACTTATATAACCTGTTAAAATATAGTATTCTCTGTATATCAAAAAAGCCTGAAACTACTCCTTACTGGCATTTCCTGCATATAAATCTTTAGAGCGTGTACTTTGCGTATACTGTATATGTATACGCAACTAATATGACGTAGACGAGACAATAATGACGAGGGAAAATTATTTATTTATTACGGCATTTACAGCTACGCGTCGTGCATCCCTATCGATCGATCGGTTCTTGAGTAGTCAACGATCAATCAACGCATTGTACACACGTTCTTTGTTTAGGTATAGCTATATATTTGACAATCGCATTTAATTACTGCCCTTAGTTATCCATAAAAAGGTATTAATCGACGAATACCGAGCACAAGATGCGTAAAACGAAGAACCTTTCGAAGATTCAAATCGCTTATCGTTCATTGTTCAACGTGTTACAATAAAGCAATGGTTGCTTTCATACAACATTCTACCTTACGTTATGCCCAATAAAAAATAACATTTCGGTAAAAATAGTGCAAGCCACGTTCTTGAACGAACAATTCATTATCTGAAATAAATCGATCGACGATAGTTTCATAGTAGGCAGACATTTTTCATTAGAATTCCGTATACAATGATACGGAACGGTTTGACAAAAGTAACATTGTTCGTTGTACGGACGAGCATACTCCCTTAATCCAGAGCAACTCGCTTAACTAAAAATTTAATTTACGATTCCCTCCGGGATTCCGTTTCGCTGAAATAGACTTTTGTCAAATATTCGTTTCGTCTTTTGTCTTGGATGACCACGCAAAAAGGACAGCGACCGAGCGCAAAATAATGCACAATGCTGTGCACCGCGCTCTCAGTACCAATACGATGGCGTCACAAAATCATCGACACTATTCAAATATCGCAAAAACGCCACGAAGAGGCTCGATATAATCATGTGCGTGATGCACTGCGATCACGTTCAACGAAAGCCTCCGTCGTAATTATCCACAGCGTAACGCATGCTGTTATGACTCGAAACGGTCAAGATTGCGTAACTCAAGTTCGCTACACGCGCATCATCCGTACTGATGTTGTTTCAAAGCTGACTCGCACAGAAACGCATTTTCCATTTTTCGAAAAACGTGTACACCGTTCGTTTACAAATACGAAACACGGCCTGTTTCATACATGGTTCCTCGTCGGTATATACGAAATATCGCTTCTACGAATATTTCATCGACCAATTAAAAGTTATCCGCGTGAATTGTTGAGTTTACTCGAACGATCGTGTTTCCCGCGTAAGAATGACCTAACCGGCCGGTATCGTGACAAACTTGTAATAGCAACGCTGATGGAGAATGTAGGAGACACGCTGCGGCTCCTTATTGCTAAACACCCAAAACCGCGCAATATTGGCCGGACGTTACACTTGCCAAGAGTGGGTGTGTCGCGCGTGTGATGTGGGAAACCGTCGCTCTTTGTCGCGCTTCGACGATTTGCATCGTTCGTTTCTGCCATCGTAGACACGTGCTTTCGAGGAAAATGCGCTCTCACGTACTGATTCCTTCTTCCATTAAAGACAACAAAGTAAAAGTATCGCGGTCGAAAAATGTACAGAAAAATTGATCAGAAGCAATCGTAGGATATACTCTGCAGTTATGTTTACTATTAACTTTGTAAAGTTGAACTTTGAAACTCGTCCACTGGAGGAACAGAGGCCTCGTAGGTTATAAAATATGTCGTAATTCGTCAAGGTGAAACTTAATTTCGTCAATGTACTCGATTCGTCGTTTATCTGTAAGTAGTATGTATCTACAGGCGAACAGTAGTGCGTTTAGAGGAAAGGAAGAAACAGAATGTCACTTCTGTGTTTTTCCATAGCCTGAAGCGCATCAATGAAATACATGAAATTAACTGTTCGTCGAAATAAGATTTCCCAATGGCGAGTCCAACATCCAGTTCGCCTGGAGGGCCTCGATGCTGGTCATAAAGATTGCTAGAAGGAAGGATGACTGTGGGTTACGTGGGGTTAGCGTCAGGTTGCTAGCAACATTGGCAATATCCTGTTTTTCTAGGGCTGCGGAATTAAATATTTGTCGCGACGAAACAAGAGTTACGTCGCAGTTCGTAGCCATCTCCGGGGGAATACAAGGATACCCAAGCCAACGATACTAGCAACCCTTTGAGTGCCCTCCGGGCGCGGGTGTCGGGCGCCAGCCAATATACCAAGAAACGACCAATATCTCTGCTTTCTCCCTGTTCCAATTTTCAAATAACAAAATTCGTAATCGACCGGGGTGGGGCGCGTATCATCGTGTATTGGCACGTCTTCCCATATACGGCCGATGCTTTTTTTCCATAAAAGAGTGTTTGCCATTTACACGTGTAATCTTATTGTTTCTTAGATTATGCAACGATTGCTTAGATTACAATGTGTCGCGTGATTTTCAACTTTTTTATTTTAATTTGTCGTTACCTGTTGCGAGATACTCGTATTTTACTCCAGACTCGTAGTTCCTACGAACACGGTGCTACCAACAATTTATATCGCGAACCAAATAAGACACGTCCTATCTAAAACCACGTTCTATTGCCTATAAAAAAAATAACATAAGGGAAAAGAAGATAGGGAAATAAAACAGAGGGTGAAAATAGGTATACGGGAAATCTATTTGGTCGTCGCTCTAACGAAAGACTTCATTCGCGAGATGCGTATTAAAAAACTGTTACTCCGCAGAGTATATTCGAGAAAGCAATCCGGTAAATTATTACCTTGCTTTCGCGGCAAATCGATGGCCACCGTTTCATACAGAACTCGACTATAAAAATCCACTGAATTATAGGTTTTTTGTATATATCCAGTAAGATATATCGTTGCGATATCTGACCACCGGGCACCTGACTCACCCTTTTGCTTCTCACACCAATATGTATCGTATATCCATATCGAAATGTACGACACACTTTTGGAGATTGTTCAACTTGCTCGAAAGCCGACCAGCTGCGATCGTATATACTTGATTTCTCCATTAAAATTTTCCTCTACAGGAATTCTCGTCCCTCACGCTTTTCCCGCAGCTCGCTGCGCATTTTCCCGTGCAATCGTATTCCGAACACCGACCTAAATGTCATCGAGGATACAAGAACATTAGTATCGTTATCCATGATTCGCTCGTTAAAATCATCCGACATCGTTATTAACTTTCATATGAATTTGCTAATAACATCCACTTAGATTCCACTAGTTTAACATGGCTAAATACGAGATGAATGTATTGATTGATATATTGTTTGGCTTAAATGAGTGACGCGTCGACGCTAAAGTAGTTACGTACAGCGTACTAACTTCGAACGAATCTACGAAAATAAAAGGAATTTGTAATTTAGTGGTGCCGATTAAACTGCCTGGTAATATGGAGAAGGTAGAAGAAGGTGCATGTACATTTGCGAAAGTATATAATGTACACCGAATAGCCCACGTAATTCGAAACAGTTCGATATTTCGAAAACTGCAGGTCCGATTTAATCGTTCTAGTATTAAATTTTATGGATCTCAGGATCTCTTAAACGTGTACGAAAGTTGATCGTCGGTCATGCCCCTTTGAAGTTGGAACGAAGGTTAACTAAACCGAGCTAAATCAGAATTATGAAGTACGTTAGAACAATTTCTCCGAAGCGACGTAATTTTTTAAAAATTAAATTTTTTCTATTACCATGTTACGTCGGTTAACGTCGACTATTCCCTGCCCCTTTTACACCGTGGCAAATAAAGCTTTTCCTGAAATCCAACTATATATCAACTTGTTTTTATTTCCTTTTCGCGTTCCGTTTCCCGCGTTTTCTCTCTTGCGTGTCCACAAACGTAGCAGGTGTAAAGAGACTTTAAAGCTGTATCAACAGTGTACCGAGCTTTCCAGATATATATATATATATATATATATATCTAAAAAAGTTTTACTACAATTCACGAATACGGGACAGCGCAGCAAGCTACAAATATCTAACAGATAGAGCGGATTTTAGGAATGAACCGTGACACGACGTAGAATGGAGGCAGTAGTATCATCCAGCACGGTAAACACCAGGTGCGCTTTATGGTCGACAGTAAAACATACGGTATTGGCTACGTCGGTTCGATAATTTTGATCCCACAATACCAACAGGATCGTTCTTATCGGGTATTCACTTTCAAACTTTCTTTTTCTATCGCTATTTAAAACCAGTAAGGTATAATTTACATTATATCAATGCTTCCAGGTCAAGCTATCGTAAATCACGCTTCTCGAATTTTATAGGAGAGCGAGTCGACGTTGTAAAAGCCTCTTAATTTTGGAACCATTACGGATGTACAGAGTGCTCCATGCAATAAGATTCGTGATTTTTAAATCGAATAGATTAAACACAACATTAGTAAATACTAGATACGTAGAATTAAGATTTCCAGAATATTTCCTTTTTATTGAGGAACTCGATGCAGATTAATCCGTATAAAAAAAATATTAAGCTATTTATGCTATAGACCGTAAATTCCCTTCGTAATTATAATATAAATTTTCTCCTCTAAGTTCACTAAACGTCTTCCCTGAACTCCCCTTGTATCCGTAACGATGCGAGGCACGCGAAGGAGGAAAAAATGAAAAGTTGCCGGAATGAATGATTGGCATGTCATAATTGAACATACTAGAGCTTCCTGTCCTTAAAAGTTTCATCGGGTCTTCCATATTCCTTCCAACTTCCATTTGTCTATCGAAACATTTGCTTATGCGTAATGGTCTGTAGACACCTTCGATCGGTGAAATTCCATGTAGTTGCAGCACAATCGATTGCTTTGTTAACGCCTCGTTGATACCTGTCGTGAACACGACTACGTAACAATATGTGCGATTGTGGCGCCTATGTTGCGTCGCGACAAATTCGTTTCTACGTTCATTCAAGGGGATGATGAATTCATTTATTGCTAGTTAAGTCAAATTTCCAAAAATCTATTCGTAAAATTATCGATAACGAAAGAGGCAAAAAGAAAGGCTATTATTTGGATGTTAAAGCTTAATATAGTAAAACCATTGCTATCCAATTACATCTATGAAAAAAATCTATCTTTTACTATAAAAAGAATGTTCATTTACGTTTAACTGTAAATGATTGTAAATTATTATCGATAAAATTTTTAAGCTTGATTCAAAATTACAAAGAGCGTGTAATAATAATCGCTGTAGCGTTATAAATGACTGTTTGCCTATAAATGAGCGTAGGTGTCAACGATATTACACGGCAATTAACAAAATCACATTCTACACAAATTTCACAACCTTTCTCGTATTCGTTTAATCAGCTAATTCTTTTTAGTGGAAAGCTTTCGATCAGTTATTTCTTCTCGCTTCCGTTCTCTGCTTTTATTTGTCATTATAGTAAGAGAAAAATTACATATTTAAGGCCTCTCCTCGATGAACACCGATTTTGCTTTTGATCTACTGCAATTCTACTCGAAATAAGCAGGATTTCCTTAAATCGTATACGATATAAAAGTTTATTCCGCCGATTTAAATTTTACTCCAATATACTTCAGCTTCGAAGTATCTCTCGAAGTACAGAGGCGTCTTAAGTTTATACCGTGGTTTTAAGGGATATCGATGAAGATACGTCCGTCTCTGATTTACTCTAATACGTTTGAAGTATCAATTATAGAATATCGACTGTAAATTGTAGAATGGTATAGAAACTGCGCTAACTTAGTACATATTGATTACAACTTGTTTCGAGTTCCAGTTGAGAGTTGTTTCAGCCCTGTATGAAAGGTGTTTGGAATTTGATTGAGACTGTTCCAGTTGTATATAAATCTAATTTCTGTTTAAAGTGGAAAATTTAATCGATAAACTAGTACGTTCTTGGCTCTTTCTTTCCTGTACGAAATATCGTAATAAATACCACGTTTGTCAAATTGCTATTACGCATACAACCGTTACTATTGCAAGTGAAAATTGCCGACAGACTTCGTCTAACAAATTGCAGATTAACTGCATTACGCGTTTCGATTTGGCTACCTTTTTCCTTTCATTTCACTTGCAGAGGAACCCCTTATTGAAACGGTAATGCAATCATCTCCCCTGTCAGAAATATAGAAAAAAATCGCGGGAACACATCGTTGCACTAACATTCTCTCGAGCCAGGTAAATAATCTTTTACCCAATTATATTCGGTATGGCGCGTTTGAAATCAACCGGGGAGCACAACATTAATTTTCATTTACCCCTTTTACTCCCATTCCCTGTTTCTCTACTTTTAAATTCCATCGCCTCTTGAGATATTCGTCGGAGGAGAGGGCATCACGGCAAAAAAGTTCCTCCGTGCGATATTTCCACTAATAACGAATGCAAAGTTTATGATACGAGCTCAACTTGAACGGTAGCAAGGATTTAATTCTACTGTCGTACTGACATTAGTTGGATTACGCAGCGCTTACACGATACGTATTCGTGTGCACGGTAAATATTAACGTTCGTCAGAACTGTTATGGGCAAGACTGTTACCATCAGTGAGATTAACTAAAGTTACGTAAGTTTGTTGTTTCCGTAAGATCGTATACTGCATATACGGTTATTTCCAATATTTTCTCACGATTAATGTTTCCGCTGCTTCGCAAGGGGGTATCGTACCTTCGACAAGAATATTCCGACGATTCAATGAACGACGAATTGCCAATACTTTGGACGTAACAATTTATTTACATGTTATATCTATGCCTGTCCCTTTCTCCAAATTTCATGCAAATTAAAGTAGAAAAAGATTCACGTAAAGTGTTACGCCGCGTGGCTCACAGCAAACCGTCTTTCTCAATCGTCATTCCAAAAAGTAGAGTACATTTAATTACAAATTGACGACACGACATAGTTTGCATCTCGCACAATACAATGTCTGTGTGCAACGGTTTCTATGTCCTACAATATCACCGAAGAAATCTTCTTACTCGTTACCATTCGAGAAGCTTGATGAGTCAATCATAGAAACTTCTCGATGCTGGATCATCCGATATATCACGTGACTCAGTTTCCAACGGCCACGAAAGACAACGGACTTAGGAACCAAGAGCGACAAAATCAGTTAGTTCTCTCCGAACCTTCAGAAAACATACATCGAAAACGCAAGCAATCTTTAAGTGCAGTCAAGGCGAATATATCAAAGAATTCAAGTCTAATTATAACACGCATTTAATTGTACCATCGCGACGAAAATAATTAATTGTCAATAACCTTCGGAACTATTGTTGGAAATACATATTTTGGTATTGTTAATTAATGTCAAAATCATCACAACCACCCTTAATATCCGAAAAGAATTAAGGGAACGATCGTGTTCGTGGCGTCGATTGTCAAGATCGTAACGAAAATTTACGCATCTCGTTGGCGCGTTTAATCGTGATCGCGTCTCTCCGCGAACGGTCGTAACATAAAGCAAAAAAAAAAAATGTGAGCGACTTGAAAATAATTTATCATCTTATTCGATGGCCAAATACTACAAGGCCAAATACTTTTGCCACCTCTCTAAAATACGAAAATATCTCGTATTATCTCATACCTGTGACGCCCGCTAAAAGATTGCCCTCGATATTATCAAACGTTATCCGAGTCGAATATCTTCCTTACTCGAGTTCGCGAAATATCTAGTCGTTTATCGTTGATGATAGAAGCGTTACATCACGTCGAAGTGTTTCGTGGTATTTTTTCCTTCCATTTCTTCCTCCTGCTTCTTTTTCCCCTCCTTCTTTCCACGTTATTTGTCAACGTCAAGGTATACACAATGCGGCACGTAAAATCATGGCAAAAGGCAACGAATCCACAGGGAGAGAGGGGACGAGAGATTAATTAGGAACATAAGCTTTCCTACATGACTACCTAATTTTCATTTTAACGGTCAATTGTCCAGCATGTGTTATTCCTTTGTTTCGATTTGCTCATAGTACACTTAGGAAAACACGAGCATTCAGATCGAAACCAGGGTTTCGATAAAGGCCACTTGGTCAGACAAAGCTCATTGGAGGAAATGTTTCGTGCACCTATATTAGAGAAAGTCAGAGACTCAATTAGAGAACGAATATTTTAATAAACATACGTCGATAATACTTTTTGACTAAATATGGTTATTTCGAAACAATATCCGAAACAAAACGAAAACCTCGTACTCGGTATAAAATTTGTACGATACAACCGCACTAATTAAAATCTCATAAAATTCATCAAAATACTGGAAATATAGAATTTCGAGTTCATTAAGTTTAGAGATTAAATCTGATACCACGCTTACCTCAACATCATACGAGGAGGGCTTGTAAATATTAATGAAGTAAGTTGTCGAAACAGTGGAAAAAGCGTTATTTTTAACGAACAATGAGCCTCGTTCCCATCCGTACATCGTGCCGAATAACGTAATCCACGATTCCAAAAACGCGCATACATAACTGTATGCATCCTTCGCGAGAGTGTACATGACCGTATAGAGGGACGTAGCAGCGTATACATAAACAGAGCATACTGAGGAGCCAATTAGAGGAATTAACTTCGAATTGTCGACGTAGAAAGGGAAGGTAACCCAGCTGCGTAGACATATTCACGTATCGCTAAACGCAATGGAGACGTACTGCCGGTTGGCGAGAAGCCGTGGAGCAACAAAAGGGGTAAAACAAAGAGGAACAGAGAGCAAAAGGGAAGGGATAGACGAGGAGAACGATAAAGAGCGATAGAGCGGAGAGACGAGGAAAAGGGAGAGGACAAGGGAAGGATGTTACCACCGGTATACATATATCGTGCCACGCTGCAGTATGTTGCGTGTCTCGGGAAACACGTCGTGAATGTGACACACGGGGCTTTCAAGCCACCTAAGGCAACAAGCTCGCTTGCATACTAATAAGCTTGTGGATGGCTGAATACCCAGCTTTAGTTTGGCCATAATGGCAAGTCCATTTCGGAGGATGCCCCAACCGTGAACCACCCTCGCGATTCCCTTTCTCCTAAACCTTCCTCTGGCCCTACCTCGGCCCGGCGTCGCTTCTCTCTGATGCTTTTAGCCGCAAAACGTTTTAACGATAGTTAAACGCCGCCACCCATGGCCTACCATCTTCGCAGTTCCCTTCTTGTATCTTCGATTTTTCTTCTTTTTTTTTTCGATTCCAGCAAGTTCAAAGGAGAATCTTTCTTTTACAGTTCCACGTTATGTATATTTAAAATGATTTAAATTCTGTAAAATCATATCAGTGTTTATGCATGCATATGACAGCGGAGGTATGTGGTGTTTAAGCAACAGGTGCTCGATTAACTATGACGTAACTATGGTAATGTTTGCTGATTCCTTGCTTAACCCGATTCGATCGTCTTGCAAGTTTATCGACTGAAACGAGCTCCTCGTATTTTGCGAGTAGTTTAAACCCTTCGAATAGATTTCCTTGTTAATAACAAAAGCAGTGGCATGTATAATAAAGCATGGATAATGTAATACGTCCAAACTCAAAAACGAAGGTACTTTTACACCTATGGGTAACGTACGTATCCAAAGATAGCAGCCATTAGCTCTGTTCGTGACAAGATTGCTTCGATCCGGAATTTTTCACAAGGAATATCTCCATACGTTTTCTTTCATTCCTGGCGATCACGATGCGATTCTACTACGCTTTAACCCCAAAAATCGCGGTAATAAATCCTACGGTGGCTTACGATCTTTTATTTATCGGTACTTACAGGGTCTCGGTTAACAATACCTTTTCGTCCAACTGCGTCGATTCCGCAGCCTCCGGCTATCGATAGAAGTCCCTCTTATAAATTCAACCGAGGATCCTCGATAGTCCGATATTTGACTCGGAATCCTCGAAATAGGACGATAAGTTCTTTCGTGTCCAAATACGAAGAAATGCTCGAGTCCGAATAACGACGAGAGCCTCCTCCCGGACTCGACGAATTGTTCAAACGATAGCGTTGAGAGATATATTCACGGCATTGTGTTTACTTGTTTAAAAAATGTGCTCTCCGCCTAAACAATTATTACGTTTGAAAAATACATAGACGCGTGCTGTTACTCGAGATAGCGAATGCGCGAGACTATAATCTTTATACTTTGCATATATTTACTCGAATAAAATAAATGGAAACCTCGTTTCAGTAAGAACGTTTATTCCGTCGTAATGACCGAATGATTTTCAACAAGCGTTATAACATGACTCGCGTTCCAAAAGGAATTTTCCAATTAGTACGTTTATATTAAATTATCCGACGAACACGGGGATAATGGGTTTGTTCCGTAACGAGATTGTCCCGTCGAATTCTCGCCGGTTATATCTCGCGGCGAATAAGACCGCAATCCCTATCCGCAATCCCTAATGATGGGACGGTTTGACGGTTGTTCAAGATCCCGCGTGGAAATGACAATTCCACTTCCAAATATCCGAAGAATCGTGCGTTCGTATCTCATATCCGAAGAACGGAAGGAGATCGGTAACAAAGGAAATAAAGAGAAGAGAACGATCGACGTTAAATCGACAACGTACGATATATATTATACGCTTAAATTACAAATTGCGAATTTTTCCGTCGACTAAATTCGTAGCTATAGATGCAGCTGAAAACAAAATGGTATCCCTATTTCACACTACGTCAAACGATGAAATCGTAATATTTCGTATATACGAAGAGATCCCATAGGGAACGTTTCAAATAAAATTCATTTCTCTTCTTCGAATCCACGGTCTCGTTTGAATCTTACCAAAGCAAGCTACGTGTCTACCTGTAAATCCGTTGAAAATACGCAGACTCCAGCTATAAGCCAACACGGAAGAATACGATTGGGAAAGTAATATAATAAATCACCAACCGTCTAGCAGAGATTTAAGAAACGTTATAACCCAAAGACTCCCCTTCGGAAAGTAACGATCGAGTTGGCAGATTTTGATTTATCAACTTTTAACGGGGTGATCCCCTGTTCTGCAAATTGCTGAATAAATACCGCGACGCATCAAAGCCTTAATATTTTCGCATCGAATCGAACAATTTCATCGCTCGTATGATATATTATATTATATTATATTATATTATATTATATTATGTTATATTATATTATATTATATTACATTAATATTATATTATATTATATTATATTGTATTATATTGTATTATATTATATCATATGGTATCATAGAGTTATGGTATTCAATTGTAATAGAAACGAACCAAAGCAAACGAGTTTCTTGTACGTACAGCGTTTTATCTCCATTATTTTACATTACTTTTATTGGACAGTTCCTGACACATTTCGTGTTCCGATATTTGTTCGTATATGAAAATTAACTTAACCATCAAATTCCAAATTTTTGGCAGCAACGATGCAATAAATTGCCGGATATTGTGAATAAATATTAATGCTTTATATTCACGCTAAAACTCCAACGACCCACGGTTTCATAGACGATAAACGGCACTCCGCAGGAAATATGATTATTGACTTCGACCCGCGTCGATGTTTGCCATTGGTTGAGTACTAGTAAAGAAGCATCAAATGTTTTCCACCAGTACCCATGAAAACCCAGTACAGGTTGATGAAGCTTCGTACCAATGTGTTACTTTCAAAGAAAAAATTCCTGTGGAAAAAATCAGCTTCGACATGCAAATGCGTGCTCGTTACATAGAATACCTGCTAGTCTCGCTCGAGATGCGATAGTTAACGATTAATATGATTAATATATTAAGATCACGCCGTTATAAGGGTTATTCACTTAACTCGAAAGCGCCGCTCGCGAGAACATACGAGAATGGCAATTGAGCACAGCATATGGCAAAACATTTTCACTTTTAACGTATTAAACATTTTGTACTACGTGATACTTTAAAATTTATCAGCGATCACTTTCTACAATTTAACCGCTATTACCTGATTTTAACAATGTGAATTACACGCTGTGAATACGTCAAATGTAAGAATAACGAACAAGGAAAACTATTGAGACACAACGAAACACCTCACGGAATTCACATTTAGACGGACCAGTTTAAAAAAATAGAGATTGATTTAATCCTCGTACTGCAATGCCTGGATGGGATCCCTTTGGACTAGTCGGCAAACGACTTCGGGAACAGGGACATAAAATCGTCGGGCGAAAGCGCGAGGTTCGTTTTTCCAACGATCGTCTTATTGTTACGTCTACCTATTGTTTGTCAAATTTAAAATCCTCCGGCGCCGATCAAACCGCTCTGTGTTCTCGCTAATTATGCTTCTGACAACAACTCATAGATAGCTAGCGACGTTTGATCGTGGTAGTAAGCATACGCGTTACACTGTTGCTATTTCCGCATGTTCTTGCGAGCGCGAGTTCCGAGTTAAATGGATAACCCTGTGCTAGATATTGCTTTGACGCAATAATTTTGTTCACGTAAAGCGATTACACGCTGATTACGCATTACATTGCCGATTACAAGCGATAACACAAATGACGTGTGACCCTCGGATCTATACAATTTGCATCAAGCATTCGTTAATTCGACGTTTCTCCACACGCGTTTAAGAAAAGGTGTCAATTTTGTCCAATTCCATCGATATTTAACATCGATGAACATTAAAGGAACGTGCTCGTAAAACAACGGGACAGACATATCTATAATCGTTTTCGTGATCGACGGTATTATTATAAACAGTGACGCTAGCAGTGAGAAACGAACGAAAAACGACATCGGTGGTCACGATTTATTTCCGCTTTTGTCGCTAACCAGCTCTCGAGGGATCTCATGGACCGATATCGAGGAGTATTGTTTACGCCGTTAGACCCAAGGTGGTCGACTTCTCTCCTCGAGAAACTTATATACCGCAGCCGCACCCTTGTACATTGTACACGCTCGTCTGTGCACGTATATATACCGAGTCAACGACGGTGCTAGTTCTTGCAGAGTGATAGTAGTGAAGGCAGAGGGATATATTTATGTTAGCAGCCCCGATACAGAGTCTGTAAAGAGGTCGATGTACGTTAGCTCACAGCGCCTCTATCCAGCAAAGAAACTCACGCAATGGGATTATTCGAAGCTAGAAAATGTCTGGCTGTAGACGGAATGTGGATGGTAAATTGGTACGAACCACGACTTATAGACGGATCCACGATGTTATTTGACTCCCCAGACATTGTTAAATCTACCATATTCGCTGTGGTTTCTTCGAAACGTTCGGTTTACGTTCGTTTGCTACGTAAGTTTTCGTATTGTTGTTAGTAAACCGATGTATGTGCGTTTAAGATACGTCAGAATACGCGAATAAGATCGTGCAATGAAAATTTTGACGCACGGCGAAGTACGAGTAACGCTGTGTCAGCAGCTATGTATATCGCGACGATGTTCGAGTGTATCCTTCGAGATGTCTCGAGTGCCGCGGCGAACTTCCACAAATATTTGAAGAGCTTTTGTGCACATGTGCGTCGTCTTATTATTATACGTAGTCTCGCGGTGATAAATCGAGCCAGCGTTAAACCTTTTCCTCCATGTAACATCCATATAATACGATCGTTTTTTGATAAATTGTACTTCGAATGATTAAGCGATAAAGATTGAAAAACAAAGGCTTAATGATCGTAGCGTCAAGTATTCGCAGCGTACACTCGGTCAACTGAAGTATACAGACTTAACATCGCATCTTGTCAGAATCTCAAATTTAATTCAATGCAAACGAGACACGGACCTTTTCGTTGAAACGGAACAACGATTCGTCGTTAAACGTTTTGCATTCGCTAATTAGAACTGTTTAAGAGCCTCATTAATCGATGGACAATCCATTGGTGCGATCAAGTGCGACATTCTTACGAGTTTAACTCTCCTCGTTATAACGAGTCGTCGAAAGACAAACCTGCTCCGTCTTAACGATATTTCAACGATATTTTAATCTATTTTCATCCCCGTTCATCTGGCTTTCTGGCTGAAGTAGATCATCAAACAGTCGACGAGTAATTGTGCAAGCAACGAGGACGTTCTGTCGTTTAGTAATAGACAGCGAACCGTCGCGTCGTTCGGCAAAGTACCTTTCGGTTTGCTTCGTATTCACTTTCTCGAGAGATCAGGTAATAGTCATTTGCATTTTATTCGGCTCCCTTCTTTCCGCCTCTCCATTGTTTCTACCAATTTTTTACCCGTTCCTCTCTTTCCGTTTCCTTTTGCACGATAACACGAGGAACGTGCAGTTTTTATGAAGGCACAATCGTGCGGAATGACAAGCGATAAAAGTCCTTCGGCGAGTACGGATAATAAAGGAGTCGCGGCAGCGAAATTAATTTTCACGCGCATCGAATTTATCGCTCGTCCGTGAAACGTCTGGGGAATTGTACGGGGCTGTATTCGCGGAACTACAGCTACGAGATTAAGCGATTCAAGGAAATCGTACAAAGGAATGGCAATGTTTTCGTAAATACCGATTCATAGATGCGTGTCATTATTTAGCCGTTTAAAAGTGGTATGTAACCAGTGAAGTGTTGCCAATGAATTAATTAATTGCCTTTACTTTTACCTATTTCCACTAACTATTTTATTATCCAGATACAATTTTTATTATTTAAATACAAACATTTGGCAATTTCTGTCATTTTTGAAATTAAGAGCAGAAGCAGTTAGATGCGAGTAAAGAAATGCTCCATGCAAACGGATAACCGGCTATTGGACACGATCGACTATCAACGATAAGATATTTGATCCACGATGCGTCAACGGTTGTTGCATCTTCTTTTTTCAATCATCTTAATAGACGATATTTTAAACATATCTTGCCGTTGTTCGACAGTCTTGCCTTCTTCCGGGAAACAATTTGATCGCTATACCCCGCAACAATGCAATATACCGGCGCACGTTGTTAGAAGTTCGTTCTCCAGAGGGGTATTACAGCTATTTCAAACGCTTCATTAAATTCCACAATAATGTACTTATATGTATTATGTATTCCCCTGCATCTTGCCAACCCATCCCACCGTCTTCTAGTCATATTTCATCATATTAGAGTGTTTCCCGTGTAAACATCGGTGTAAGGTTTTAAGGCCAGCGCACAGACTGAAATTCCGCGCCGTAAGCTTGCAGCACGTAGCGCAATATGCGGCAAAGTGGGTCCCTAGTTAAACGGTTGCCTGTATAAAGTGTCTGAACGAGAAAAGTGGTCAATGGTTCTGAAACCGGCGGAGGTAAACGCGTCGTTGGAATTCATCGACACGGAGATCACGTTGTTCCAAGCAAATTTCCCGTGAAAAACTGCACCGTCAGTCTCGCTTCTCTCTATCATCGACCTTTTGGAACCCAAAGAAATATAATTTACACACCGTCGATCATCTGCTTTTACGCAAGGCGAGATGCTTTGAAAAGATGGAAAGCTTCGCGTTTTCGTTTCCCTTGAAACCGTTGAAAATTGAAAAACTGGCAGGAACTTTGTTTTCCGCGAACTACTTTTTGGGCTTGAAACGTGAAATCGTTCTATTCTTCCTTAATTGTAAAATATTTTTAAAGGTAGTCGGTCGAAATGCATTTATGTAATTTTCCGCATAATTGCCGATTTTAACGATGCAGTTTTAACAATATCGACAAGATAACTTGTACGCTTCTATAACATGTAGAAAAGTTTCATCTTCGGACAAAGCCTAGTAACCTGCTCGATAATTTTACCTTATCATTGAATAAAATTTTACATAAATTATCGAAAAATACGAACCATCTCGCAGCAGTCAATGTCCATTTGTATCCAACTCTAATATCGTTCCCTTTTTGGTTTCTCTTTGACGACTAAACGAGAGGTCGTTGCGGTATAGGCAAAGACACATGTGGACTAGTTCGCGTGAGTTTGAGTTACTTTGTAATCACTAATGACACAGCGACTGGCCGCATTGCATTAAAATGCACGTGTAACCGCACTGTAAGCGGCTTACAATCCGTGGCGCGGCACAGTCCATATTTAGTCAGTACCTAGTACCATGCGACCACGGCCTAATAAAGTCGAAACTGTAAGAGGATCATCGTTCAACCACGAAAGGGGTAACCTAAGCATTTGTAATATCCCACCAGATTAAACAGTGCATTACCAACTCGTATGTATATGTTTCACGTGTACGTACGCGAATATCGTTCATATATGGAAGCCTTGTTTATCGTATTTGAATGGTCTAGTTTCTGTATTGACAGAAGGATCAGCAACCGACTAATGATTAGCCTTTGCGCTTTTAAATAATTAATTCACGAGTGCGTGACAAATGAACGGATTGTCGTAATTAATATCGATATTACAATTAAATGATCGAACCAGGTCAGAGGTAATTATGTTAACGTATTATTACTTGATATAAAAATGTATGGTAAAATTAGCGGTACGTCTGAAAAGAGGGAAAATAGTTTCAATGTCGTGAACTAATATTTTTCATTGTATTCTATTTGATATTTTTCTACTATTACTTTCCAAATGCTTGTACATTATGAAACTACCATTTCGTATCTTCCATCAAGATTTACAGCGATTTCATTCTTGTTGGATGTTCTCGTTAATTCGCTAACTTACATATTCAATAAAAAGTTGAAGCATCGACGATGCACATGTCAAGCGTCTGAGAATAAATAAGTTCGAAAAGAATTTTTTATAAATGAATCTTCCGTCGTTCACGTTGCCATCCTCATGTTTTATCAAGGGACACGTCAAGAATTGATAGGGAAGGCTCGAGATAACGGGAAGGAAATCTTTTTTACGAGCAGACTCAGAAATACTAGATACGTCATTCTTTAAATGCTTTATCGTCTACGAGAACACGTGATTTCCCGAACGGCACGCAACGGATTCAATGCACGCGAGGCCCTTTTCACGGTTGATGAACGAGGGAAATGTAAAGGAAACAAGACCTCGTGTCGCATTTGATTCTCCAACAGACGCTATACACTCGTTCTGTTCATCGTTGTAATACATAATTGTGATAGTTTGAATAAACTGGCGCGAATTACTTCAAGTCGTTACGCTTGCTATTACAAATAAATATCATGTTCTTACAAGGTAAAACTTTGACCGCATAATCCGGTTCTATCGCGTCATAACATATCGATTACCGCTTTGGATTAACCGTTCGATATCAAATTGTAACGATAACCCTACAACCCCATAATTAAATTTTACCATTCCCAGCCGAGCTTCATTTTCTCCATTAAGCATTATTAGGTTGTCCTTTCATTGTTCATTGTCCGTTAGAGAAGGAACAAAACAACGAATTTCTCTCACAGTAGAATACGAACGCTTCCTGCGCATAGCAGAGCGCAGGTTTAATCCCTTGGAACGACTCAATTTCATAGTACCACGAATCGTGGGTAAACCCGTTCGATATATAGAAAAAAGAGGGGCAAACCCTTCGATTCCATATAGGATGGGAATGAAATATCGGGAAAAACAGTATCTACGATCCATTGTCCCGATATAAAAAGATCATAGCGCACAGCGAACAATGTGAACAAACCTCTACTCTCGAAAGCGACTTTATCTTCTTCGGTTTTCGACGTGGTTTTCACGAATCTCAGCTACTTCAATGAGCTTCAACCTAATCACGGTACATCGACGCTAAATTTCACTATGATATCCGCGAAAGGTAGTACATATGTTAAACAACACTTCGTTCCTCGCGGACATGGTTTCGAGGTGTTATACTCTTGAGAACATTGCATAGATATTTAAGAAAAAGAGTTTGGAATTATTTTAACGTTTTTACGTTTCATCGTAGAAACGGATTTTTCTTCTGTTTCTTTTTCATCGTAGATTTGTTAACAGACTGGCAGGTTTTATAAATCGTCGATTTTTAGACATTTGCAAAAACGGATGAACTACTTCCTATGATGGAAATATCATAATTTTGTCCAATAAGAATCCAGAAATCCAATAATGTCTTTTCGACAGCACTAGGAAAGAACCATATAATGAATATTTAATTTTGAGTATACTACCTTCCGCCAATAGATTGTTCGAAACGAACAGTTTGCGGATCGTGTTTGCGCACACGAAGGAATGATATGTCATAACATTTTATAGAAGGCTCACGCGAAGGATTCTGTTTCAATTTTCGTCGGATCACGGAAATCGAATTTCCTATTACAGGCTTGTCGCGTAAATCCCTACCAGATATTCAAGAATACTTATATCAATTCCATAAACGATAAGCTTATGGCTATGATAAGCTTGTGTACGGCATGGAGACCCTATGGAATTGATAGCATGATGGAAAGGTATTACAAATTACACGATATGAAATACGAAACATAGTTATACGCGGCAAATTCGGTTTGGGGAGACGTTTAGTTTTATTGAAGCAGATATAATTTATATCGAATATTATTAAATATAAATAACCGTGAAGTATCGTGAAATAATCATGTGATGGGAAATCTCCATGAATCATCTGGCCCCAACGACATGTCCGTGGCTTTTTTGGAAAAGGCGGTACCTGAAAAGGCGAACGTGACCACATTTTGTCATGGACAACTGTAAAAACGTGTGTGTGTGGTGGGAGTAGGGAAACAGTTAAAAAGGGACGCTTTGGTAGAAAAAGTTGCTGTCGTTGTCGTTGGTTGATACGAGTTGTAAGTTGTCGTTAGTCGTTACGAGTTGATTAGCTGTATTGATTTAGTTGCTCTAGCTGTAATACATTAATTTATTAAGAAATAGTTTTAGTTAAATAATTATAGTTTTCTGCTCTATCATCTATAAATAAATATATAAAATAAAATCAATATAACTTTATAGAGGTCATAATTCTGATTTGTAATACGAGACGAGAAAGAATTCTTTAAATTGTCAGAACAATAAGGTGATATGAAGATATGTGAGAAAATAGTATCAACTTCTAATAAGATCTATAGGTCATTGTTAGAATTCATTTGAAGGAAAAGGCTAGGGTACCTGTTCTCTAACAAATGTGCTTGATCCATCTGTGTTTCCATTGCAATTGCCCTCGTTTGGGATAACGAACAGAATGTCTCGAATGATCCGTTGAATTCTTGAAGTAAACCCGATCTTCGAGACAAATTACATCTGGAAGCGTACCCCAGTTTTTTCCGAAAGAAAAGTATCGCGTGATCAATCACAGAAATATTTGCTCACACTAATTCATGCGTTATGTAAAAATTCTGCTAATTAGACAAGTTTCGCTAATAGCATGCAAATTGCCATATGCCGCCTAATAATTATTATGCAAATTTAGAAGAGCGTCCTGCATAAATTCTGGCTCAGCTAGTTAAAGCAATTACCACGTTAAAATTCAGACCTACGCATTGTTGTAGGTTTCATGTACAAAACATTAAACACGAAAAATTACCAACACATAAAAGATTCTGGATTCACTGTATTTACCGTGAATATAAAGAATACAGAATAATTTTTTTAGGCTACTTCGTCATTTTTTTCAAATCCCCTAATAATAAAATTAAATCCTGAGAATATATTTGAAAGCCTAGAAAAAAATTCGATCCAAACACTAAATACATAAATTTATTTAAGACGAGTTAATGGAAATTATTATCTTATTTGGCGAATACATAATTCAAGCGATGCACGTAAAAAATAAAGTAATAATTAAATAACAACTTCCAACGTTTCCATTGCTTTGAATCTTATATTACAATGATCTTGCATCAATGTACACAAGCACGCCATTGAACAGGTGCTAATTATTAATTAAGAAAAAAAGAATCGAGAATATTCTCTTCACACGAACTTCCGCGCAACTTTAAACAAGTATTCTCTTTCCGCTACAACCGGTATAATATTTCCCAATTTTTCCAGGGGAAAATGTTGGAACGACGGGTACATGTTCATGTTCATCCGAATTGTACAAACTTTTAACCATCCATTATCGATTAACTCGTTACTATCCACCAAACTTGTTCTTCGTTCGATACTCCACAAAAAAAAACAAAAAAAAAAAAATAGGAAAGAGGGAAGCTAACGAGAAAAATCACAACTGAGAAACTCATGACGAAAACTAAATTTTTCGATCTTTTAGATAACCATCTCTAGCAGAGAGAAAATAATTAAAAGAAGGGAACAAACAGCTTTAGAGAATTTTATACTTCATCTCTTTAATAAAACTAGATTTAACATTTAAAGTTCTGTTAGTTTTTCGATGACACGAACCCTGCACATCGAAGAATATGTCGAACGAATTTACCTTGTTAGATTAATGAAGCCGTATTTTCCAGTTTTCCGGTAAAACCGTGATCCGCATTCTGTAGGCGAGCATGGATTGGGACACAGGAGTGGGGTAACAAGGGGGAAAGGACTGTGTATATGTACTAAAAGTTTTACAAGCCTCGGGCATGGAGGGGAAGAAAACGAAGCAGAAAAATGGTTTCGCCCGCAACAGCCTGATAATTCGATTGTTCGTTACCTACCCTTGCCCGGTTGGTTCCTTGCGCTTCGTCGAGCCGATCCGCGTGTGTGCTTTCCGATTCCCTTTGCTCATGAACCGACATTAATTATTCCCGTACTACCTTAACGTATAGTTCATTAATATTTTACGCTCGAAAGAGGAACAAATGGTTCATCTGTGCCTCGACACTTTCTTTTTCCCCTTCTACCACTCTTTCTAATTTCTCGTTAATAACGCGTTTCCCTTTACCGTGGCAAAGACTCTCGCCCGAAATTATTCGTTTTGAACCGACTTGTTGGTTAAATGTCTTTTCTCCGTGTTCTCCTGCGAGTAAAATCTTTTCCCAGAGCAAAGAGAAAAAGTTATACGTACCGCAACTCTGTTTCCGCTGTTTTGATCACGAACATGGCATTTTCCTTGTGCGTGAATATGGTTGCCATTCTACGTTTGATGCATTCGCTAAAAAATTTTTCAGTATTTTTTCCTCTACACTAACGCGGGGCGGATGCGCTGTTTTCCAATTTGAAAACGTTGCTTCTACAATCTATATATTCTATTCGTCGTGTTTTCAACACAACGCGACTTTCGAGATATAACGAGCAGCTAAGCAGTTTTAACAAATTTGTTTGACCGCCACGTCCATTCGGGGTCCTTCAAATAGCCGATATATCTAAAATCTAGAGCGTTATTATGAGTCGAAGGGGTCGCGTCGGTGCAGAATACTTTCACGGGAATGAAAAGAGGTCGTTGCAGGTGGCGAACGAACGTCCAAACCAGCCAGGGGTTAATTAACCTGTCGTTCGAGTACAAAGAGATTACAGGTCAGATTCAAAACGTTTGTACGCTTCGATAAAGATTCGTTTCTCCTGTGTACAGCGCTGTATTCGATATTTCCTTTTGTTATGTCTTCTATTTATTTTCTCCTCTTTTTTTTTTTTTTTATAGACGGCAAAAGCAGCAACGTGACATGCCTGAAGTTTGCTACCAACGTGTTTCATCGAGGCGAGCTGTGGAAATGTTTTAATCTAAAATCGTGTCGTTATCGACTGTCGTTTTATTGAAATTTTCTACACGTCTGTGTAATTGCTGGTAAAAAAAAATATATTGCCAGATGATAGGGAAGAATTGGTTTTAATTAAATAACTTTTAAATCTATCGAGGATATGACGAAACGTGGAGATATTTCTCCCAGCAACGTTACGATGTTACCTTGGAAGTTAGAAGTGGAGTTTGATGATACTCTGAGCTGTAAATTGTATAGTCAATTGTCGTTTTGTGTATGTTAATTACTTGTGTATGAGTTATATATTTTTTTAAACACATTTACTGATCTTTAGACTCGAGTATACGCGTTATCCGTGTCTATTAATCATCATAGGATAGCTATATATTAAACTTTTCTCGTTTAAGATATGCGTACATTTATCAAACAGGAAGAGAATAACAAGTTCACCGCCCCTCCAACTTCGCCTGTAGGAAGTTTTAAATACGCTCCATTGGTTAAATTTCGGAAATACAGTTCTTTTATACCTTCTCAAGATATCGGCAATTTATTTCCGTTATACGATAATTCTAACGTTAAAAAGTCAAATCTCATGGAATCTTGCATTTATATAAAGAACCCTATTAACGATGACAAGGTAAAAAAATAACCGAAATGCCGTAAATATCTGTAGGAATAGTAATCGGTTGATTTCGATATATTTACCTAGGTGGCTATACTCGGTACGCAAAGTACGTCATCTTTAGGATACACCAAGCATCGTAAGGAAGAAAAATTAGGATTCATAGAAGGTTCTTGCGTAACAAAGTCTTATTCCGAGGAATCTATCTTCCTTGAAGACAGGATCGTCGATGTAAACGAGGTATGGCGTAAGAGAAATGAGAATTTTGAAATCAAGCGCCGTAGAACTCGTGAGAACAATCAATTTTATTTCCTTCGTATTCTTCGTATAAATCGTAAGCGATATTATATATTTTCCTTTCTTAATTCCAAGACAAGTAAAAGGATATTACATAAATTGTTTAACTAATTTATACGATATATTCGTATGTTCTTCGTCCTATCACCAATATTTTCGTAACGAGGTATAAGCGACTGAAAATTTGGTGATAATTAAGAATAATTTAACATCTCTTACGTTGCTAGGATAAGAAATCAAGAATTCAATGTAATTCATCTTTGGAACGCTTATCTGAAAAAAACGAAAGCAGGAAAGGGTCGGTTAACTCGAGGATTTCGTTAAACTTTCCACGAAGGAAGGAGATGAACGAGATAAATGAACAAGATGAACAAGAAAATAAATTCGAAGAATTCTCGTTAAGTAACATCGTCGATAAAGAGAGCAAAAGACACGTCGATCTACGACCCAGCTTATATACGATCTATAAACCATGTAAAAGAAATTCCAGGAATATGTTAGCGGAAGTAAATGAAATGCAATTAGTTACTCAGAAGAGTAACTCCTTAGATAAGGAAAAACTTATGGAGACCAAGCTGTGGAAGTACGCGTTATTGGCAAATCGGTCGTCGAATAATTTCTATTCCAATAATCCCATGTTTCAAAACGATATAGCAAACTATACGAGATACAAACCAGAAAAGTATACGTTTCTTAGAAAAAGAAACAGTCCGAAGGATTATAAACGTACCGTGCGTTTACGTAGTACTGCAAATTTACTCGATTTTGGTAACCGTTGGATAAAGAGTTCTCAAAGTGTCTGCAAAACTTGTACGTAAGGTTAGATTCAGATTTACAGTTCGAACAAAAGTTTTTCGATATTTTCGAAAAATGCGAAAGAAAGTTCAAAAGAATGTTTGCTTCTTATTAGAAACGGAAATTTATTATCGATATACGAATTCGTCAAGTTAAATTAAAATTAATCAAATGAATTAATCAATCAACGTTAAATTGAAAGATACCTTTGATCTCTGCAATGAAATGGAGCTTTAATTTATTTCATCTTCTGCATACGTCTTGATTATAAATACAAAAATATCTGCATTAATAACGAAATAAATATGCGAAGTCAATTTATCAACTGTATAATGATTATATGAATATATATCACGATAATAATATACGAATAGATCTCTTATTCATTTAGCTCCAAATATTTAATCAATTTCTTTTTACCGATAACAATAATATTCCTCGCAAAATGAATCAGAGAATATAGTAAACAGAAACAATATTGCGTTAGGCGCTTAGAATGATCTAACATCAAATTGGGCGGTATTCTTATCAATTATTTACGTAAAACGAATCATGGAATATTGATCAATCAAATACGCATACGTGTATCGTTTGTTGAATGAAAATCCCTCATTGAACATCGAGGGGATTCGTTGAGCAAAGCGATATATGTTTATAAAATTCGCTTTAACGAGCAGACACGAGTGAAACATAAATTCCAAGATAGGATTTGCCAATAGTTCTTGATTGAATATTGTTCCCACAACCCTCGGCAAACTTATTTTATATGTATATATATCCAATCCATCAAATGAGCTAGCCTTATTTCTTCCTGTCAATATTTTCTATATTCTCATCAAATCTGCTGATATGGCCCTTACCAAAGCGGAAATATTTACCTTTCCCACACTAATCGATCACCCCCGTCCTTTTCAATACAAAATCCACGTTCGCAACACTCTCTGCGTATAAATTTCTTATATAAATATCGAATTCTCGATAAGAGAAACGGAACACTTGAACAGATCAAACGTCAAATTAATTTCAAAACTGTGCGCGACTTTTGTATCGTCTCTCAACAAAAAAAATGTACAGAAAAACACGATTTACATTTCCACAATCGGAGCTTCTCGACGACAATAGGAAACTGAGAGACTCGTAAACTTATATTAGAGTACAGACAATAATCCCTCAAACACAGCTGCTAGCGTTTATGTGTATTTTGATCATTATCCTTGTAACGATACCATGGCCGTCTAATTACTATGCAGAAATGGACGTCAGTTATAACGAGACTATAAAGTTCTGCCGTAGTGCACCCGGAATACTGCATCGTGCTCACGGCCGAGTTACAACAAAATATTCAGCTACGAATACGTGGAGGAGCAACGTTTTACAGCTTGATCGAAGAAACAACCATTTATTTTTCGTTATAGGAATTTTTGTAGAAAGATAGATTTCATTTTGCAGGAATTCTTATTGCCAAAAATAAAGGTGGAAAAATAAAGATTACGGTACAGTTACAGTTTCGACCAAACTAAATCTATAGTTATATAAATGTATTACATTGACCCATTAGATGTCGATTACTCGTATCGTCGAATCACCGCTTAAAAATTCTCAAGATCGCAATAATCAAAAAGTGTTATCAAATAATAGTACTTCCAATCAGATACGAGTATTTCTAATTACACGAGACCGCGGCATTGTTATTTTACAAGAAACATTGCTGGAGAAAAAGACACTGGAGATGATTCATTTCGTGGAAAAAAGCATTGATATTCGTACAGTATTCCGCGTGGTGTTGCGATTGGATAGGGTGAGAAGACGAAGGGTGTGCAAAGGAATGCAAATGAGATCAGACGCTGGGTCGAACGAGGCCGTGAGAGGAGGTGACTAAGTGAAAACGTTATAGATAGATTGATCTGTAGTTCCACTGATAAAATCTTCGAATTGATACTCGTGAACGTGACTTTCCTCTTTTTCCTTCGATCCTAACCATCGGCTATAGAATTATTCCCATCTCTCGACCTATTTCCACGACTTTCATAATACAATCATCCTAAGGGAAATAAACGAACGTTAGGAGCACAGAGATTTCATTGTAACGATATAAACAGCTTCGTAAATCATCCAACAGTTTTCAAGCAATTACCATAAACGCTTCATGTTTCGTTTATATTTTTATATATTTATTATATTTACTTGTCAATATACTACCGTTCTTCGCCATATCGTGGTACCGATATCGAATAGTCTATTTATTGTAATAATTGCAAACGATTCAAGACAGTTACAATATTTGGTATCGGTACAAACGAACGATATTCCAGTAATGGAGAATTAATTTTAAAGTAAAACGACAAAATCGCTTAGTTTCCAAATTGTTTATGTCGATAAAGTTAGGTTATTACACTATTCACGAGAACACCGCTTTGAGAATAGTTAACTGCGAATCTAGAGTTTAATTCATTTCGCAATTTCCAGGAATGTCAAGGGCAGTGTATGTGTAAAATTAGTTTGTACTATGGTATGCATATAGTACAATACGCATAATGCAGCAAACGTCGCATAAGAATTTATACCATTCGCGTAAACTGCGTTTCATTAAGGATCTGAACATGATATTTGTAGAACTTACGTCGATATGGGAAAACAGTTTAGAGCAAATTTTGTAAATTGACAGTTTTAATTGTGAAAGAAATTCTTTAATCGGCGCCGAATGTTTCACCTAAAATCGATACATCCATGAACTCGTAGTCGAGAATGGATTAAACGTCATTGCCAGCAGAAGTAATAGACAGGCCATATATGCCTGACGATGCACACAGTTTAAGATGCGTAGTGGGTATCGGCGGTCCTCAATTTTTCGCACGCTTCACTATGACGGATCGCAGAGGCGAAAATGCGCTACGTAGCACGTTCTTTGTACGCTTGTCAATTACCGCTCTTTTCCGATATATTTCGATATTCCGTCGAGTCTCTACCGGCAGTCGAAAAAAGAATACCTCGAAATTGGAAATTTAATTACGAATGATACGATCCAATATTGAATATCGAATACTACGAACACGACTATCTGTTGACAATGAACTTCTTCCAAATAGCTTTTTTAATGACTTTGCCGTATATTGATTCGGTTAATGATCCACTACATCGTATAACCGTTCTCGACTAAATATACGAAGCAATTTTTTCCAATTTTATTCATATCGGATAAATCCTGAAAAGAGAACAGGATATGAAAATAAAGATACATCGGAGAACGGAGGTACGATAGAGATGTTACACAAAAAATTCAGCTCTTCGGTAACAATCACCGTAACCTCCTTTGCTTCAGCTGCCCTACATTCGTTCATTTAGAGAAATTTGCCAGGTCTTAGCGATATATGGATAGATTCTTAAATTTTTATTTTCCTTCATCTTGTATATCGCTTTTTATCTTATTGTTAACGCGTAAGATATACTGGCACTGTATCGTGGAAGAAACTTAAGGCAAGCAAATAAGTAATATCTATCGAATTTCGATTACGTATATCGGGAGCAGTGACGCTGAAACGTCGAGTCTCGAAAAAAGCTCGATTAAGTTCAAACGCTTCCCAGTCGTAAACTAAACAACTGGTCTATCGGGGACGCAGAAAATTCGGTAGAAAGTTAAAAATAGCGACGCAAGGCACGAGCGTGTCATAAACTCGGTTCGATTCAATGTCTTTAATGGCGAACCTGCCGGATCACGCGCATTGAATTTAAACACTCTCACGGCGACGAATGGGATTCTCAACTCGCGAAATGAGACTAACAACTTTCGCCCCGAGCGTACTGAATTTAACGGAGCTGTTCCTTCAAGAGCAACTTTCATGGAAACTCTGTAGAAACTCTCTAGAACGTCAGAAATTCGTTGTTTCTGACTCTGAATCACAAAAGCTTTGCATAAATGCTCCTCTCGCCCCGTTCCTATTTTGTATCTTCCACTTCTGCCATCCTAAGTTCACCTTAAAAAGTTATTACTACACCGATAGATTACTTTTATGATGTTTAGCGAAATGATAAATATTTTCCTTCTCGTTCATCGACGATATCTCTAAAAACGAGTTATCATTTTTCCCTTTTCTTCTTTTAAACGCTTGTCTGCACGCCGATCAAAAATTTGTCCGAAGTTCATAATTATCGTTATTGATTAAATCGCGAACTATAAACGTGCATCCAATGAAATTCTCCCCAGTAATATTTAGCAACATATTTCAATTGCTTCGTACGTTGGTTGTTTATTGTAATAAGAAACAAGGCGCCACAGCAATATGAAATATGACATATTATTCTCTCGAAATCGGAAACAAAACACCAAGTGAACAATGATTCGACTACTTAGTTTTTTAGGTCGTAAAACATCGATCGCCATATTTGCCATAAGTATTCAACGATAAAGATCAATGAAATCCCATTCCCAACGTCATGATATTATACGCCATGATACGCAATGGAATAAGGCAATTCAATATATTTCCGTATACGTCCTGTTTATGCAATAAAACGTATTTTCTGTTTCGAGAGCTGAAAGGCAGGAACGAGCGAGTATGAAATAATAAAGGGTATATTTTGCCGGTAATTTTCGCCGGCCCTTCTATTAATACCTTTCATTGCATACATCGGACATAAAGGGATCCTTTTTACAGGAAAATAGAGAGGTGGAAATTTCCACGAATGATAAGTGGCTTTTGATGTTGAGCTAACAATCGGTTTCAGACCGCGTAATCTTGGTGGTTAAGTTCAAAAGGGATCGGTCCGCTTGGATCTTCGTAATGTCAGGTTAAACTTCACCATAGCCAAAGCCAACCAGTCGTTAGTAATTATCGTGCTATATTCGCGGATTTAATGAATTTTTGAAAGAATTTCCTGAAACGATTTTCGGATCTGTAAAAAGCACAGACGAGAATTCACCCTGGCACGCCATGCGTTCCAAACAAGACATTCGAGCCAGACCTATAGTCGTATGATTTTCTGTACGTGCGAGTTAACACGCTATTTTATACAGAATAAACAAAGTCGGACGATAACGTTGAGAAATTTATTTTTAATCGACGATTCGGTCTTGAGTTTCAATAACTAAATACACAAAGTATTTTATAATAAGGCATTACAGCGATCTGATTTTTCTTCGTCGTCAGGAAAAAGCTTTCCTTTAACAGACACCTCATCGAGATCAGCAGAAACAAAGAACAACCTCGCCCGCTTTGTAAACAACCGTTGCAATTTCCGGTCGCTCTTAGTAAAGCAACCTTGGAAGTTTACCAAAGAGAAATAACTGCTTTTCTTTGTATGGTCGTTGGTTATATAAGATTGAAAATGTCGTTTTTATATTTGAAAGCTCCGTTTGCTTCGAATGATGCGATTTTAGTTGCGAAATAAATTTACATGTTTCCGTTGGAATATATTATTTATAAAACAGGTACGTAGGTTCTACGTACTACTAGTACTACGTACTAACAGGTTCTACGTAGAAAAGTGTACTAGAAGCATAAAATTAACTATTAAGCATCAGCTATTATCAGGTACTTACAGCGTAATTATTGTACGTTCCAACAAAAAGTCTGCTTAGTAAAATTTACGCTATTAAAATATAAATATCGATCAAGGTTTTCTGATTCCAAGTTTCAGAAAAACTTATGACCTTCTCTAAAATCCTTTAAACAGTACGTATCTAATATTATAATACTATGTTAAATTCTATAAAAAGAAAAAGGTTGAAAACCTGTCCAATGGAAAACGTTGCTGGACATACTGTCGATGATTAATTATCTCTCAACTTGAGACACTTTCGCGAGTACTTCATAAAATGTTCCATCGAGGGCTGACAATTTAATGCTTCCCTAAAGTTAAAGAGCTTTACGTCCGCCTCGTCTCGTAATCTTTCATGGGGCAGGACGTAAAAGAAGAAGAACCAATATCGCGATAGAAGCAAGGTGTAAGGTCGGTTTCCGTCTTCCTTGTCTGCTTATCGCTCGTTATCCCTAAAACTGCTAGCACTTTGCATAATAAAACGCTACGTATGCCGAACAGCTACGGTAATTCTAGTGACCCAAATTATGAAGAACGAACAAGATCACTTCAATTATCCGTAAGAGAGGTCGTTCGGTTCCATCTACGTCTTGTCATCGACTTTTCTCGTATTTCTTTCTACGGTATAGCGATCGAACGTAATCGGTATTTCTGAATACGTGACAGACAAACCTTCAAATCCTCTACGATCGATCTCACTTTAATATTCATGACAATCGTCGATCCTATTTCTACCTTATTGAATATCACTCCATTTGAGATAATTAGACCACGGGTGCGCCATGCGCTAAACGAGGGACAGTGTACTTAAAGAAACGACCAAAAAGTTCTTTGAATCGATAATGAAAATACGAACGATATTAGAAGAGGAATTTTCAGAGGTTAACGTCCTTGATGTCATTCGCTTTCGTTTTCGTGATACAAGCAGGGTCCATTTGCTACCTTGTCACACACGTGCAAGCCCGCATTTTTCAGAGTCATCCAAGCACGATGAGCACTCTCCGTTATTAGAAGTGGAACAACGATCTCGCCTGAATAGGAAGCGGCGGACATGATGGTCCGAAAGCAAAAGATGCAGCGAGTCACGGCTGTGTTAAAGCAATCTTCCATCACTTCAACGAAGGATATTCTGAGCCACGCTGTTAATATCTTTACAAATACTTGTTTAAGACAGACTCCAAGTTATGTGAAAATGTTTAATGAAAGTTCACATAACGAGACTGATTTTAACGCGCAATTAACGAAAATTTGTAAATTTAGCCGATAGCTTATATTACTATACACTATGAAAGATTTTGTTGTTATGAAACAACAGGTTTTAAAATTTAGTTCGAATATGTACCAAAAAAAAATAAATAAATAAATAAATAAGAAAATAACGATTTTCCGAACGTTTCTTTAAAATCGAAGAAGAAGGCGAAAGAAGCTTTTTAAATTTGGTTCGACTTATCATCGCTCATACGAAACAATCTACACCGTTACTGTTAACTCCTTTTTCTCGCTGAATGCATTTTGACGCACCCAACAGACGACTCAGACGCTTAAATTGCTTCGTTAAAATCGTCGAAGGCGCCGTCTCCTTTTGTCCTCTTCCGTTACACTCTCGATTGTTTCCGATTCTCGTGGTTGTGAGACGTCGTGGTTCTCGTCGTCGAAAGAGTGCACGACTAAAGGAAAGCATGAATAATGTAATCTGTATAATATCGGCCAGGCAGGAAGGATGGACGTTACTGGATACAAAACACAAGGGTGCAGTCTCCATGGCTTCATAAACGAGGGTGAGACAACAGACAGATATCGGTTATTTTTCCATTCGGCTGGATTTCTGGACGTCGATCATTTCTTCTTCTTCTGCTACTGCTTCTTCTTCTTCTTCTTCTTTTTCTTCTTCTTCTTCTTCTTCTTCTTCTTCTTCTTCTTCTTCTTCTTCTTCTTCTTCTTCTTCTTCTTTGGTTTGAAATGAAAAGATTCAGGAAAGATATAAGGAAATAAAAAATACAGAAAAACCGTCGTGCAATCTAAACGCTACCTACTAAATTTATTTGTATCGTAAATTAAATTCTTTCCCTCTCTTCATTTGTTTATTATTTTATAAAAATATACTCGTGCATAAACATCCGAGATCTAAAATATCATCAAACGTTCATCGTTATAAACATTTTATCTCGGATATTCTTAAATTGTTTTATCGGTTCCATAAAAGTAGAGAATCGGGGGATAAAAGAAAGTTTTTAATCACGTTATAGTCGTAAACGTTCCACCGGAGAAAGACTTTATTGCCCCGCGTTTTCACTGACTCGAACAATTCAAATGTCGATGACAACGTGCCGTCTACGAGGATACAAGCTACAATACTCCGGCCACAAAAGGCAGCAAACCCAGTCAGCGATTCCCATGTAATCTGCGATTCTCAGCACTCGCCGGCATCGTTGTTACCTCATCGTCAAATATGTACTTATTATAACGGGAAATAATGCCGACACACAGTCTCCGTGTGTTGTGCAAAGAACAGAACTACTTCAGTTTCTAATTATTTCGTGTAATAGCTGCGATACGTTGGGTTACTTTGTGGTTAGATTGATAAAATAACGCTAATAAGTAATCGAGTTCGGAGTATCGCTCTCATTAGGAAACAATTAATCATGCAGGAAAAATAAATCGGTACTATAAGGAAAGGGATTAACCCCGTAAGACGGCGAGGAAGGAATCGAGTGATAAATAGCTCTTCTCTCCTTGATTTTCTTCAGCGACCAAACCATTTATAATATTGGATTACACTATCCATCGAAGTCACCTGTTCGTCCGTAGATACGTCATCTAGCGTTGTAATCGTTTGATCTACGAAGTCGACGCAGCTTTCCCCTGCTAATCACTTACATAGAGGGTATTTAATCTAGATTTTCCGAGTCTTCATCCGCTAGTCCCCGTATTTCTTGGTAAAATATTTCTAAATTATATCTTATCCTTAATCATCGCGAGAAGATAATGACACCGATCGTTCGGAACAAATTTTATAATTTTGAGAGTGAACGAAGATTAATTAATTTTCTCGTGCATGCACTTGAAATTTCGTATTTATACGTGTCTTTGTTCGGGGATATCGTGCGTGTATACTTTCTTGAAAACTGTTTCTTTAAACGACTCAAACAGTATAGAGAGTTCGCGAAGGAATGCTACCGCAAGTCTACCCTGAGTAAGTCGAGTTACGCGCAATTCGGAACAATTTCAGGTTTAGTGGTTTCTGCTATTTGCGCGGGAAATTGTGCCTGCTGATGTCACATCCGTTAACTCTCCTCTCCATGGAGCATCCAATTGTTCAGCTAGCTGCGACGGGTCGATTCTGGATAAAGTACTTCACTCTGATGGTTCCCTGAATCAAGGAGATCGAGGAACTATTCTTTTCCTTTCCATTCCTGCGGGACTATGTTTCAAACCGTTTCGCGTAAATATCCCTTCCTTCGAAATATATCATTTTAAAAAATATTTTCCTGCTATATGAACGTAAATATTATATTCCATATCACTGCGAATATTTTACGAAAGATTTTCATAAACATAAAATATTAATTCTAATCAGTTAGAGGAATTCTCACGGATTATTTGCAGATGCCGCGCCAAACGTAGCCCCGATTTGAATAATTTAATAATATAGGATACACGTAGCCCGAGTGGTCCAAGATTTTTACACGATACGTACATGGTGTATGATCTTCTTCTCATTCTCACAAAGGATATATCACCCTATGTAACATCGAACACGCAATAAAACGTCAAGAGAGACATCGGCCCTTCCTCGCTCCAGTCCTCGACCTTCCTCGGCCGTCTCTCAAATCCGAGATAGACAACGTCACCAAGTGGAATAACAAATCACTCTTTTAACGATGAAATATCGTCCCGCTCTCGACGGCACAATTTTATGCAACGAATCTACAAGATGCATATATCCCGATGCATTAATAGCAATCTCGTTGCATTCATATCCAGCTGACGTAATGGGACGTACGGAGGCGAAGCAAGGATGGAAATTCTGCAGTGGAAAGGGAGTGGGTAGCGGGTTGAAAGAGATGGGTGGGTGGGTGAGACAGAGTGAGAAAGAGAGGCCGATGGAAAACGAGAGAGCAAGGCCAGAGGATGACGAGGGTAACCGAGGGAAAGGGACCGACAGAGAATTCAATTCCATGGTCGATTATGCAACCAGTCTGCCGGATTACTGCCGGTACACGCTTCCGTTTTGCGCCGATGAAGGGATTACACTGCGTATATCCTGCGTAGAAGTCTTCATATGTGAGCGTATGCACGACCATCGTGTCTGCGGCTTGTATTTTTCCAGCAATTAAACGCCTCGAAATATTATCGCGTGTTTTATCCGCGTAAACCTCCCTCTAATCCCGAATGATCACGCGCTGCTACTTTTATCGGTGTATCATACATTTTCCATCGATCGCCGAATGAGGACATTTGGAAATATCAGATTAGGTCTTGTACGTGTACACGTTGACCATTTTGTAAATGTTAAGCGGCATTATTAACGTACGTTTTAATGTCTATCTATGGAATCGTGCGACGTCATGCCCATAAACACCCAGAGCACAATTTTTTAAACTATTATCGCTATTGTCACAGGGTAGGACTTGAATAATTCGATTGGTACATTCAATTTACGGTTTCTCTGTTACACGGTGTACATACATGTACATAAGTGTATAGCAGGTTTAATTAAACCGTTTCTTGGAGAAGTGCGTGCGATTAATAGGCACCGCACGAACTGAACGCGAGCGGGACAGATATTCACGTGACGATACGCGAATAGCGAATACGGCCGTGATTACCAGGGGATGATATTAAGTACATCAAATACGCAATTCCAATTCCGAGCGACATTGTTTGGATGGAATTTGATTCGGAGTCGACCCAACTCGGATATCGTGTATTTCTATATACAGAATTATGTACTCAGGACACCTGCTTATTGTTATTCATAGATTCTTAACTTTTCTCATATATGATAACTATAACGGAAAAGATAGATACGATATTTGTAACAGCAAATGCAGCCTTTTTGTCGTTCGTATAATTCCACCGCGATGCATCAAGCCTTTCTCTCATTTGTACGGTCGTTTCAGCTTCGTGATTTCTTGCAGCCAATATCTTTCCTGCGACATTCCTAGAAGGGAGAATTATTTGTACCGTTAGTACAGTGTATGTCAACTGGTCGGTCTGGTGAAACGATTTATCGCTCGTAATAAACTTTTCCCGACGATCGTCCCTTATTACAAACCGCCCGTCCGCGTCCCTCCACTTTCACACTGTATTGGGAACATCGGCCATGTTTATTTATCTACGAGCGCGCCTGGTTTTCACATTTTTCTTCCTTTTCTTTTGTTTTTAAAGGCGAGACAGGGATGCAAATGTGGCATAGAATAAAATACTTATAGAAGATACGTAGACTCCACGGGTATTCTTCTTCGACAGCGAACATTCCGTGTCTGCCGTTCCACGCGTTATATAATCCACCAAACTAAACATTACATTAAAAATAAATTATACAGCGGTCGACCAATTGTCCGCAGAAACGTTTCGCGTACGACTTCCAGTTGTATAGGTACATATATTTCTACAGGCTTGTGGAAATATGCAAAATAATTTTTTCGCTTAAACGAATTTCGCCATAATCAAATCACGGATCTAGTGTAACAATTCTCCTTTGCACACAGCGTGTACAGAGAAAGAGAGAGAAAAGGTAGTTCACGCAGCGCGAGGTAACATAATTCGCCGTCGGCACGGTACATATCGTTAAATCCCCCGCGGGGCCAGTGCGGCGCGATTTTGCATTTGTACATTACGTTATGCCCCGGGCGTTTCCGTCGAGTGCAGAGGAACAGAGAAAAAAAATTAGATCCATTCGCGGTGGCGAATGGAATCCGACCGTCGAAATGGCGTGCTTTATCGCATTCCCGAAAATTTATTGCCGTGAAATAGCTACGTCGGATATATCTCTATTGGCCGGGGATAGGTAGAAAATACAGGATTAACAATTATTATTGGCTGGCCGTCCGTGATACGGGGGCTACGCTATTTTTGCCGCAAGATATCTTTGTTGCCCCGCTTGTTTGCACCGTTCTGTTCCCCACGTAACCGATCTTGTTGCATGGAATTTTCCAATATTATGCACGGATTACCCCATTTGTTTTGTACGTGTTCACATTCAGAAATTAAGAAATCAAAGAATTTGCAAGACGCGAGTGTTTATTATTAGCCCTGAATGAAGTATACACGCTAGGAACTCAACATCGATCGAGAGCTTTCCTTAAAAATATAATTATTTGACTTTCTACCTGCATAACTGTTTGACGCTATGAAACCAGTACATTGATGCTTAAAATCTATATTGTCGATGTAGAGGATGACCGTTCACTTTGGAATTTCAATATGCACTCATGAAGGATTTATTTAGAGAGAGAAGGAGAGAGAGCTTAAGCCAATTAAGCAACAATGTGTAATCCTGTACGATTATTTCGTCGCTTTATTTCATATTCGTTTCATATTCATATTTAAATAACGTCCGTCGTACCACTATTTCATGGGTAACATCTTCGTCTTACGACGTTTATGAATAAATACAACGGTATAAAGAAAATTACGAATACGATATTTTCACCATAATTAGAGGGAAAGTTCTCCTTTATAAATATTATTTTTCGCCGTGACAATCTGCATAATCCCGAGAAGAATTCACTACGGCAAAACGGTAAAAACTTATTTGCAAGGGAACTTCTTATCTCTAACGAACTCCTTCCTGGAGATCTTAGTCCGTTCCATCTCTGTATGTGTTTAAATTTAGTTCCTTCGCAAGTTGTGATCGTAATAAAAGTGAACTTGATAAAAAGCTTGCTTTGATCAACCGTGAATCCTGCGTCAGCCTTTATGCTTATAGCGACGACAAAAATCGTTGTAGCTTGATAAATAATACTTCTTTTATTTAATTCTTCTTCAAATCAAACTTCCAGATTGACAAATAATGGTAGACGCGTATATCATAGTGCTTGATGCATAGTGGATCGACGACTGTAAATCGCTGAGAAAATACGTATAAATCGGAACTTCAACCCTCGACGTTACGAAACCAAAATTATTAATGAAATTCGAATTAATTTGTTTGCAAAAAGTAAATGGCCTTTTACACGAGAGAATGCACTGAGAAATTGTTAATTGCAACACACTCGTTAGTTTCTCTAAACATCAATTTTAAAACGTAGTTGTTACTCGTTAAAAGTTATAATCACGGATCACTTTGTTATCCCAAAGAGTTACGCATCTAAACGTGTTATGTTCTGACATCGTTTAAATATGAATATTACGAGAAATGAAATGGGATTCCTTTGGAATTTAATATTACTGGAAAATAATTCGTTATTAGAGAAGCGGAATTTGTTACCGTAAAATCTAATTCATCGAAGGCAAGCAATTAATTTTTTGGAATTGTATGCGATAAATAAGCGGATAAGAACGGAATTTAGTGAAAACGAGTCTTCCGTAAGATAAGGGATTGTCGGCCTGGTCTGGGATAAAGGTGGATAAAAATGTCTCGTTAACAGCTCGAAACGCTGTAACACCGGAGAATAATACCAATTAGGAGTAGGTAGCTGGCAGTACGAACGCGATAAGGTTATATATATTTCGCAAGTTAATTTATTCTGGATAAAAGGAGCTTAGTCCCCAGACAGTTTGCTGAATGCAGTAGCACTTCCGACTAAAACCTGCAATGCGATCTTCCAATCCAAATACTATTCAACCGTTTCGTACTTCCTATATACTATAGATTTTTTCACAACAGATTTTTTCTTAACAGTGGACGCGATGCTGTAATAGCAACATATTTCTCGTGCAAGAACAGAAGAGTATATGGCAACGCGGATAAGGAAATACAGAAATGTGAGTGTATGAAGGCGCGATTATATCAGAAAGCTTTCTACGTCGTACAAAGCAAAATCTCATGAATACTCCCTTCCTTTGTCCCTTCTTGGTCCCTCGAATCTTTTCTTTGTTGGCTATTGTTCGTTCGTAATTTCTGATATTCTTTCAACTCCATCGTAGCAACGTGTCGTATCTTTCATCGTCTTCCACCCTTCGAACGTAGCAGACGCGTGGTTGATATAACGTCTTTAAATTCGAGCCAAAGTTTATCGTACGTAAATTACGTCGCGAATCATATTTTTTTTTCCTCTTCTCGGGATTGAAAATTCTTACGATCGATTGCCTGCTATCGAGGTACAACCATGCAATACAGAATCCTTCTGGCAATTCTAATTTTTTGTCTTCCTATTCTCGCACAACAGCGAAGTTACTTGAAAATAGAAATTCTATATGCAAACATTAAGAGAAATATCCACCTATCGAAAGCTTTGCTTCGTTAAAAATAAATTTAGTTACCTGCGCGCGTCCCTTAAGAACATTTTGAAACTCAATTTTCTCAAAAACAAAGTCTCGCATTAAAAAACTGTATAACCATGTAGAATCAGTCAATTTGTTATAGTACTCATTGCAGGACACCCTGTATAATCGAAAGTTTTTAACGGAGTTAACTCGAACGGTGCGCGCGCGTATACGCGTTAATTCGATATTCCGTGTGTGGTCTACTAAAGTGTCAGTGGCGGCATCACCTGTTGCTAGCAATTAACGAATGCGTCACGGCTTGATGCTAGCTTTATGAAAAGTAAACGTGATCTTTTGCCTCACCGTTACTTGCAGCTGGGATCTATTGTCCGGCACAATGATTCGGTAATATACGTATGTATTACTAAGTTAAAATTATTCCCGATCTTGACATACAATCTATGAAGTAACATCGCAAACAAATCAATAGATCACACAAAACAGTTAACAGACTAATATCGCTGTTTAAGCGTTGTAGCGAATTCACGTTCAAAGTTATATCGTTGGACAAAAAATTTCGACTCGATTGAGAGAAAACTGAACGTACGAGCAATATGATCGCGGTGAGCACGAAATCGTAATGGACGGTTATGGAAATAATACGTGTACCCATGGTAAGTACGTCGACCTAAGAACCACGTTGCTACCTAACCTTATCTTCAGTTTATCGAAAATTGCATTCTTCTGCAGCGTATGGCGCACGAATATCTAAATCGAATGTTTTCAACGCGTCATAAGATGTACAATTTTCCATTTCTTCGTGTTACTTTTAAGATATTGTGGAAGATGGATTTTGTTTGGTTTACTAGTTATTTAAAAGTCAATTATACTTAACTATACACACACCCACACACACACAGGTATATGTAAAATAATGGAATAATATAACAACGTAAACGTTCTTTTAATTTCTGATAATAATAATAAGATACTAATTGTTTTAAGAAGAATAATAACGTTGACGATATATTTATAGTTCGCTGTCCTGATTATTTAACTTCAAGATCGAGTTACATCCACGTCTTTGTAAGTCTAGTAACTGTTCATCGTTCGACTGCCAGCTGAAATCGATTTCCGTGACTTTCCTTTAAAGCCATGGCTCGAACTATCGATCGTTCGGTCGCAATGACAAGCAAGAGAAAGAGAAACGGAGATGGTGGAAAACAGTTGGATAGGCGGAAAGGGGGTGTAACATTGATTTCTGGCACGGCCAAACCGGTACGCCATGCTTTTAGGGAAGCAATAGCACCTGCCAAGGGATTTGTCGTCAACGATAGTCCTGCAAACAAAAGTATAGCAAATACTACGAAACTATAGCATAGTTCAAAACTTTATCGGATCGTGTCTGTCGCCATAGCAGCGCATATATCGAAGACACAAGATAAAGCATGAACGAGAACAAACATGCGAATTCGTGCTATTCGTAAAAACTTCCCTTTGTTGCTAGCATATTATAGTAACTTTGGTCTTGTACATTTAAAGTTCTTGCAGAGATCACGAAAGAACGTGTTCATATATATCTTATCACTTTAAATTCATAAATAGGATGATTTATTTAAACGGCATTCGCATGATTAAAAAGGACATTGTTTCATCATTTGGTTACATCGCGTTGATACGATGTTCGTTACTTATCATAACTGGTCTTGATATCTTATACTTGTACGTTCATAGCGAAATTGAATAATACAGCTATTTTTCCATGCGACCGCAAACAATGGAAACAAATGAATCCACGAGAAGATTCCCTCCATTTACGATGCTTTCCAAAGCTGGTAGTAAACCCGTGGCCGTCACAAATGGCACCTATTTTATTCGTCCCGGAGTAAGTTTCTTTGTAACTGAATAAAAATACAGTAGCTTTGAAGGTTTTAAAAGAAAACAGCACAGTTATGACTGTTTGCGTGGTGTTTATACTGAAATAGTGGAACAAAAGGGAATAATTAAACCTAAAGGTAAATTTTACGAATGAAATTCATAATTATACTTTTTATTATCGACGATTGTTTCTTGTTTCTTTTTATCGGTAACAACTCTGGATTATAACCGAGGTATTTTCCATGCTTTAAAACTGGAAAATAAAAGAACTTAATAATAAAATACGAAGAGTTACTGTTTAAGAATGACTAAGTAAAAAATATCAATGAATAATTCAAAATAGCGGGAAATAAAATAATTTTATTCGAAAGTGAAACGTTCAAAATATTATATGCATGTAAAAGATGTATATATATATATATTACATTGAGAGAGGCATATTGTTAGTAAAGCCCGTTAAACCACAAGTTCATGAATCTGTAATGTCATGGTCGGAGTTTATAGTGAATTCCAGTATACCTATCTAGTTTCAGCGTTTCCAAGTACTGTCGCAATTCACTGGCACATAGTTTCATACTGCCCACACGATCTACTACGTTTCTACTAGATTAAATTAATTCGCCTATTAAGAGATTTGTTCCGCTTAGCAATCTCTTTATTATCCGTTTATATTACTATTTTAGGAATGTTCTACCAGGGACGTGTAATTGCTTGGTGTTCCGTATGAAATGGAAGAGAGAGGGAGAGAAACTTAGATCTAATATTGTTATTAAATTATATGTATATATATATACGTATAGATTAATTTAGGAAATGTATTGAAATTATTCGATTTGATGATAGACATTCAAACGACATTCAAAGCAAGTGCATTTTCTTCTGGTAAAGGAGACGCGAGTAAAAATGTTTTCAATTTACAATTAGAGAAATGTGAACAAGCGATGAATCTAAAGTACTTGCATTCGTTGCTATTATTAAGCTCTTTGTGCTGTCGTGAACGCAAGGATTGCGGCGATTCTAATAGCTCTCTACATTCGTTTGCAAAATTGATAGCGAGTACTAAAAGCGCGCCTTACATTGTTAAACGCTAGCAAACAGGAACATTAATTTAACGTCTTCTCTGGCTTTGGTAAGTAAATAAAGAGTGGAAACGAACTATTGAGTCTATATATTATATGTATATATATAATACGATATTATATAATATAATTATACAATATAACAGGAATATAATAAAATACAATCGCCAAAATAGATTAAATCGATAATAGAGAAAAGAAATATAAACGAGAAAGCATCTATATCTAATCAATTAAAAAATGTTTATTTTACCATAAAATATATGGATTCTTTACAGTCTTAGATTGCAAACAAGATAATAATCCTCAAGATTTTAAGAAAGTCCTAATCATTTTTCAAGTTTATCTCATTTTCTATAGATATCCAAATACTTATGGACGAGAATGTATATACTACGTATGCACGACAATGCGGTAGCTGGAAATATAATACGTGTTGCTATAATATACCATCGTAAATAACTTATTACGATTTTAGCATAATATTGTATTGCTCGTGTTGTTTGCTTTGTCGCACTAGTCACCGCATTCTTCACGCTAAGTTGGATTCGCATGGAACATTATGAAGCGCGCGCACCCTCTACTCGTTTGTCCGCTTCTGTTGGCAAACTGCCGAATTCCTGTTCACGTAGATGTTATTTTTACCAAAATTCCGTGATTCTCGGAAAATGATTCCGTTACTTCCAATTGCTGTGTGTACCCTTTCAATAACTACGTACAGGTATAGTATTCTTTTTAAAAAGATGAAAGATAATTATCTTTTTCTAATCTCGTCGAGATCACCGATACATGCTTAAACCAATATCCTTTCCTACGCTATTTTCTATATCCTTTTAGCCAGCTTAACGTATACAATTCGTTTAACGTAAGCACGACCAAAGCTGACAGAACACAAATTTTACTCCATCCGATACTCCCATCGTTTCGTTCCGCATTACGAAAACTAATATCTCCGTAAATTGACAATATCGAACAGGGATCAAGGATCCTCTCGACATGCGCTATCCTTACGGCAGCTACCTTTCTAGTTTCCATGCAATCTTTCGACCAGGAAAAGACGTCAGTCTGCCTTATTTCCGCGCGCTTGATTCCTAGGATCGATGAACGTGGAAATGGCGCAGCGATTGGTGCCAAGGTTTCAATACGGGAAGAAAGAAAATAGGCGCGTAATTAATTCAGTAGATACGAATCGATTCTAGACTGGTTCGCTATATCCGGTGAACCATGAAGACGCGTGAGAAGGGTTCGGTCAACATAGCTAACCGATGCCAAGGAATTCTTCGTCTACAAACTCGTTCCCTTTTTCTAATTGCCAGAGACGATCTAATCGACCGAACTCTCATAACTTATGAATTTGTTCGTGCCGCTTCATGCCGTACAACTACGGTTTCAACCTCCGTCTTGTCCTTCCATTTTGTTTCATGGAAGTTAAAGAAGAATCGTGGAAAGCTTATATAACGCAACGTTCGCGTTGAATGCCGTTGCGCAGGATTAGTTTGCAGTTTTAAAGATGCAATCGAATTCGGCACAAATACCACTCGGCATGTTACTATGAATTGGAAGCCTTTTCGTTTAAAGACACGTCCGATGGAGTATATCGAGAATACAGATGTAAAAAGGTCGGTGTAATATCGAAGTAACAATGTGCATTTGGAATTAGGAATTTAAATATACGGAAATGTTGAATCCCAGACGTGCTCTCAGTTGTGACATATCAAATAAAATAACAAAATTATATAAAAAGTAACACCTGATAGACTCTCCGTTTGATCAAATATTCCGATAGACTTTCGTTCGAACCTCTAATTCCCTGCGCTTTCGATTCTATCATGTTGTATATAAGAATAATTAATTAATAATAATTGAATTTTGATACAGTAACGATTCGACAATCGCGTCGTATGTGTTGAGTTCGCCGATAAAGTCTAACCATCGGATAAATACATTATAGAAAAGAAGCAGATTAACGGCCTCGTTACTTTGTACGACGCCATAGTGTCCAATGCTTACGGGAAGCTAGAGATGTTGTTCAGTATACCACCTCTACAATATCATGATTCACGATAACGATAACTGCACGGATGCTTGCGGCATGACCACCATATTGAATTGCAATATTCGGAAATAGCGCCTTAATGCAACGGCGTTAAGTCTTCGTAGAAAATTTTTTACGAGAGCTTTTTTAAAAATCTAAAAATATCGTACGCGATCATATCGTACACATCGTTTTCATTATATTGAGCTACCGATAATCGCGAATGTTTATGCATTTTTAGCAAGTATAAACGAATGAAATATCCAAAATTAAATCCAAAAACTTTTTTGTATACTTATACTTTATACCTTCCTGTTGATTTTTGTTTCGTTACTTCTGTTATATCTTTCGCAAGTTAATATATTAATTTTAATAAATATATTAATTTGCTTTCCTCTTGCGCTTAAATATTCTACACATTCCATGTTAACATTGTACACAATTTCTTTTATACCGAAATAATTCGTTCGATTACGAAAATCATTCAAAAGTTATAAGCTATAGTCTTAAAATTGCAATTTTTTACCTTTATCTTTACGCTTGTTCTTTTCTTTTCTACTTTTATAGCGAAACCGTAATAAATTTTGTTTCACGATGTTTACGATGTTATATAGGTAGAAAAGTGTAATTGAATTTGCTTGTTACTGATATTGTTAGTTAAACATTTAGCATTTAAAAGGCAGTCTCCTTTTTATGCATCGTGTTTTAATAAATTTAACGATAACTTGCAGTAGTATACAGTAAAGTTCAAAAGAAACTTTTCACTTCTCTTTTATGGGCTCTTTCCATTGAAGTTTAATTAATATCTATCAATTATTAATGTGAGATAAGTGGATCAATATGGCACGATAAACAAACATTTATAGTTTCGCGGGTAATTATCAAATTTTTCTATGCATTGACATAGCTGGAGCTACGAAGAGATTTGTTTAGTTTCGTTATTTTATCTGGTCTACATTGCACAACGTAACAAAACGTAACAAAAATTTCAGTATCCATTTCTAATTCGCAAATATAATCGTTAAAATGTAGAAATAAATAAATTATGGAAATGTCTCGTTTGTATCGAAAATCCAATTTTTCATCGCTATTTTCAATGGTTTACTCTGAAAAAAGTAGATTGAAAAATTCGTTTGTCAGTCTAGCACATCAATCAATCGCTTTGAAGATTGACAAAGAGGTATTGAAATTTCGCGGTCAAAGTTCATTGTTCTCGCAAGTGATCCCGTGTACACTGATCAAAATCAGCTAAAAAAGACTTAGATAGCAATATCCGGGGAACACGATACGTTCGTTTTAATCTCGATGGAATTGGAGCAAAAGCCACATCGATCTGACTTAATCGATATGCGTACGTTATGCATTGACACTGACGTATACTGTCAATCTATCCAATGAAACTCTGATATCGGGAAATGTATTTTATTATTAAATTTCCTGCTGTAGTATAACTAAAGTTTTTTGTGCGTCGTTCCATAAAACTACTCTTGCTAACATTTTGCATCCTGTTTGCTTCATTTCTTCTTTTCCTTACACGGAAAGTGTTCGTGTCAAATGATGTATTACACGATAGATACATTCCGAATTAAAGCTAATAAAGCTCGTCTTTCTTTCAGAGTATTTCCATTCTAGAAATTTCTGTTCCGACATTCAAAAGTATAAGAATAATTCAATAAGCTATGCAAATGCCGTCTTATGAACGGAAACGACCCGTTTTCTAATTGGGTTAGAGAAAGGCGTTACTTGCTGGTCGCGTGACGAGCTACTCGCACGTTTTAATTGAAAGGGTGGCTCTAGCGTTTAGGTAACTTTTGATAAGCGGGCGGAACTGAACTAAAGGCGCGATAATTGGTACTAAACGTCATGCCGGTGTGAAACATTTGCATCAGGCAAGGACTTGCAACAATACACTCGGATCAAAATGACATTAACTGTTCGGGATTTTGAATGATCCTTGGTTTACCACACGGGCAGCACTTCTGCTCTTTTTGAAAAGTTGAAAATTCTCACCTCGTTGTTGTAAAACTTACAATGCGGACTTCGACAAGAGGCTAAATGGCACCCTAAATGTTCGACGCGTCCGCTTTAAAGTGAACCACGTGTCCTAAACCGCACAACACCCGATGAGAACGCGACACTAGACCAGGGCGCTACGCTACGCCACGTACGCATAAAAGGCACCATGTGAGCGGCCGCGACGGTTCGACAGTTACAGGATTGGATAGAAATTGATTCCCACCTCACGGGAAACAGACAAAAACACACCTCTCTGGACGGAAGGATAGAATGTAAGCACGACACAGTCATCAAACACGAGACTCATCACATAGACTCATCGCGCACCAGCCTAATTTTAACTCCTTACGTACAGTTCGTACTTTTCCGTTTATATCAAACGGTGCAAATAAACCAATTAAACACAAGCTTAATAAGCATCTTTAATCTATCTCCACCTTGAGCGTTAATAGCGTTAATAACGTCAATCGATCAGTTGCAACCTGACTGATCGCCACCTAGTTGATAATTCGCAACATTAACCGAGAATGAAATAACGATAAATTTATAAAAATATAAGAATCTTTCGACGCATCTTGCGTTGTAACATTGTCCGATCTTACGCGTTTGACACAAAGACACGGGGACATTTTTTATACCTGCGTGAATGCGGAACGTCGTGCGACGAAAAATAAATGTACCCGGTGTATATAAATTTTCATAAATTGCTAGGTTTAGCATTTAGAGGCCTCGAGTAGCGGTGGACGGTCTAAAAATTCATCCGAATTTCCGGAGGACTTGGAGGCGGCTACGCTCAACGGGAAGAGTAACAGTTACGCCATTGTCGTCACTCGTAAAAACAGCGAGAACGGAAAGAGAGAAAAATTTATTTTTGTATCTTTTGAATAACACTTCCAGAGGCAGCGCTCAGGGCTGCGTTCCGTCACCTGATTGGCGCTTTTAATTTTCCATTCATCCGGATGTAGTCGAGCCCGCAGGCCAGCCATCGTTTGACGTGCAAATCCCACGTCTCGTTTTCGCATGAGCGTTGAACGTTGCGGCATCTACGGTCCTCGCATTTCAAATCTAGATTTACCATCGTACAAGGCATTCCAAATGCTGTTCCAATTCATTCAGAAAATCGTGACCATTGTCACGATAAATGCGATAGATGCAACGCGCTAAAAATCAATTAAAGATTCGTATGATAATAAATTAGTTCCTCGCTTTATTCTTACCGAGCAATTTCAAAATCATTCCATCGACTATATAATATCGATTATAATCTTCGAAGAGCTTAATTTCACACGATTTATAACGAACGTGTCGACAAGCCTCTACGGAAGTACTTTGAACGCTAAACGATGTTCGTTTTTCAAAATGATCCAACGTCCATCTTTGCTAAGCGAAGAAAGGGACGACGAAAGATCTTACACTCGACAACGACGACGGCGAGGCGTCATCGTAGACGGCAAAGGGCAGATGCTATGGGTTTTCACGTAGATGAAAATTCAAGTAGTCGAGCAGGGACGCGTCGTGCTGACGGCAACGACAACGTCGACGTCTACGAGGCGTCGAGGAATACGTCGTTGGCTAATGCCACGACGACTTTCACGAAGCGTAGGTAATACGTATTGTGGCCGGAGTCGTGTCGTGATTTTCACCATACAGCCGCGTCGGTGTTCCCCGGGGCAGTCACGTCTTGCGCGAGATTCAATTTGCCGCCAAGCCCCCATCCATCCCCCTCCCCCGCCCCTTTTCCCTTTCCCTCCTTTATGCCCGTGCTGTTGAGCCACCCCCCTCGAACCGTGCTATCTCTCCTTGTTCCATTGCCCATTTATCCTTTCCTACTCCTTTTTGATCCATTCCGGGCTAACGGGATTCCGCCTTTTCTTCTTTTCGTCTCCCTCTTCCGATTCTCGAGCGGCCGTGCAGTTGAGCATCGACGGACGAATATAAACGATCGACCAGACCAAGAGGAAACGGGTTTCCGTTAGGTTGTCGTGACAAGGATCCGGGATTTCTATGGGGTTAGTCAAAAGTTCATCGTTATCCAGATTCCGCTACGCAGCGTCGCATACAAACCCGAGAAACACAAACACGATTCAACTTTTGAACCACGTTTGAAATTCATACAATTTTTATTATAAATTCTTATATCCGCAGAGGATTAAGTTTTGGCATAAAAGCACATTGCCTAGAATTTTCGAAAACTACTTTGAAAAAGCGATGTCACGAAAAAAGCATAGGACATTTATAAACGTTTTTATGCCTAATTTATTATTTCATTTTTCCCCCGATGTTAAAGTTATACATATTGTTTCTTCTATAATATTTTAAATATAAATTTTATTCAGTCAGGTTAAAACAGCAATATTTCGCTTCTTCGTATTGCGAACGATAAAAAATATAGGTGTAATTAAAGCAAAATAATACGTCCTGTATTCATACAAGATAGAACGCTGTGTGCGTGTCTATAAAATTAACGTGGAATTTCATACATGCTTTTATAAAAATGCAATATTTTATGTTTTATGTTTGTATGGCGCAATCGAAATATTTGAAACAACAAAATTGCGAAGCTACCTTTAATACAAATTATTTAAAAAACGTATTACATTCGCAACTGCTCGCATACACATTATCATTTTATCGTGTACGTATTAAATCGACGTTGATATAGTTAGTTTGCAGAGTTCACATTTATTCAAACTAGCAACTGGAATTATTTAAATACTTCGATAATGTGAAATGTGATCCTATTTCGGAATAAAATCAATAGCAACGCGTTTAAGCCTCAAGTAGCTGGTTGCACTCGTTCAACGTCTTTGGTACATTGGGATATTTTTTAACAAAGAGTCGATTACATCATTGGGGTGCACGGTTGACTTCATGGGGCGGAATATAAAAGGGGATAACAGGAGGCGCAAGAAAAGAGATCGAACAAAGAAACAGTGAAAACATCTAGATGGTCAGACAAGGTTGTGTAAGTGGTAAAGGTCTGCGTCCGTTCCGACACGCGCTATAACCTCTCACTTTCGAAAGTTCTCGACAGTTTAGACCAGGACGAAGTGATTACGTTAAAAGCACTTTACACCTATTCCTTCGCCAATGTTACAGTTATAGCGTGGTCGTTGATAAAATACAAAGTAACCCCTTAACGCAAAGTGACTTCTTTGCTGACTCTTCTCTTTCGTTTTTCTGTTAATTATACTCGTCGTAGTATTTCACAATCCTTTGAATTTTTTAATGATGTTAATGTACTTGTTCTTTATGATATTTTCAATTCTACCTCCTTTAAGAGATTTTTACCGCGGATGCTTGTGGGAAATATCTCAAAATACACAGATAAAATATGCGAGATACATCGGTTAAAATTAATTTGCAATTCGACGCGTATTTTTATTGTGTCACCCGCGAGATACGTTCCAAGTTCACATTTTCCGATCTGCTCCATTCTCCGTTCTTTAAAAATACGAATTTTCATGGTATCGTGAAATTTGTTGTTCACGGTCTGCTTCTTTTCGTTAAAACACTTTCACGCGAGTTTCTTTAACGACTTCTTTCTGTAGTTCTCCTTCTCTCTCGAACAACTAGACTCTTCCGTTTTTTTCTTTTTTTTTATTCTTTAGCTTTTTGTTTCTCCAGCACACTCCGAAATCGTTTTTCTTACTTCTTTGTCTTACTTCTCACCAACAGGCAAGTTCGTAACATAAAGCTTCTTCAACCTTACCAATCCACCGCTAACCTTATCGTTTTAGCTTTTACACCTGTTTTATTGCATTCATACTATCGTTACTTCTATAATTACGGTCATTTATGTAGGTTTCGCCTTTATTCTCTTTTCGTTTCACCCTTGACGTTCTCTTCGACTCCTTCCATCGCCACATTTTCTTTTCATCCTTTCTCCTTCGTTTAACCGTGATCCTCTCCACTCAATTATTATTGTATTCGTTGTTATTTTGCTTTTGATTCCACGTTCCATTACAATCCGCTTAGTTCTTGATGCTGCTTCTACTCTTCTTCACTTTAAAATTTCATCTTCCTTTTCTCTCGTTAAACTTCCTTCTTTCGCTTTATTCCGCTACAGGTTACTTTAAATGTGAAATCATAATGAAGCAATACGGCTGCCTTTTTATTAATTCGCTTACGCATTAACTCGCTTTTCTTTGCTACACTTTGCAACTGTTGCGTCGTCCTACTATTTTAATACATCTTTGCACGTCCCTTTTTTTCTTTATCTTGGAATTTTAAATCGATACTTCTTCTTTAACGCGATTTATAATCGGCCGTAGGAGAACATTAAATGGATAGTATTGACTGATTAAATCCAAGTTTTGAAATATTAATCGGTTAAATTTCCATTTATAATGGAGGAACAGGATTGTCCGTAAACAGCATTAAGCCGGTAATCGCGGTCGGTTGGCTGGTTCCGTTCAGATGCGATTAAATGTTGCAGAGACAAGCAAGCCAGGGCAAGATCGTTTTGAACGGGCACTGATCTGGTCAATACTTTATAGGATGTCGTTAGCGAAAATCGAACGGCGTACCAGCTCCGTTGGCGTAATGAATTTGCGGCGGTGCTCGCACGTCTGTTTCTGGAACACGTGTCGGCCGATCGCGATGGAAGGCCCGCGGAATATCGGCCGTCGTTTTGCCCCGATAAATCCGGAATTCGAATTCGACGATCGCTGTGACGAGATCCCCTGTTCGTTAGGAAGGGTAGCGACGGGGGCTGCCCGGCACGAAGGTACTTCTGTTAACGAAGGGACTTAAGCGCTGTGATAGACATGGGTAGAATCGATTTTAACGGGACGTTTCTCAATGGACGTGGCTGCCACCATTCGAAATCGTCGCTACTACCAACCTGCGGGACACGGTGCTATGTCTGTGGAAAAATAGTCCGATCAAGGGACGCGTCTCATCCATCCATGATCCTGTGATATTCAGTAGTTCAGGTAACAAATTTCGTGTTATGTATTGTTACGACCGTTCGCGGAGAGACGCGATCGCGAGGAAACGCGCCAACGAGAGGCCTAAGTTCTCGTTACGATTTTGACAATCGACGCCACGAACACAGTCGTTCCCCTAATTCTTTTAGGATATTGGGGGTGGTTATATTGATTTTGACAATGAATTAACAGATTCTACGTATAATATATTTCCAACAACCTTTCGCACGATGCGTATAACAATGAGATATATTAACATTGAGATAAATAATAATAAATAATGAGCGAGTTTCAGATAAATTCCGATGAACGAGTGTGAAGTAAGAGCGTGATGTTGATTGTTAAGATGTGACTGAGCAACAAGAACGTGAATCGAGTTTTGTCGACGTTTGCTGTGTGACTGTCAGAAGAGAATTCGTCACTCTTGGGTCCTATGTCCCTTTGTCTATTCTCCTCCCCACCTTGTATGTATTTCGTGACCGTTGGTAACCGAGTCATGTGATCTATCGGATGATCCAGGACCGAGAAGTTTCTGTGACTGACTCGTCAGGCTTCTCGGACGATAACGAACTTTCTCGAAGGGTGTCGAACTATCTCGAACGCGACGTCGGATACGTCCCGCAACAATGTAGCTGTTTGAAGGTATGGTAAAGCGATCTTTTCTGTGATATTGTAGGACATAGGAACCGTTGAGAGCGGAAATTGTACTGTGAGAGATGCGAAATATGTCGTATGATCGATTTGGAATTAAATGTATTCTCTTGGACAGAGGACGGTTAAGAAAATGTATAACATGTAATAACATGTATTATGCGAAGAAAATATGTTCCTCCCTATGGTTCTTAAAGCGAATCACGCTTTGATCCGAAGGAAACGAAAGACTTCTAACTTGCATATGCCATTACTTACGAATCACCGTGTCTTCTCCGCAGATCATTTCCACGGTCACACTCTTGGCGAGCTGCGCGTTATCTCTTTGTAAATTTATAAGCGGGTCACGAACGCCGAAGCGTAATAAGGGGCACACCGGCTGCGCTGTAATTGACACGTTGGATATATCTGGGCGAGAATTTAAACAGGACCGCGTTTAGAGAACGTGCTTGAAACGCACAGGCATTGATTTTCTTGTTAAAGCGCGCTACAAGACGTTCTTCCAATAGAACGGAAACTGCGCTCTGAGCTTGAGATGGGGGCTTTTCGAGATTGGTAGTTGAATAAATTCCTAGATGATTCTGAAGGAAAAGAAATTTATGTCGATGCGATCCGACGAGGTGCAAATAATTTCGTCGATGACAACTGATCTTCGTATTTCTTCCTTTAGAAGATATTATACGATCTTTAAATTTAACGCGAGTTGCGTAAACTCGCCTGGGATTTAGGGAATAGATAAGAGAATAGATAATAAAATAGAAAATAGGAGAGACAAGTAAGAGAGTCGAAAGGGAGAGAATTGTGAGCGAGTCAGTCACGTTTACACGCGACTTGATCGACGCGACACGTCGCGGCGCGCGGCGATTCAAACCACGCCGTTTCCAGCTAACTCGATATTCCGTTGGCCACGTAACAATCTGATCTCGTATCGAAAAACTATTACGGTAAAGGTTGGTATGTCGCGTCCAGACACCGTTTAATGGAAGAACAGTGTCGCATAGCTGCTGATTCGATTAATTCAGAAATTTCGATAACTTCGCTAATTTTGTTCTAATAAACGATTGTCGTTATTATGTCGTATATCTCTTCGTTCTCACTTGCTCGTAATAAAACCGTGACATCTCATTCTTCGTCTCTTAAAATTCGTCCCGTGAAAGTTCAACTAACGCGAAACTTAAACTTATTCTTCGGTACCTAGTCACGTTCGATTATATTGTTACTTTTTGCTGTTCAGACTGTATATCTATTACGCGTAGAATCAATGACAAGGCTTCGTTAAACGTCGATTTATCTGACACGATGCAAACCCTACGTCGAACGTAATTTTTGTCATCAAAACGAGAGGCTTACAAAAGCATAAAGTCAAGGGTGTAGGTATATCTTTGAGAAGTTTTTGAATCCCCAGTCATTTTCATTAAAAATCTCGAATGAGAGAGTCGTCGCGCAGCTTCGGCAAGATGAAACGTAAATATTGGCCGAGCTATTCCGTCGGACGAACTTAAAACTTGCTCCGACGCAATCTCGTATTAATAAAGATGAGTGCATTCCATAACGTTTGGATGCGCCAACTTGCAAGATAGTTTAAGTATCGCTAAAATGCTCCGAATCTTCTGCCTTTCTTTGCGCTTCTGCTCGATTCTTTACTTGCCTCGTAAGCATACGTGTTTCCACGTATTCCACCGATATAGAGTCGTATAAAAATAATCCTGGTCGTTTGAGAAACGATTAAAATTAGTCAGAAGTTTCCATTTATGCAAAATAAAGATCAAAAGGACGTGACAAAAATTTAGCGAAAGCTATTTACAAAGGCTGTAAAAAAATAGTTAATCGGTATTAATTATTAATAGCTAATTTAACGATATGATCATCCCGTTAGAATATAGTATAATATATATATATATATATATATATATATATATATATATATATATTCTACTATATTATATATTATATTATATTCTATATTATATTCTACTTATATTATATTCTACTATATATATATATATATATATATATAGTAGAATATAATAACATATAATAGTATATAATATATAATGAATATAAATATAATAGAGTATACTAAAATATAATAACAATGTACATGCGATGTCTAGGTAACGTAACCGTTGTCGGATCCTCTTATTCAACCATGTCCAGTTTCTTGGAAAGTTCTCACCTTAGGGGGAAATTAATTAACGTGCATATAAACTGTCGTAGATGACTTGGCGCCGTGGAAGCTTAACTTACGTACTGATTTCTTGAGTACACAGTAAATAGGGGTAGGGGAGTAGTTCCGGTTAACCGCTGACTAATTGCTCCTTAACCAAGTTAAATCGTACTCGAGTTATTGCGGCAAACTTGGGATGCTGCGTGGCGCAGCTTTTGATCAAAGGGACTTAACCGGAGTCGCTTCAAGTTTCTGCAGACCGTACCGATTTCGAAATTATAGAAATCCACGAGAGGGAACCGATAACTGCGCTCACATCTAGTCAACCGGGAACCGACCAATCTTTCTCCAACTTTATCCGCTATAATTGACGATCGAAACTTTTCGCGATCTACCACGATCGCTCGTAAAGATGACCGTAAGAAGCATCGTTAAGACAAAATTCCACGTTTCCGAGTACTTTAAAGCTGTTCAGAACAATACTATACGTATACGTTGTTTCTTCGTTTTCACGGATCTACTGATTAGACATCTACTATTACCGTAAGGATTTATAGAAGTAAGTAATAGTTTCGATAGTTCGTTCTGCGTCTCCTATACAGTATAACGTACTCACGATTTAAGAATGAAACTTGAGAAAATTTGTTCCGAAAAATCATTCTCATATCTATACAGTACAACGTACGACATAGCGTCTTCCTCGAACAATGAAAAAGAGTTATGATCTAAACAGAAGAACGATCGACAAAGTTTCTGCGTGAACGATAAGAGTTGGAGAAATTCGCTCGCTCGTCGATCCTGCTCCGCTTCGATTTACTCGTTCGACGTTAAAGAGAGCCTCATGACGGCACGATTGCACGCTCAAGGGTAAATGCGGCTATCACGTGTAAGGACGGCACGGATCGTTTGCGAAACTGAAAGCTCAGTTATCGAAGTCATTAACCAACCAGTGGGCTAAGTTTTATTGCGACCGATAATTCTTTGTACCGCGTCTTGTGCTAGGAATTAAAGGCGGGTTACGGTTTATGGTGTTGGGAGAGCGGTTCTTCTTCACCCTTCTCTTCGCCGATTGTCGCTCCGCTTCTTTTCGGACTTTAAACTCCTTCATCGTACCGCGATAAATCGTGGCTATTCTTAGCCAGTGACATCGCGCGAACAACGATGGAAAATTTACGATATGACTTCATTAAGAAATACGTTAATTGCACGGCTTTCCAACCTCTGACCTAGTTACGTTCTTTCGGCTATTCGGTAACGCGTACCAATTTTACGTTTTCATGTTCGTGGAATTAAACATTCGTGCGTTTAGCATCTATAAACAATAACAAGAAAATATTCATTTTTATTTTTATTCAAATCTTAACAGTAGTAACATCGCCCGTACATCGACGTGAAATTAGAAAGAAAACTCGTATATATACGATGACTAGCGAAAGTATTCTACGTTTATGAGAAAGCTTTCACGTGTATATTTTTCGCGTTACGTAAAATATTTTGAAACGTTTAACACAATATCTAATGGGACGCAACTGCAATGATTGTATTGGTAAATTCTGAAACCAGTCTGGAAATGTATACAGAAGTTGCGAACTTCCACTTGATGTACGATGTGAATAGACGCATAAAAAATTAGTATGGAATATAAATAGTCACCTTATTCATATAATAACTGTTAAAAATGGCTTCGTTGAATACCGAGTACTATTGATATTAAGGATGAAATGCTTTTGTGATTCCTGAAAAATATGTATATACTTCCACTAGATACGTTGTAACTGTTGCATACAGTGTATACACCGAATCGTTTAATATTATCGTCATAGTTCGGTGTCATTACAGTATTGGTAAAATTTCAAAATGTTTCGAACAGCACACGCAATACGTTCATAAAACGTCGTTCGTAAACGTTCATTCGTAAAACGTAATGAAAGATTTGTTTATACATATGGTCCTCGGTGAAGGAAAGGAGCAAGTGAAATAAATAAACAATTCGTTGACGACGATGGATATGGCAAAGAGGAGCAAACTAAGCCTTTAGGAATTCACAGAAAAGTCAATAGCCGGTGATATCTTTCTTCCAGTGTCTCTTTGTCCAGCGAGTTCCTCTCTCTCTCTCTCTCTCTCTCTCTCTCTCTCTCTCTCTCTCTCTCTTTGAGAGAGGACCGAGACCTGTGGGCCAAAGGGTTCTCGTGCCAGCTCTTCGCGTTGTGCCACCACGTGGGTCGCGAGCGCCGGGGTGTAAATGGGTCACTGTTTATGTCACCTGCAGAAACAAGAGGTAGACAACCAAGGAAACTCACGGCGTCGACATCAGCGTCTACCACGATTTTCTTTTTGCTCCAGATGCCTTTGTGAACTGTGGCACATTGTTACACCCGGATTTTTTATACGCGACCACCACCGATGCACCGTGTTCACAATTTAATGCAATGAATTTCCGGTCCCTACCCGCTTCTCGACGAATAAAGCCAACGAAATAACTCGTTAACGCGAAAATGCAACGCCTCGAAAAAAAATTTCAATCGCCCGTTGAATAAATCTTACTTGGTTTCTAAGGTAGCGTTCTAAACGCGACGTTTTCCATTTATTAAATATTTAGGACGCGACAGAGGTATCTATTATTCCTGCCGTTGGCTTATGAGTAATAGATTCAATTTTTGTCGCCCATTCAAAAGATTTCTGATTTCGAAGCATACATAGAGAAAAATGTTGTAATAGTATTCGTGTGTTGATCTCGTGCGGACACATCGACAGAAACTAATCTTAAGGTAGCCACAATGCAGGAATACGAGCTTGGGAATAGTTGGAACCTCGGTTAATACGTTAACGTTAGTATTAATGGGTAAAGCAGCGCTGCTATTTGGAGCGGTGTTCCAATAATTCGATATAGAAGTCAAACAATCTTGTTTCAATAAGGTTCCCCCATGGACCATGCTACGCTAGATATCTAATTAGCATTAGATCGCGGCAAATCGATATTTTGACGTCTTACTACGTTAAAGCTGAGATATCGAATGTTCTAACTGTCTTGAGCAACAATTTTTCTTCGTCGTCTTTTATGCAAAAATTAGAAACGACGAATGCTCGCGTCGAACTTGTTATGTTGCATATTAATTTTTAAAAATTAATTTTATTGTGTCTCAATATTCTTTTCTTTTGCTACTATACTCGTTTCTTATACCATCCTTTTAATTTTTATCCCTCTTTACCAAAGAATCCTTCGAGCAAAGCATCGTGTCGCAAATACAGTTGTAACACGCGCCCCAAAGCGAGAGGAAAACAATTTAGAAAACGTATCGATTCTCAAAATCGTCATAATTATTTCGCGGTTTGCTTGGTAAATCTAAAAGGAAAAAAAAAGGAAGAAAAGACAGAGAGAAAGATTCAAAGTCAGTAAAAAGAGAATTTATATTTACGGATGTCGGTTGCTCAGAGGCAAATTACGCGCAAAGAGAATCGCGGCGGTACTGGAACCCAATCGACCAGCAGCGAAATCCCAGAATTAGACCCCTAGGATTCGCCGGAGTCAATTTACCTAGCTAGTTTCACGCGAAACTGAATGTCTTTCTATAACGCAATCTACGTTGTCTTCCGTGCTTCTGTCCGCACCGTGGCTGTACATTATGTATAAGAAGCTTTTCGTTGTTAATTATATCTGTCATGTCGTTATGTTCTGATTCATCGTTATTCAGAAAAGAAAAGTAGTATAGATAGGTATATTTCATTCGTTACGCTATATATGTTCTAGACAAATATCAGATTCTAATGTAAGTAAAATATACAATGTTCATCCAGGAATGGTTATTCTATAATGGGTTTTCTGTGTAAATGCTACAACGATGGAAACGACGGCGATATCGCTTGAATTTTCAAACAATTCATGAGAAATAAATTAACTTTTGAGACGCGTATATAATTGGAACCACGTCGATTACTCTGTACTAATTTTCATACCTTTATTAAATACCGTTTCTCTATTCCTCTTATTGTTGTTTTACTTCCAATAAAATTTATTTTGATAACTTCTTTTTATTTTATTTTTCTTTTCATTTACGATTAAACGGCAGAAATACGTTCAGATTTTTTAAATATACATAACTGTTAATTGTGATGCGTGTTCCATTTAAATATCGTACGATCGTATTTCCAACGGAACTGGAGCAAAAAGCAGGAAAAGCAATTGTTACAACATTGTTATTGTTTTTCCATTTACGCGTTACAGTTATAAACAATTACGATAACTCGCAACAGTTATAGCAGCAGCGTGCTTTAATTTGCATTGATAGAATAAATTTACATATTTTACGCTCCAGGTATCGAGATCGTTCTAAAGATCGAAACAGGGGAAAGAAACCTCTCAAAGTGGGAGAATCGTTTATTAATATTCCAACAGATGCAATGAATGTATTAATTTAAAAAAAGCGAATCATTTATAACACACGTACGTTGCAGATACATTTGCATATAACGGTAAGAAATTATGATTGTTATTAGCGTATATAGAACAAACGATTGAAAATTGGTATAAACTGGATCTTTTCTATGACTTGTATCGGTGTGAATAAGCATGGAGACTTGAAAGGATATCTTAAATCCGGCAAATAACAGGTATACGTTGATAAAATGGTCTCAAGTTACTCGAATTCAATTCGTTTGGTTCCAGGTAACTTGACTAATCTAAACGAAGCTTGAGCATTGCTATCGTATCACCACGAAAATGCAATGTAATATACCAATGAGTAGCCACGTGTCTGTCAACGTTGCTGACAACCGTGAACTGTTATAATGCTGTGTCGTCTTAACGAGGACGTGTCCTTTGAAAACTTCTCCCTTCCTTTCTCTCTTGGCAACCCGTTCTACTGCCCGTCAACTTTGGATAGGGGTTGCGAATTTAACGAAGCATCCTTTAAATTGCGAAACGCTGCGTCGAACGAGATATATTATTCGAGATTTTGTCCTAATAATATCCACGTTCTTTGATCTCTTCCTTTCCGTTATTCGATAATTTATTGTTTATTAAGTGAATAATAAGTATCCTCGATGATTCTCAATTGTTATTTCACACTCCTCCCAACATTTCAAACATCTTTCTTGCAAATGCTGGTTCGCATTCTGTTTCGCGTTATTCGAGTATTTCTGCGCGGAGAATCACTCGTCATTCGTTCCTTCCCATTCATTCGGCAAATACAGACACGAGATATATTTTATAGTATATGCATTGTATAGTATATACGATTAACTCTGCGATGTTCATCGATGATTGACGAGCAACGAGACAGCAAGAGGGAGAGAGAGAGAGAAATCTTAAGGCATGGCGTCAAAAAGTATGGATTCATTAGACTGGCATTTCCATAAGTGCCTAGATTCCAACCGAGAATACCAAGGATTCGGAGGACTGTAGAGGGGAATGCTATTCGCGAGAATTACCAGCTCCAATACATGTATATCAAATTTGCATTTTCCGCGTAACTAAGATCGTAAACGATATATCTTTATGCAGTTGCGATTAAATTGTACGTTTAATCCATACACTTTCAGAATAGAATTCTACAGTGGCATTCATACCATAGCGTAATTGTTAAATCCTTGTGATCCAATTCAAATTTACATCTAGGAGGTAAAAAATAACGAGACTTCTATAAAGTAAAGTTTCAATAAATGTAAAACTCAAAGATAAATCGGGGGAAGAAACTACGATGAAATATCGAAAATCCAAGCAATTTTTCACTGTTTCAGAATTTGACAGTTTTTTAACGTTAACCGACGAGCCAAATTGTTTCTAATAAATTCAATTTCCTTGCCAATGCGAATGGTCGAGAAAACAGCGTGTCAGCACCCTCGCAAATGACGTTGCGTTGTCAACAGAAAGGTAGGGAACCATCATCGGGTAGAAAACCCGTTGGAATTGCATTAACGATAAGTGTATTAAGGCGAGAGTCTTTCGAAAGAGGGTTAGAAACGAGGAAGGTGAGGGAAGGAAAGGAACAGCGGTATCCAATTATTCAACTAAATAGGAACGATACGCTATTTTCTGGCTCGTCCATTTTGCTAGTACATGTCCTCCGTTCCGTGTATACCAGAAAACTGGTCTTTGAAGTACAATGGTCCACGATATAAAGTTAATTTTATAAAACGTCGAGGCTTTCAAGAAAGGGAGTAAACGATGAATGTATCTAGTTGGCCGTAATTCGAACAATAAAGGCTTTTTTCCGCGAAGCTTGGAAATTGGCAAAACGCCAATTGATTAAGCGTAAATTTGGCACTTCACGGTCGATGTTCTGCTTTCGTATTATATCCATAATTCGCTAAAACTAAAAGGACAGGGACCACTTAATGATATTGAATGACACGCTCGGAGATAATTATTCTTTTATATCTGCGTCGTTGACATTAGTGCAGAACAACGCTGTTCTGTCCTCATCGAGCCCATGCTCGTTACGTCGACCCTTACTTCCCACGGAATTAAAAAACGTTTCAAGAGATATTTACATGGCGATACGCGGCGCATGTGAACTCGGAGGAAAGCGTAAAGAGTAAGCGTAGGAAAAGGTGAAAAGAGGAGATAGGAGCGAGCGTAAAAATGGTAGAACCAAGTACGAGGGGTCACCGTGATGGAACCGAGTAATTTCAGAAGAAAGCTGAACGTAGGTTCGTTCCCTCTTCTCTTCATTTCTCGTATTCTTCCTCGTGGCTCTTGACTGGGCAAAAGAAGAGAAAACGGAGAAGGAGAGGAAGAGATACGTGGTCGAGTATGCGATGCGATACCTAGGCTTCTTTCCGCTCTCCAAGTTACACAGTTCGCTTAAAGCTGAACACTCGCCGGTGTCACCATCACGCAACTATGGTCTAGCAAGGCTTTTAAACTCCTGCCGACTGATACGAGAAAAAATACTCGAGTTTGTTTGTTACTTTCCTTCCGTCGAGAAAATGCTGGTTCTACGAAATTGGAATGTTAAAGTATCGTAATAAACTGTACGGCAAACCACGAATGTTTACACTCTTATAGAAAATATTCAAGCGCAAAAATATACATGTACAGTATTCACAGTTTATACAAATTTATGAAATTGCAATTATTACAGTATCGCAGAAGTTAAAACTGCTTTTGTTCGCCTCGCTATATTCAATTGAGCGTCGAACAATTCCACACAGTCGTACGAACGACATCAAACATCGAAGATCTTTGCTCTTCACATTACTGATCCGGAAAAATTCGTTTTCTTTTATTTTGACACGACGTTACGCCGTGGGGGTCGGAGACGGGAGGAGAAAGAGATGGCTGGCTCGTCTGTCGATCCATCGGATGGACGTTCGACAACGAGTTACACTTTCCGCAGCGCTGACTTTGATCCACGTGGGAGACGCGGAATGTTACGGAAATCGACATAACAAGAAACGGAAAAACGTGGCTATTCTATTTCTGCTCCGTTCCTTCAGCCTGCGTCGATCAACGATGAATCTTTTACACGATCGTCAACCTATTTAGAAAGTTTGTCGTGATAGCCCGATCGTGACAAACTATGAAATAATTGATTCTAATTTCCCTCAATTTTCTTCCATGTTTATTCGATTGTTCCTTCCGAATGTTTGTTTAATTTTGGAAAGTTAACTTAGCAAATGATTCCTTTTCTGAGAGACTATTTCCTTTCCTTGTCTCTTGTTCTACTTTCCAACGTACCATATATGGCAACGTTACCATGAAATTCCTAAATATCGTAGAGGATTCAAAGATCTCCTTTTGAAATTAGCATTGCCCTCGACAAAATACCTTTGAAAATGAAATAAAGTATGTCCGGGGCATGAGATCGTACGATAGCGATAACGAACATTCTCCGATATAGCATGCAAAAAGAAAACGGCCAATTAGTCGAAGGCACAAATCGGTCAAATAGAATAGCATTTTCTAAAAATGTTCTCAGCGTTCAATTATTTTTCACGCTACCCTCTCGCAACATAAAATCGTACGTCCCCACTATTTACGCGATCTACTAAAATTGAAAGTGCATAAAAGTGTCTCTCTCTCTCTCTCTCTCTAATCTTTTCTCTTTTTCTAAACAATCGTTCCTTTTTGTTACTTTCCTTTTTATCCTTCTTTTTCTACTTTCTGACATTTCTTTCATTTTTCCCTATCTCTTGCGCTTCATTTCGTTCTCCGCTATCTCTTTTCCTATTAGGTAATTCCTGTGGAATTTGAATTTCATGAGCTGATATCTCTGGTCAAATTTAATCTCGTCGCCAATCGTTACCAACCGTGATAAAGAGTAAGAAACTTGCCTTAGTAAACATATATCGAACACTAACAAAATTTACGATTCATTAGCAAGTTTGAAATATATAGCGACGAGGAAAATGAATGACGTGGCCATTGGAAAATCGTCAGCGGCATACCGCTTAATGACTGATAATGCAGGCATTATACCAAACGTACCATGTTCACCATTGATCCAGATGCGAACATCGTGACGCGTGATTGGATTAATCGGCTTAACGACCGCGCGTATACCGGCCATACAAATTGTTCGTGATCGACGCTCCGTCGTAATCCGGCTCTGACCAAAAGCACTCATCCTTTTCTCTTTTCCACCTGCTGACTTATTGCATGTGATTTCTCGCGGAATGTTCTAAATATATTCGCGTCACATTTGAATTGGAATCGATTAAGACTGCATCAATGTCTGGATACGTTTATTATTTTTAAGGACTTGAATGTCATAATTATCATCACTGGTCGATTTGAACAAAAGCGTATCTATATATTAATAGGAATTTCTCGGTTACTAGTATTACTAATACCACATATCTCCTTATGGAATTAGCAAACAATAAATTTAAGTTATCTATCAAAAACGTTTTATTATTTACCATATTACTGCTATACACATTAACAAAAACTTAATAAAAGTAAAATAACAATACCAAGCTTTTATATCAAACAAAATTTATGTTATTATAATTTATTAATTCGTAATGGTAAAATCGAATCGAAGAAAGGATGAAAAAAACGACATTTTGAACATTTTTGTTTAAAAAACAATATACTGCAGTCAACAATGATTAACTTTACAAAACAAGAACTCATAAGCAACAATTAACTTGCGATGTATAACGATACTTATAGAGAATGTTGCACGTGCTGTCGCGGTCGCGGTTCGCAGTTTACAATTGGCATAGTTTACTAATATCCTGAAAAGTACGTATGTACTTATTACGCAGGTGTGACTATGAACGTACCAAGTGCGAGTTTGTCAAGCGTTTGTATGTACTGGGAATTTGATCATTATTCCCGAACACAATTATTTTATAATTTACGTGGCCTGCCTCCAACTTAGATACGGTTACTACTATGCCAATGAATTATACAACTATTTATCAATAAATTTCTGTAAGGTGAGCAATAGCCAAAAATTAACAAGTCAGTCGATAAATAATGGATTAAATTACTCGGAAGGCAAATTCTGGACGAACAATGCGAAATGTACTACGCAGTGACATGACATGAACACGAAGTATTATATAAGTTGCGAAAACTCATTATAAATAAATACCAATTAATTTCAATGGAATTTCTTGTTACATAATTTACTAAACCGGCCTCGGAAGTACCTCGCTCAGTTTGGCTTCCGTGTTCTCTTACAGGAACAGCCGCTACGGCTGTAAACGTTGATCGTTAATTAACCAAAACTGAAACCTTGCGCTTATTACGACAATATCGATTACATTGTTCGGATTCTCCTTGAGCTTCGGAATAATTATGAAAGGGGCAGATCCTTTCGTATATCAAAGGAATTTCGATGATTTATACGTATAAACTTACGTAATTAATTATGCTTAGATTAAAAGACATAAACCTTCTCCAACAGACATTTGTTATGCATATGATATGTATATTATAGTAATGTAAATACATCTTGTACATGTTCATGACTACAAAATAGATAAAATAGATACTTTAAATAAATAAAGTAAAACTTTAGAAATGTAAAATCTCAACCATTGTTTATAATAATTAATAAACTATATAGGTAATGTATATACCATATATTTAACATATATTTATCTAGAATCTAGAATAAAAGAGAATTAAAAGTATCCTAGGAAGATTAGACATTCAAATAGAAATATCTCTTAAAAATCGACGAATATGCAGTAAATATAAAAAGAATTTGTATAGTAGTCAATTTCAACAAAAACGTTCTAAAATGTTTTTGTTTATTTAAAACATGTTGACAAACGAAATATATCTACAAATCCTCGGGAATCTTCGAAATAAATAAAAAAAAAAATATTATTTATCCATACCTTGTACGAAAATTTTAGTAAACATGCATATACTTGGAAATCAGAGAAAAATATACGCGTAATAAATATTCGTACAGTCCTCTCGTTACATGAAATTACACATAGTGTAATTACAACACAATATATAGAACGTTAATACAAATGGCATCAGTGTATCTCGAGACATTCTCAACATAGGTGGAGTTTTAAATTGAAGAATAAGTAACAATCATAACCCTAATATGGAACAAGAAGGCAAGACAACAACTTAAAAAAAGACATTATAAACTTACATAATAAGTACTAAACATTACATGAAATTTCTGAAATTGTAAATAATCCAAGATCCACAATCTAAAGAATCGTATACAGATATAGTGAAAAAAAAGGTTTTAAAATAAAATAGGAAGTAAGCGTACACAAAAGATAAATTAATACATTGACCGATGGATGATTCGTAAGATGGAATAGAATCCAAAGATAAATGCGATACAAATAGTAGCTGAATATCACGACAGAATAGCTAAAAAATATTACTAAATACTTTGTAAAAGAAAATAATAGAAAGAAACGATTATATGATGAGAGCAAGTTTTAACATATTTGTGTCTCATTGACAATGTATAATACAGCGGCAAAAATACCGAGCATAAGAAAATAAATTTGCAAAACATGGCAAAGAATCAATCACAGTTTGGATCTACAAGGCTATAGGGTTATAGATATTAAGGGTAATGCGAGCAGATTGCATCTGTTTATTTTATCTATAGTATCATATACTACAAAGCGCATATATAAGCGCGATGTTCTAAACAAGCATATTCAAGCTAGAGCAAATAAAATAAGACTAGAAAACAATTACATATATCTTTTTACAAGATAATGGTAAATTTAAACGTGTACGAATAAAATTAGATATTATTCATATATATCTCACTGATTTCTGTATATTTCTGAATATTTTCGTAAAATATATGGATAAATAATATCGTTTTTGTCAAATTCAGTCTGACGATTTTTAAGATATGTATATATCTTTTATTCGTTAAAATGTTTTAAATAGTTCTACAAAGTTCTTGTCGAAACTTGCTGCTATACAAATATTTTATACACCCATTGTAGCTTCTTAAATAAATTTTATGAAATTCTAAGAACGATAAAATTTCGAAATAATACAAGTTTGTTTATAAGTATATTTTATTTGTATGGCGACGACAACCTACAAGAATACAATCCTGAGGAAATAACACTTTAACCGAATAATTGCATACGACACCGTTTATAATACATGATAACAATAATTATGTATAATACAGAATGAATTATTCTGGGCAAAAAAGATAAAAATGTATTATGACACATAAAAATTTCTCTCAATTCTGTAAATTTAAAAAGTCAGAAATATTTGTCAAATGTATGAATAAGAATATTATTTCAGTTTTTCATCTGAATTAATGTAATATAAAATTAAACATATACGTACAGCACATTGAAGTTAATTGCTTAGAATTTTTTTACTCTTTATTGTATTTAGTTAACACTTAGATTTTGTAGTCTAGAGCTCACAGCGTTGCTTATTTGTTCTTTATCTGCATCGCTTATCTTTGCGCTTGGCGCTATATTTTGACCTAATCTGGTACATGCCTTTTTATGCATAAACCAATGGAGTCTTTGGCATTCTCTGTCACAATATTGCACCGCTTTACATTTGCTGCATTTTTTGTTAGCTTTATCTTCTCCACAAGTAATGCAGACTTGAGCATTGTCTAAGAAAGCTCTTTGACCATCAATCGCAGCTGATACTACTGACGCGGCAGAAGGTGGATCGCTAGCTGCAAGAGTTGCGACCATTTGGCGAAAAATGGTACTTTCTCTATATGGAAATTCTCTTACACTTTCTCTCAGAAAAGCTTCCTGATATTCTGGTATACCATCGCTTTTACTACACTTTAGAAACTTTCTTATGAGACCCTCGATAGTATCTGATTTTTTTTCTTCTCCTTCTTCGTTTGTTTTGTCAATCTTCTCCGCCTTCATTGCTTCCTGCCTCTTCTGAAACTTGATTACTTCAGCTACAATGCAACTTAGATAATGATATTTAAATGCCATCACTTCGTTTGTTTCTGCACCTCTTGTCATTTCTTTATGGTGCATAGATTCCAAAACCTTTTGTACCTGAAAATTATAAGCAAAAAACATTATAGCGGAACACTGTTCAAAGTTTTACCATTATGTATATAAATTGTACCTTAGCAGCATTTTCTAAAAGACCAGGGTATCTCTGTAAATTCATGGCTACACGTACAGGATGCACATTGATTTGCATTATAAATTTATGGAAAGAGTCTGCTAAATGTGGAGGAAGCATCGATTCCGTTTGTAAACCTTGTGGTTTGACGTAATAATCTATATCAGCTTTTGGAATAAAATTATTGATAGTTGCTACACAATTATGATTTCCCACAAATGCTGCCATCTGTGCTGGAGTTCGCCCCACGCTGTTAGTTGCTGTCAAACGTGCTCCATAAGACATTAATAAATGACATAGCTCTGCATTTCCGCTGAGAGCTGCAAAATGTAAAGCTGTATATGCATGCTCATGTTGACATGCATTCACATCTGCTCCCTGTAATAAGATATTTTGGTTATTAAAATCATATAATTTTCATACGATTTCTTTTCTATGATGTTTTATATTGATAATATTTCTTATTCATCCAAAACTTTTTCATCTTAAATAATAAACTTTATGCTTCTTAAATGTGTTACAAATTATTATAAAAATATTACAAACACATTATATGATAAATATCATTAAAGCAATTAAAATTAAATTAAATTAAAATCTTCACGCATTATAATTTTTATGATTTTCCGTTTCTCCAAGATTCTTCAAAAATACTTTTTGATAAAAATTGTTTTGTCTTCAAATTCGATTTGCACACAAAAGTTAATTACATTTAAGGATAGATTTTTGTTTGTTCGTCAGAATGCATTTCAAATTAATGAATTTTCGTTTGTTGATTCAATGTACAGATGCAAAAACAAAAAATAAAAAATATATACATATATATGTACGAAATGTGTTTTCGTTCATTTTTTGTTACATATAAATCGAATGCGATTTTGAATATTAAAATTGTAAACAGTTTTTTAATTACATTCAATTGTTGTACGCATATTTAAAAAGCTAACCTACCTGATCTAGAAGCATCTGTACTATTTCCTTGTTTCCTTTGTAACAGGCATGTTGAAGTGGACTCATACCATTTTCATCCACAAAATCCATTTTGATTTTATTTGCCGCCAACAATGTCTTGAGCTCAGATACTTCATTGTTGCTAATTCTTGTAAAAATTTGCTTTTGTACGGCAATTAGACCCTCTAGAGAAGGCGCCATTTTTTCTACGATCGATCAGTATAACGAGAGTTCAAACACAGACAAGCTACACGATAGAGTTATCACTTCATAAGATTTTATGCTACATCAACTGAAATACCGATTGCACAGAATCAATATTTATAATGCCACTCGTCGGTGATGTCAAAGACAAAATGTGATGCAAGGTAAGCTATCCTGTAGACTCGACTGTGATATGTCCATTAACGAAATATGTAAATAGATTTACTATTTTTGTAAATACGTTAATCATTGATTTGACATTGACTTGATATTATATGGAATCTTGTGTCTCGCGTCCTGAAATACCAACACAAGAATTCTCACGGACTTGATTCGTTCGCAATATGTTAATAATTGTAAATATAACACAATTCATATATCGACGTGTGTTAGATTTTTTACATTTATAACGAATTCTCTACAGTTGTTTCCACCTTCCAATATGACACCGCGTGAAATGGTATAATCTCAAATTTAATTCCTATCTTTGCCACCAGAGCGCGTGACCTCAGATACTTTGTAATTACAATTTTCGTATCACATGCAACGTTATCAATTTAGTATAGTAATGATTTGAATTGAAACTAAAGTCTTGGATGAAATTATAAATAAAATATAGAATCGGATATGCTACAATTACAAGGAAGCATTACACACTATCAAAATAATAAAATACTGTACATACGTTACGTACATTATACATTATCAAAATAATAAATTACTGTACAATAATAGTTAAATGATTCGTTTAATTAGTTTCAGTTAAAGTGTCTTTTTTCTTTCATTTCATATATCTGAAACATAAAAATGTGTATTTTTATCCCACGACATATCTCACGACGGGTGCTAATAATTTACTAAGGTATATCTATCTTATGATTAAAATAAAGCTAGGACTTATGCATCTCACGTTGTTTAAGTTGAGAGTTAAAATCAATACTTAAACCTAAAACTTAAAAACACACATACACTAAGTATGTCATCTATCTTCCGCAGAACAATGACACGGATGTTTATAAACTTAAAATTCAGCATACATCACGTAGCATCTATTTACAAACATTGTACAATTCGCAATCCAACTGCGACAACATTCAGTATCGAAGGTATTAAATATTAAAATGAAAGAAAGAAAACGAAGCTACTGACACTTTATTCGCAATTTCGTGTCATACAAAGGAAAATTCGTACTAAAATTTAATACGGAGTCGTACTAAAATTTAATACCACTTTTGCGACTCTCTAACATATCTTAACTAAACTTCCCTTAAAAATGAGAAGAAAAAAAAACTGCGATTAATTATGGAATAAAATAAACATCAAACCTATGTGGCGCATTTCCATGCGTAAAACAACACCAAATATTCAGCGGAAGATTCAAGGATTGACCATCGCTTGATTTCTCTCTCGCCGATCGAAGCTTACACGAATCATGGTGAGAACCATCGACTAATGATGCTGCAGTGGCCCAACTAAGAATCGAGCACACGGACCTAATCTGACACACTCCAACTAAACAAATGGAACTCCCGGTAGGAAGGACCACTAAACAGGATTATGAAACCCCGATTGAACTAGTGGGGTCCACTTCCAATAGGAAGAATCCAATGAAACGAGATTACGAAGGACATCAAATTACACAGTTCCTAACCCAGTCCAAGTACCAATATACCAATCGAGCATGGCTGCACATCTTCGACTGAACTCCGCGACTGAACATGTGGATTGATATGAACACCTAGTCAGGATCGCAGCCAATTAGCTCATATTACTTGCCATATAATTAATAATTATACCAATTATACAGTTAATTGCTTTGCTCTATAGTAATACGATTAGTAATTATATATCAAATAATACTAATTATCTCACCGCGAGGAGGTGCTGCGAATGGAGACCCACCTATCCTCCTTTTACGCAAACAAATCTAAAATCTATTTATCATCAAATAAAAATATTTCTTTTGGTATGCGTTTGCACAACGTTCAAAACAAACAGCAAAAGGAACGTTAAGAAGAAAAACCGATGCAAAGACAAGAAACCTGACTAGGATTCATGAAAACATGAAATCTAAAAATTAATCTAAATTTTAATCTATCTGTAATTCTATATAACGAACTGCTTTATATATAGATATATGTATATATATGTACATCAAAATTTTCGACTTTTATTGTCATGAAAGTGAAAACTAATTGATTATGTTTAAGAATTATAGTAATTAATTATGATTAAAAGTTAAACAAAAAGGACAAGAGAATAAGATAAAATATATACAATATAGGAATTTAACTTTCACTATCTGTTATTTCTGACAATTTCATTATCTCATTTCTATAATGAGCCGAAAGATATGCACATAAATCGTTTCTTGCAGAATTTTTTCTGAATGAATGAACTTTGATTCATGCAAACGAAATTCAAATATTTATAAAATTCTACATTACTGTTAAAAGATTGAAAATATTGTGGTCGAAGCTACCTAATAGTTGTGGATGATGCCGCGGTGGTCCAATCGTGGATCCGGCATATAGATCGGCAACTTAACACACTTCAATTGAACAAGTGGCGCTCGGGGAGAGAACACTGAACAGAATTACGAAGACAAAGACCCAACTGATCAAGTGGGGTCCACCCCCACGAGGTCCATTGAACAGAATTACGAAGGACATGAAGTTGCAGATCCCTATCCGAATATCGAAGTACCAAACGTGCAGAATTGCAGTTCCTTGATTAAATTCCATAAGCATTATCAGCGCGATGAGGAGTCCCGCGATTCGATACAAACATCGTTTAGTCATCAAGCAGTCGCCAAGACAGAGGTGTCCTTGGGGCGATTTACGAATACAAGAAGTTATCAAGTGCGCGTTGATTCACGCGCACCCAGAATACGTATGAATGAGTACGCCACTCGACAGTTCGAAGGAACTGAGCGATCGCGAAGCGATAGACCGCAAGAATAATTTATTAAATGGGATAAACGAAAGGGGCAAGGGAAAATAGATTTTTATGTTTCATTCCAAGTCGGATAAGTGTTATTATATAGGTTTTGGTCTTGATATTTATTTGATACACACAGATTAGTTTTGTTCTTTCTATATTTTACCACCTTGTACGATCATTACAACACCGGATGCACAAAAGGAATAATAAATATGGTGGACAGGGTAAAAACAAAAGAATGCACAACAGTTGTACCAACCCTGGATGCAAAAACTAATGATCATACCAACATGAGATGTTTCAACACTCCCCTTTGATCAGCAGTTTCTACAAGTCCACAGCTTTGGTAAAATGTCGAACCTTAATTCTATTCATTGCTCACAGAAACGTTCGCAACACACCTTTCATCAGGGATAGTCTCCAAATAATACACGTCACTTTCCACCTTTGAGGTAAACACAACTTCGCCATCATCATGCGTCCCAATAGCCTCATCTTTTTTACACATGGTGGTGACACCTTTCTTCGCCAACTGTCTGATCGAGATTAGATTTACATCTATCTCGGGTACCCACAGGACATCTGACAGAGAAAAGGTCCAACCCCCACAGGACTCAGCCACTTTCACAAAGATTGTTCCCCTTCCCTTTACCTCCAGACGCCCCTTATCAATCCTGATATGTCCAGTTGTAGGTACAAAGTCCACAAAGCGGTACCTGTCTGGCGTCATATGGTTTGAGGCACATGAATCAGCATCTGGCTCTCTCCCTTTCCAAACAGCTGATGGAAAACATAGCCAACTTTGAGATGAGCCTCTTGAATTTTGGATTGTCTTCTGCTCCCCTCCCCTTCTTCTTGTCCTCTTGTTTCTTCCTTTCCTTCTCCTTGGGTTTCTTCTCTTCGTCTCCTTTTTCACCTGGACATTGGTACGAAATGTGACTCATTTTTCCACATTTGTAACACTTTTGATCACTTGTGTTCCTGCCCTTCGGCTTCGCGCCATCTTTATTTTGGTGCGGCCTGTGTTTCCACTGCCCTGTAGCTGCCAACGCACTCCCTTGCCCGGACGGCTCCGCGACCGCAGCTGTGTCGATTCTTTTTTCCTTGAGTAGAAGGTCGGCCTTCACTGCCCTTGTGGTCAGATTCTTATCGATTTTCGTTATTTTGACATAAGTCGAATAATCTATCAACATAAAGCATACCACAACTTGATCTTCTAATTCAATCCCGGCCCTAGCCAACTTGTCACACAGGGCCTGAATCTTCCCACAGTACCTGGAAATGTCCATGCCCGGAGTATTCTCGATGGAGCCCAAGTCCCGCACGCACATGGCAATATCCATCGATGTGGATCTCCCGTGGATTTCTTCCAGCACTTCCCAGCACTCCTTTGTTGTTTTTAGATCTCTGATATCCATGAGTTACTCGGGACGAACGTGCCGGAAAATGTATGCACGTGCCTTGTTGTCTAGTCTAATACATTCGGGTCTCGCCCTTTCCGCTGCAGTGAATCCTGTAATACTTCCAATATTTGTAGTTGCCTTTGTCGAGTATTGGATTCAGGTCCTTATCCGTGTCGCACATGTTCTCCTAGTCGGCCATGGCGTGGCCTTTTCTCGGATATTCACAAAGAAAAAAAAATAAAACTCGGCAAATAAATGTCTTTAATAGTGCAGTTCACCGACCTGGGCCCATAACCTGTTATTATATAGGTTTTGGTCTTGATATTTATTTGATACACACAGATACAGATTAGTTTTGTTCTTTCTATATTTCACCACCTTGTACGATCATTACAACACCGGATGCACAAAAAGAATAATAAGTATGGCGGACGGGGTAAAAACAAAAGAATGCACAACAGTTGTACCAACTCTGGATGCAGAAACTAGTGATCATACCAACATCTATCTCAACAATAAGTATCATTGTAGAGAATGGGCACACAATGAACTTCACATAAGTATTTATCTTATGATTTTTGTTTTTGTGTGATTTATTTAGACTAAAATATATTAAAGTAGTTTTTAGCTTGATATCGTTTTTCAAATGGTAATACTCGCAAATATTAATATATGTCGTTTTCCAATAACAATCTAATCCTAATATTAAAATTAATGTTACGTAAATATTTTTTAAGCATTGAAAGCACAAGATGTAAAATTATTTTATAACAAAGAAGTAGTGTGTATTGAAATTTATTATTTAGAATAGGTATAGTATATGTATCCACATAATCATATTTGAACATTGAATTTATCATCGAAGAAACCAAACCATGCGACTTACCAATTGCAGCACGCATGAATGGATAATGAGATCTTGTTGCCTTCGATGAAATTGCATTTGCTTCCTCCATTCCATGAATACGGTTTGATTTCTTGGTTTTGAGTGGACATGAAGTATTACGTTCCATCCATACACGCTCAATAGTTACAATTTGCATTGGCACTGATTTTATATGAAATAGTTAAATGAAAAATTAAGTACTGTATTTAAAATTAAAAAAATAAAACTAAATGGAAATAAAATACCATTTTAAAGACTTCTAAGATTTCGTTAATATTAAATAAAACAAAATAAATCATTACTTTAATCGCTACGAATTGATAGTATTGATTTAAATGAATAGTAGAATTGCTTCCGATTAATGAAAGATATTGTTATAAATTATTGGTATAATTATTAAAAATTAATGGAGCAATTGTTTTAGATTAATACTAAATTGTTATAAATGAATAGTGTAATTAATATAAATTATTAGTTTAATTATTATAAATTAATAGTTTAACTGTGTGGAATTAATAAATCAAATATTATAAATTAATAGTTTAAATGTTATACAGCAATAACTTAAATGTTACAAATTAATAGTTTAAATGTTATAAATTAATAGTTTAAATGTTATAAAGTAATAGTTTAAATATTATAAATTAATAACACAAGTGTTATAAATGGATAATTTAATTCGTACAAGTTCTTCTTCGATCTTCGTGGCACAAGAATTCAAACAGAAATGAGGTCGCGCGCGAGTCGTGTGTTCCTTATGTACCTGATGGCATACACTTGATAAGGTTCTGAAAGGTTAATTGAACGGTGACGGTTTGCTGATGTCATAAAAAATGGTTTTTCCATTATAACACAATCAAATTCAATAATTTTTTAATTTTTGTTGTAAATTGACGCCTTCAACAATTTATTACAATAACCATTCTTATAATTGTAATAATTTTTACAAGTTAAAACCAAATTCACACTTCTGTGGTATTAGTGTTTGATTTACAACTGTGTTAATCTATACTAAATGCTAGTTTATGACAACAATAATTATTGTACTATCATAGTCAAACATGAAGTTGGCCAGTAGTCAAGAATAATCATTCCATTCAAAAGGAGAAAGAATTTATGTAATATTTCAATTTGTCATAATTACAGATTTTTCGGAATTGTTTTACAAGATTTTTCATTTTCACGACCCGCTATGACATTTTATAACAATTCATAAATTTTCTTAACTTAATTCTAAGCAAATACCGGTTTTCAACAATTAATTGTTAAATATATAAGTCTAATATGTTTTCACACACACAACTGTGTTTTACTTTCTAATATAGGATTATGTTAAAATATTGTTTGAATTCAATTATTAATTTTGTTCGATCGTATTCGCGGGGAGACGCGTTCACGATATAACGCGTCAACGAGAGTTGTAAATTCTCGTCTCGATACTTGCGTTAAAATAATAGCAATTCGAATGAAATTAACATTGAGTTAAGAATTTAAATATAACTGTTTATATACAACAACTTCATCAAGGAAAAGGCACTAAAGAGAGCAGCAAGATACGAGGAGAAAGCCATGAAGTCAGAAAAAGAACTAGTAAAGGAGTGCATAAGGGAAAGAGAGAGGAACTGGGGTGACGGACAAGAAGGGAAAAGAGCAAAAAAAAAGAAAGAAGATGCTAGAAGAGGCGAGAGAGGGAAGAACACAGACGGAAACGAGAGAAGAACAGGAAAGGAGGACAGTAGATGACGTTATAGAAGAGAGGAGAAGGAGAGAGGCTGAAGAGAGGACAAGAAAAATAAGGGAATCAAAATACAACAGGCATTACAGGGAAATCGCCAAAGAAGAGATGCCAAAGTACCTAGAAGGGAGGATGAAGTGGAAGGAGAGAAAAATCATAGCGAGATTCAGATGCGGAAATGAGACGAGAACAAGGGAATACTGGAAAGAAGAAGGGGAGAGAAGATGTAGATTATGCAAAAGGAAAGAAGAAGACCTGAGACGCGTGATAGAAGAGTGCGAAATAACAGGAGGGCTAAAGAGCATGGAAACAACACTAAAGGAGACGGGGGAAGGGCTGGCGGGACTAAAGAAAATTTTAGAAAGGAGAAGTGCAATACAAGGAGGGGAAGAACGAAAGCAAGAAGTACAGAAAGGAACCAAAGTACATAAGGTGCAATAGCGGTAGATAATAGATCACAGGATAGAACGTAAGAAATAGTATAGAGCATAGAGTATAAGAAAAAGACCAAGACATTAGAATAAGTATAGAATACATATAGTAGAATAAGATTGATAATGTAAGGCAAACGAGATAGAATGTAAAGACAGAAGTCCGTCCAAAGCCGAAAGGCAAGGACTAAGCACAAATAAATAAAAAAAAATAAAATAATATACAACAACTAGAAACATCTGCGAGTGTAGCATGTGAGAAATGTAGGAGTGTTTCGACCGAACAGTTGATAACAAGTAAAAGTTCGGTGACAGTGATGTCAAGAAGGAAAACTAGTGATGGGTATGTCTAGAACACGAGACAAGCGGATTTGTTGATTGCAATTTTCGGTAAGGAAGCGAGGGCAACGGCCATCGCTGCTAATTGGATGGGAAAAAATTGATAGGTAAGGACAGGTGCTGAAATCGGACTTCGAGTATTGTAAAACCCGCTTATTCCGTGTTTTGACGTAACAAGCAATAACCGCAAGAAGCGTCTGGATTTGAAGGATGCATTGTAGAAATTAAGAGCCTCGATAGTAAAAAAAAAGCTAAATCTTAGGACGGCAATAGACTTGATCGCAGCAAAGAGGATTTTAGACGCGGCAATTACGGTTCCTTGGGATTATTGCGGGTCCGAGCAAGTATATTCGAACAGCTATTGACCATCTTGACCGAAGGATGGATTAGAATATATGGTTGGGTCATGGGAAGTAACAAATTTAATTATTTACATTCTGTTCGTTAATAACATCTATAATTCGTATTTAATATACGGTAGAATTCCATTTATGTGCTTACTACTTATGATTTCTCATACATGTAATAGTAATTCACATTCAGGTAAATGAAGTCAACAACCAGAAATTTATTTAACCGAGCAGTAACTAAATACTTGAAAGTTTTAAGATTTTAAGGAGAATGTTTATATGATGTCAGATTATTGATTGAATACAGGATAGACTTGAAATTATACGAGACCTATAAATATCTTCTTAACCAACGAAATAACTATGACATTTCTAAAAAAGATAGATATAAAACATTTCAAATTTTGTTCAATAAGAGGTTCTTGCACATACATGAGCCAACGATTCCGTGGAAAAGCATCAGGTGAAAGAAAAAAAAGGGAAGAGAAGACGAAATAAAGAAAGAAATAAGGGGGAAATGGGAAGAAAAAAGAGACAAAGATTATGAAGGAAACAGGAGTTAATTATACGTACTTGGTCCACAATTATATCTCAAAATGCATTAACATTCACTACACACAGTGTCTCATAACTACTTAAACTTATATTATACTAATATTAATAAGGTCGTATATAACATGAAAATGATAAAGGGATGAGAGAACGAACGAAAATTATTTTGTTTAGAAGGCAATCGTTGAGTCTTTTTTGTGAATATTTATTTATTTATTTATTTATCTTACTAACAAGGCCCGAGCTGCTACCTATGGCTGTGGTTACAACTCGGATGCAATGTATAAAATATAACATACAATTATATACGAACAGGAAAGTTTGTCTTAAACGGAACATTCGAATAATTTTCTTGATGATCGAGAATCTAAAAAATGTCGACGACACAACTCTCACGTTTTCGAAACACGAATACGATCTTAAAACAATCTTTTTCAAAATCTTTGTTTTACTAAACATCTTGAAATTATGTAGGTAATTTTCGTGGTTTATGATAATGTTTTCGCGTTAATCTACAGATTAACGAATATAAACGAAACATTTGTTGATCACTTTACACAAAAGAATTACAAAGTTTTTAGATCAATTTCACTTCGGAAAATTCTTCGAATCGTTCAGGACATTTTTTCAAATCCTCATAGTCAAAGAAGACATTTGAAAATTTTACCTTTTGCGGTTCCCCCTGTATATATGTGTATATATGTATATGCATATAAATATACATACATACGTACCATTTCATCTAACAACAATAACTATAAACTATATGGTACATATATGTGTATCTGCACATAGAGAATATTTTCTAACAAGTTTACGACGATAATTTCTTAAATACTTCACATACTCAGTTATTTACCATATCGTCAATTCTCACTTTTATAAAGATAGACAAACGCAACCTTTTACAAATTAACATTTCTATATAATGAGACAAAGTCTACAGAAAATTACTCTAAAGAATTATTTGATAGACATTTTTATTTGGAATAGTAATGTTATGAAAGGAAGGTTGAGTAATTGTATCATTATAACATCTTAATCTTTTTTTATAATACTGATTAAAGAAAGAAAATAAAAGGAAATAGCTTCATAAGAAATAATAATATCTCAAAAAATCAAAATAACGATAAATACCAACAATGTTTAGAAATTAACGATCATAAGCGATTGACCAGCGTATAAAAAGAACACTCAAGAATGAGACACATTATGTATAGACTGCAGCTATTAATGAATTTATGAAAAATGCAAGTGTGCAAAAATGCACAAAATACATGTAATATCTAAAAATATATAAAATATCCAAAGTAAAGTAGTCGTTATTACATTTCAAAGATGAAACAAATCTGTAGTATCTATTCTTTTAATTCTGTTCATAAAAATATGAATTTACATAAACAACCGCAGTCTAATAATATGCATCCTAGTGCAATCTTTTTCTTTAACGTAATTTGCTGTTGTCAGTTATATGTAACCTACTTTCCGAATAAGTCATTATTACCTTAATCATAAATTTGTGGCATTTTGCATGCTTAATGATCCAGATCTATACGAGTATTGGACTGTGCTAAGTACTGTATGGATAAAAGCGTGATTGCTTCTTAACGATAACACACTTTCTCGATAACGCTTGAAATTCACTATTCTTTAATGTAAAATTTTACACCTGATCGGTGATTATAATTTGCATATAGTCTACACAGCATATACGTCCGGTCGAACCAGACGAAGTAAGAGCATTCGAATAATCAAATGGAAATAGTTGGATCTGCAAACAGATTACGTCTTTAACGCTTTATTTATGTAAATCGTGAGTCAACCCTCTATTAACAAATAAGGGGCTCGGAAGAAAAGTGGTACAAATGACAACATCTTTTAATACCATAAATTTAGTAACTACAGATGAAAAGTTAATACGTATTATATTATAACGATGCCATACATATTTATAAAGCCTTGGAAATTTAATAAACAAATTCCTTTACGTAAATGAAGATACCACGTATCCCTTTTTAGATTTATTTCATTTTCAGAAAAAAGGTGAACTCGTATCATTTTTCCACTAAACCCCTTGGATATAAATAAATTTTTATTCCATATATTTTTCTCTGAAAATTTGTTAGCAATACGCTTTCCAGATTTGTATTATTTACATCGTATTATTAACAGCTTAAAATTTAATTTTGTTTCATTAAATTTAAACAATTTTTAAATTTATGGGAAAGTAGTATCGAAGTTTAATCGTGAAATTTTTATTTAACCTTATAGAATATTGTTGTATGCTCAGAATTAATATTGTCAATCAGAATAAAACGATAGTTAAGACACGTTAAGGTACTAGTTAAGATACTAGACATTTTTTCTCCCAAAAGACGATAAAACTGGCATCTCCACGAATGAATGTATACTCTATAAACTCTATTTAATCATTTAATCATTTCTCTTTCTCTATCAATTATGTATTTATGTTTATTTTATATAGTATTTTATAGATTTAACGTTTATGTAACGAAGGCTTTAACTTTTCTTCGTTTTTGTTTCTTCGAAACATTCTTAATCGATAAAAGATTAAGTTTTATTGAACGTTAAAGCTATTCAAGAAATTTCCTTGCACGAGATAATTACAGCCTTGTATTTACTAGATCTAGAATAATATTCACGATCTATTTAATGAATTTATCTAGGAAATTTCATGAAGCCTATAATATTTACAGGTTGGGCCGTGTTTTACATTTGCAATGTGTTCTTCTGAACACTTTAAGGAATTTTTTAATTTTTTTTTAAATTATGTAGATAAAAGTTACATATATGCTACAGATAACATAAAAAATAAGAAGAATCGCGTTGTAACTAAAGCATAATAGTGAATCATCCAAAAGATAGATTATAATCAAAATAAAGAAACTGTTCTTATTTTCTCCAATATTTCCAGTGCTCCTGCAAACCTAAGGAAGAATCTCTTGACTATTTGTGTATAACAAATATTGTTTAAGAGAATTAAACGATTCAGGTTTTGTCCGATTAAAATGCGTTTTGTCTTTTGAGATTTTTGTCCGTAACATATATGTATAATAATACGTTGTGCGATTGATATATTTCAAAAAAAAGGTTGTCGAAGAAAATTATTCTTTCTGTGCATTCAATTGTATCATCATTATGTTCATAGTCAAATTTAAATTCTTTTTTCTGTCTGCTATCTTTAAATTGTGTTTCGTTTAAAGTTTGTAAGCTGCAAATAATATATATACGAAAATACGATAATCTCTACACGTATTCCGATAGCAAAATACATTTACTACAGACTTGCTATAGCGTTATTATTGGTAAGAAAAGAGTCAATTTGCATTAAAAGACTAGTGTGGGTATGAAACAATCGAAAATACGACGAAGCCTAACATGTTTCACAGCAGATATCCGAATATCTGTTTACGGAAATTTCTCATGAATAAATCACGACCCGTTAAGGAAAGCTTCTTTTCTGTTGTCAAAAGAATTTCAAAAGTTCAACACCACAAAAGTACGCCAAGTTTCGAAACCTCATCATTCAGAGAGTAAAGAATCAATATGAAAGGACTTTTATCGTAAAATCTAAGTGAGTGCGTTCGAAGTCTTAGTGATTCAGTGGAAATAATTTTGAATAAAACTATGTTTCCACGATAGAATATTAGCAAAGATATACTTGGAACCGGGCACCGTGCAAAATCACAACCGCACTGTCCTAGACTGGCTCCGGAGGTGGATCTCCGTTAACACCTTCTCTGGATTGGATCATCACTTCTGTTTGTTCTTTGGTCAAATCTTGTTGTTCCTTTGTTACGTTTAGATCCTGATCTGCGATAAAACTACGACGAACCGCGCCATTCACCACCGAGGATAAATCTGCGTTTCTTTGTTGAGTATCTCTCCAGGGAGTGGTCAGAATTTTCAATCTCTGTAATTTATTACGTACATCTATCTATCTATCGTGTGTCTATAACTCTCTACGCTCCACAGGGACCGCTTTGACGATATTGATAGAGCTTAAATTGTTATTTACAATGTATTGATTATAGAAATCGTATGTAAATTATTTCCGTTATCCCGTATCATGCATAAAAAATAGTATATTAAAAAATATAATTACGACGAGAAGTAAAAGGGAATAAAATTAATCATCAATTGTATCAAAATCATGATATTACCTGAATGAAACTGCCGGGCGTGACGACGATCTTATAAATTGCGATGCCGGGTATCATGGCAATTGAGGAAGTCGCAATTAACCAACCTAATACATTTGCCCAGACGGGGTACACGTAATCCTCATAAGTCAGCGGTTCATAACCCATTAAACCGTAAACGATGATAAACTGTAACAGTATAAAAAATTAATTTTTTTTGGAAAGGACATGCAGAAAAGGAATGGAGAATTCAGTACTGAATTATGACTTATTTAACTATTGATTGATTACATTTTCGAAAGAAATACGAGTAGTATAAACTTGAAAAAATTGAAAGAAACTTGTGCTTAACAAAATATTACGTTGCGTTACACGTGTATTACTTTACTATCTGAATTATGCGAAAGTTAGAAGGAAACCGCTAATTACAATGCATATTGTATACGATATAGAGCTATGTACGTGGTAGATATACCATGAGAAATATTGGAGCAACGAATTTCCAGCAGACTCTCCAGTAGATTCCGGGTGAAAACCCAATCATATCTTTGATATCTGCGCAAAATCTATCTACCCCATAGATCCAACTAACAGCGATCGCCTCCGCCAAAACTGCAAACAACATCGAGTAGCCAGCTGCGTATCGGTCCAATAGGTGGAAAAAGTAAAAGCCACCCTGTGTATAACAAATGTAAATTTTTATGTTAAGGTCAATTATGCTATGAAATTTTTTAACGATAAAAAAACACGATTAAATCGAAAATGATCCAAACAAAGTAACAAAGTTAATTAAAATTATTTCAAGAAATACGTTATAGTTATCGTCCTACCTGGGAACACGAGGCTAAACCAACGAGGAAGTATAGCGTGAAAAGCGAAGCGACGAAAACTTCGCGATTATTGCCGATAATTAGAAACTCATCGCTAAGAGCAGTTATTATCGCTTCAGAGCCCCCGAACTACAAGAAAAGATTTGATTATGCTCTAGAAAAAGAATTGATTATGCATATAGTATAATTGAATTATTATATTGCATTGTAAGATATTCGCGATAGAGTATTTAAATTGATTAATTAATTAAAATTAACGCAACTAACATTATCACGAGGAGCGATAATTTATGTAATCACAGTTTTGAAGTTAATTACATACTGTTCTCTCGTTTTCTTAATTGCATGAAACGATATTTCATTGAATCTTTTGTATTTTTTCTAACAATAATAAACAGAAATTATGTGAGAAGCGACATACCGAGCTATCCAACCCCAACGTAAGCAACATCATAAAAAAGATGAGCGCCCAAAACATCGATCCAGGCATAGTAGCGATAGCAGCAGGATAAACGATAAACACTAGACCAGGTCCTTCAGTCGCTACATCCTGAATAGACTTTCCACTTGCTCGAGCCATGTATCCTAGTACAGAAAAAATCACAAAACCAGCGACGAACGATGTTGCGCTGTTTATCAAACTGGTTAATAAAGCGTCCCTGAAAACATGTAAGCAACAAATAAATGTTACATTTATCAGTACACAAATTTATTATTTGTTATGTATTCAATCGCAATCTATAGATATTTAGATAAAAATTTACGATTTTTATTTATAAATATTGGATAATAAAATTAAGAATATTTTATGTAATTGAATGCAAATAAAAGTTGATCAACGAACAATGAAATTTCATTATTTTCTAACTCAGTTTTATTTCATGAGTTTTATTTCACGCATTTAAATAAAAAATTTGTGAGAAGTTAAAATGTTATTTTATTAAATTTAAAAAAAGGGAAAGTATCGTTTCGTATTAAGTTAATTTTCTATCCATTCATTCTCAATGAGAAATATACTTATAGTAAATAAAGGGGCGAGACCGTTTAAATGATTCATTATAATCGTTACTTGTAAAACTTCACTATGTAAAACCAGTTAAAAACGAAATATACTTAGTTACACACATATTACATACTTGTAAACGTTGTTGTGATATTTATTATAACTCGCATAAGCCAGAAGCACCCCAAAACCCGGTCCGAGGGAGAAGAACACCTGCGTTGCGGCATCCACCCAAACCTAAATAGAGATTAAGCATTCTCAGGAAAAATCTCCACATAGCCTTAATTTTATAATTGAAATCGAACTTTTATCCAAAATTTAAAAAAGGCAGTTTATATTATTAATAAAGAAAGATTTATTTTTTTTTCGTCAGAAGATTATGTTGCGTCGTAAAAGTAATCGACAAATTTATTTCCTTTAAAGATCTTCCTCCGTAAAGAAGAGAAAAGAAGATACAGAGACAACGATTCACCGTAAATTCTGGTATTTTAGAAATCGACAAATTTCCTCAGTCGTTATGCAAAATTTACTCGAGCAATGTAGGAACGGTGTTTCAAATCGCCAGAGAAAAATGCATTTCACTTGCGAGTCAAGAGGGTGAGAACGTGAGATTCCATGCCCGTGACTGGACCGAACTCTAATGGTCATTATGACAGGTACACAGAGTTTCCATTTTCAGCGTCGTCGGTTAAACTCGGCACGTTTCTCCCTTTCCCATTTTTCTCGTGACGCTATCCGATTTTTTCGACCCTCTTAAGCCGGTGCATTAGCTTCCTGACCCTCAGATTCTTATTCTTTTCCATGACCACTCTAAATAGCTACATATTTCATAACGCCGCGATCATCCGCTGAAAAGACGATTCGTTAAATTCAAGAGGCGGAGTCCATAAACGCACGATGGACCACAAAAGTGAAACTACGATATTGTATGATAATTTCAATGTACAATCACGTATAAAATACACGTCTAAAGATAAATTATCTCGAATACATTTTCTATTATTACATAAATTTGATAATATCTGTATGTTTGTTTCGTTCGTTTTAGCTAAATTATTTCTAACTTATTATCCATAAGATGACCTTTCAAAGCTATTGCAATAGAATAATTGTAAAAAAATGTTATTCTCTTTACCTCGGCTTTTGTTATGGCAGAAAAATTCGGATTAAGGTAGTAGCGTATTCCTTCCAGACTTCCTGGCAACGTGACGCCTCGTATAAGTAGGATCAGTAAGACAGCATAAGGAAATAGAGCCGTAAACCAAACCACCTATAACACAGGAATAAAATTGTTTGATCGTCCTATTCAACGAAACAATAATCTCAGATTGTCAATAATCTCAAAAAGTTAACCAACAATAGTCATAAGAAAGAGTTATAGCGTGAACAAAAAGATTAAAGCAATAGTAAAAGGATGAAATAACATTTTTGTTCATACTGTTTTCACAGTTATTTCTACTGTAGGATTATTTTATTTAATTTAAGAATTTATTTCTAGACAAGCGGTGGCGTGAAATCTAAATTTACACTATAGAAATTTTACCTTGCCAGAAGTAGAAATGCCCTTCCACAAAGAGAAGTAACAGATCACATAGACCACCAGCAAACATAACGCAATATCCCATTTAATTGTCCCAAGATCATGTAAACCTTCGCTTTCGTGAAGTTCCAGAATAGCTCGACTGTCAAGAAAATTACCGAATTAGTTGTTCAAAAACATGCCTTCTTCCTTATTTCGTAATATTTGATTATTTCGATTTTTAAATATGATAAATGTATGCATGAAATATGCATACAATAATAATGTATGAAATATGTAAGTTTATGATGTAGTCTTAAAAAAATTGCCTGAAAACAAAGCAAATTGCTATTCAGGCCCCGTTTTATTACCAATTTTCTATAAAAAAAATGTATTTGCGTAAACATTCGCAATCTATTCATAAATAATCGATATCAGTAATATATGTACAACAAAGCATAAGCAATATAGAAAATCTACGCTATTAACGCAAAAAAAATATCCAAAATAAAACTTACTTGAAATATTCCTGAGCAGCGCTCGTGTACCACGTATTGTTGTAGCCTTGATTTGAATCTCTACCCAAATGTTCCGCGATTAGGGAGGAATTACTAGGTTCTATCGGATCGAGCGATCCAAACATATTGTCGAATGTGTAAGAAATATTAGCGTCAAACGCTCGACAATGTGGTGTATTCCATGGATTGTCACAAGTAGTCCAAGGTAGAAGGCTGGAGAATGAGGCGAAGAAATACCTCAATGCCCAAGCAATGATCACGTTGTAATAAAAATCGACGTAGAATGCAATTAGTACCACTGCATACCCAATACCTACGCAAACATTCGATTGTTATATTAAATTTTTGAACTTATATTGAATTTTTAGTAAAATAGTTAGGTATAGATTGAATTTATTTTCCGATGAGATTTGGAGGTTTGGATAAATAAATTTCATGGAACAGTTTATAATTTATATTAATTTACTACACTATCACTTAACTATACTTAACTATATCAATGATCAAAGGTAGAATGGACGCGATTCGTTTAATTTTCAGAACGATAAATCTCCTTCCATATATAGATAAGTAGTTAAAAGGTAATTCGCGTTTCAGAAGGATTAAAAATCTCGGAGGACGTGTCCTACCTTCTGATTCCTGAGCCGGAGAATATTCCATTATCCCGTGGGAAATGTGTCTTGAGCGGCGAATCAATTACGTCGTTCATCGATGCGGATCAGAAGGAAAAAGCGCGCGGAAGACAAGAGTCAAGAAGAATCCTGCATTCCCATCGATCATCACGACGATCCTGGGTGAAATCGTCACGATCCAGGAAATCGACGGAAATGGAGGCTCTTCTGAAGTGGTCTTCCATCCTCGGATTTTCCCGGATTTATACGCGTTACATAATGTACCGTATAGCACGATGTAGAGCAAAAGAAAAGAAAATATACCGGCCGTGTCTAATGCATAGTTCCTCGTCGTGGAAGATGACGGTAAAGTGCTTTGAAACGTTTCCAGAACTGTCCTCTGAGAGTCAATCAGAAAAGTAATCGCACACAGTGATGCCATTACCTCCATTGTTGATCTTTTCAGTGCAGAGAATCAAGTGGTAAAAGAATTTCAGCGCGATCATTTCTAAGCTCGATGACATTAGACGGAGTTTCTCGAAATATCCTGTGCTCAGTTATTTAGGTTTCAGATTGTGTAATACGTTTTGAATGCGTATTTCGTATAATTAATTATTGTTTTATTATACAATATTATACAATATAAATGGTAAGAAACAAAAATTTCTCCGAGCTTTGATATATATTTTTGAATTTCTGTTACGAAATTTATAAAATTAAAGCGTTAAAAACATAAGTTATCGAAGAACTGTCACATTATTACTATTATTCTCGGTTTAGTAATTAACATCAAGATAATTAGGAAAAGGATCTTACCTTTTAAAAGTGGTACCAGGCGACCCCAACAGGTGATCGCACCTTTTCGATTGAACTGACCCAGAGCAAGCTCCATGTAAAACAGCGGAATTCCTCCTACCACCAACATTATACAATATGGAACCAGAAAAGCTCCTGTAAGCATAAATATAACATAACATAAATAATAAAATAATAAATATTTATATAATAAAAATTTCTAAAACTGTAATTAACGGAGCGGAGAAATGTCTGAACACTAAAAACTTGTTGATGTTGTTGAAAACTGTATGATGGTATGAATAAAACAGCACCAAGTTTTTTCATTAGAAAATGAGAAAATCGTGTTCATATCTTTGATAAAATTGAACGCGTTTAATTTATTTACAGGCACTGTGGGAAACGTCCGGATTCTTATCATCTTTGATGACATCTGCCGCGTGACAAGAGACCGATATGAAGAGCGAGGAAAAAAGTGATGTGCGAGCCACTCGCATCATCGTGTTAGCTTCATAACTGAATTGCAGAATATTTAGAGCACCAGTGGCAGCAAGGTGCTTTTAGGTACGTAATTCGATAGCGAACTTTTGAAAATGTAGCGAGCAATGGCTGAAATAGTGATTCTGATAAAGCTGATTTATCAAACGGTTAAACAAATACAGGTATCATGAATTCTTAAACAACATTAGGTATTAGAACGAAACCAAGATTATATAAAACAAGTAAAAATACGGTAAACAATATATAGTAAATGCATAGCATATTCCAACAAATTTTACTATGTATTTAGTATGTATTTATTATTTAAATTGGCCATTATTTAAACAAAATAATGTATCTATGACAAGCATTTAAATAATATTTTTTGCACATGTTTTGTACAGAGATTCTAAAAATCAGGAACACGCATAGACATTATCTTCTATGTTTTGAATACAAATTTCCTCGGATATGTTGAACATTCTTACTCGTTGTCCGTCCTCGTTTTTTTTCCAATAAATTCTTCTTAGCAACCACGGAGACGTAATCGCATTAAATAAGGATATTCCCTTTTTCTTATGCCCTGCAGTGATGAATTTTTCTCATTTCTCGTTACCGAATAAATTCGACATAAGTGCTTTTGATTGTTTTTTTGTCCATTTGTATAACAAAAATTAAAATTTATTGAAACTTTAATATTTAGTAAAAAATGGACTTGTCTGTTTTTGAAGGAAATAATACAAAGTTATTAGAACTTGTTTTTGTAAACTATCAAAGATAAACTGAATACTACATAATACAGATATTAACTACTTAAAAAGTATTATATTTTAACAAATCAAATTTTAACAAATCAAAATTCAACAGAGTGCTTCAATGAGAGTAAAATATTTTTAAGAAACATGTGTCTCTTCATTTCTAAATGCTAAATATGATAAATGCTAAATGATGTCTCATTCATAATTAGAAAATCATTTATTACGTATGATATTAAATATAAGAAACCAAGTAATTCGATTAATTATCTGCGAATAATTTATTTTAATTATAATGTCTTTAATTGTAAGTTTCCTTATTAAAACGTACAATCAAACATTTTTCATATTCAAATCTCCTTACTCTCGTTAACAATTGATAATGTGTTTATATTCACCGATTATATTTCTAATAGCATGGTTATGAGACGCATCATTACATTTAATATACCACACTATATAAACATGGACAACCTACGCATATACATATGCATGTATAGAAAAATTCTTGGAAATCGATTGCAACATTAAATGGAAAATCTTAGAGCTATTAAAAGCGAGTAAACTTGTTTAAATAATTGCAATGTACTTTAATGTCGTAATAGCTTCATAACAAGTTCGTAATAAACTTGCTTTATTCATATTTACATACGAGTTAAGATAGCGGTATTTCACTAAAATTCCAACAGAATTCTTTAATAATCTATTATTAAATCTTTGTCTCTTAATTTTATATTTGTTTCTCTTTAATAATCATATATTCATATGTTTCTGTACTAGTTTTATTCAAAAACGTTTATATTTTGTATATATTAATACAGCATAAACGTTTGTATATATTCATATAGCATCTAGAGAGACTTCTTCCGTATGTCATGAACAAATGCCCAGCTTTGAATAACATTTCCGCTTAATTTTGGTCCTTTGAAGATATAACCATCTTCAAAGACCGACACTTTGCACTTGAGCTCAACTAGATTTTAGTAACTCATCAGTAATGCTTTTAATACGAATAACCTGAGAAATTTAAGTGTATACAAGTCATTTTCTCATACTTTAACTTTATTTAAAGATTTAAGCACATGACATTCATTAATCAAGTATTAACCGTACATTAATAATATAAACCACGCAGAAACCAAAATGGTCCAACTCCGTCTCTTATTAATTTCTTAATTTCATTACGTAAGTATATAATTAACAGCCAATTCTCAAAGAACGGGTGCTTTACTTCCATAAGTTCATTCATCGTACATAAATGATATAAATAGTAATAAATTTTAAAGTAAACTTAAAAAATAGTATTTATAACATGATTATATTTTTGTATTTTTTAATTTATGGAGTTGATGAAAGTGACTTCTGAACGGTTTATACGAATGGCTTCTCGCATTCCAAAAATTTTCTGAAATGCTCAATCCACAACTTCGACATACTTTGCAATGAAGCTTTTTGAAATCAAAAATTTGATTTCGAGCAGGAAAAAATTATAAATATCCATGAATTTATTCATACACAGTATCTAGTCTTGTTCCTTTTTCATTCGATTCCCTTTCTTTCCTTCGCTTCTTTTGTGTCTAATTGAAAATATTTCATTACCGTTTTATAAAAATACACCAATTTAAAATAAATTTTTACTTTTTAATTAAATTAATTTAGATCTAAAATAGATTTGAGATATCACTGTGCTCCATTAGCAAATAGAGGATATTCATCGATAAAATATACAAAAGGTAGGAATTCGATTAAAATGCACTCATTGTAACCGCAGAGAATAAAAACAATGCGTACCCAATGAGAAAATACATTATTTAAACCGTCACGTTGGATTCATGAAAGTATAAATAAGCGAATTAGAACATAAAGTACATTTCCATCTTGTACTTGACCACTTGCAAATTATACATAAAATATTTATTGTAATAACTTTCTGACAAAATTTTGAAAACAAAACGTAATACGATGTACGTATACATATCAATTTCGTCTTATCATTTTACGTATAACATTCATCTATCTTTAATCTGAATTTACTAAATGACCAGAGTTCTGCAATTTATGGACAAGAATACAAAAAATGTGAACTTACACAATTTCTAATGTTAATCATATATTGTATACAAAATATAGTAATCATTAATGAAACATAAAATGAAACAGTTTTATATACTGTTACTAACTATTTATAGTTATAAAAATTAACCAGAGATATGAAAAATAAAGTTTCCTTATAGCTGGTTTAGTTTCCTAGAAAATCGATTTCGTAAATTATGTGTGTGCGAGTGTGTGATTTCGTTATACGTAATCTATCGCGATACCAACTTTATACGTAGTAAAATTCAAGTTCAAGAAGCTGTAGTTTCTAAAATTCCATATTTTCTAAATTCGATGCACGTGTACAATTTTTAACTTTTCGCGTAAACATTCGAAGTTCCAATTACAGCTTCTATGTATGAAACAATTTGACCATTGACTCATAGATCATGAAGCTAATCGCCCAACGTTTATGCCACTATTTCCCATTTACGTGTATCTAAACGTATCTAACGTGTATCTAACGTATTACGTAGAACCGGATACTGTTCTAAGCAAGGATAATTGTTTTTTCAAATCTAATAGTCGATCAATGATATAAACGTACAAAATCGATTCGCAATGTTCAGTTCAATCCACAACCTATTTTATTTGAATCACGTTGTTTAAAACTGTTTCGTTTACAGTGAGGAAATGATGACAACAAAACCGTATGTAGAACATTTGTAAATTTTCGTAAAGAAGAAGCGTGAAACACAGGGCGAAATCATGGGACATAATGGATCGTATACGGTGTCATGCAGCAGACAGAAGCGTCGCGAACGTCCATGATCAAAGGCCGGCCCGAATGGGAAATTATAATTAATTAAGGTAATTGGAAATTAGCGACCGATCTTGTCGGTACTAATGGTGCGCCCTACTCTCCTCTTAATTGAGTTAGCAGCCGCTTTTGAGGAGGCCCCGTATCGCTGATAGCTGGTCCTAATCGTATTCCTACGAAAGACTCTATAGAACAAAAGCTAATAGCGTCGTCGCCGCCATCGTCATGGACCTCGTCGTCGTCATCGTCATCGTCATCGCTGAGTTCAGTCTTCAAAGTCGCTGCGAGTTGCTTATGGAAATTGTTGTTAGAAGGTTTGTAAAAGAAAACTAAAGGGTTGGAGATTTGTATTTGATAAATAAAAGTAAAGCAGGCTCGTAGAGTATAGTATAATATCATTATATTACGATTCATAATGCAGTCTTGAAAGTGAAATTGTCGTCTTAAGATTGTATTTTATTTCGGCACGGTTCTTTTTCTGACATTTCCATTTAATCTCGTCAGACTTTTTCGATGATATTTAACGATCGCGCTGAATCGATTAAATCGCGAATAGCGTTTACAGACTTTCTTATTCTTAGTAAATAACAAAAGCATGATAAAAATATAAGATATACGAGATGTAGGTATTCTTACATACGTATTTAAAAAAAGATACGCAAAAGATATGAAACATAGAGAATATGCAAGATAAATGGAACAAAAATCTTCTACAGGTAAAATTTATATTTCAGATCCCCCACTTTATTAACAATTTTCTATAGAGGTATGGATTTGCATAGACATCCACAGTCTAGTAATAAGTTTAAAATACGGTTTTAATTCGTTACGATATTTAAATTTTTATATAATAAAATAAGAAAGAAAATGATCTTTAAAAAAAATCTTGGAACAAGGAGTCGCTCATATCAAGACACTTGAAATATTTTCCTAAATATCACGATCGCTTAAACTTCTTTAAACGAAATCGACCATATAATTTTGTTTTAACAGGATATATAGGAGATGATGGACATCGAAACTAAATCGAAAACATGATGTAACTAGGGCTAAGAATTAAATCTACGTGAACGCTGTAATCTTCCGAGTCGGTGCGTGACTCTTAAATTGCTCTTTCGCTTTAATTTAGGCCAATTTTGAGTCCTGCAGCAGATGCTTTCACGGATAAGAAGCCTAGAGTGAAATCTAAATCTCAGGGTCATTTTCCAGGAGGTAAATGCCAATTAGTCGACCGGTTAACGCGATGTTGCTTTACTGCCGGAATGCATTACTTGATGCATCCCCTATTGCGCAACTACGAAATAACGCCTTGCAACGCTATCAGATGGAATCTGATAAAATAACAGGATGTCTAACAGGATTAATATCTTTGAAAATATTTTTCAATATTTTATATATTTCGCAGACCTTGTAATCGTTATTTCATAACCCGAGTAGTACATAAATCTGGAGAAAAATCAAATCTTGATTTTTCTTTTAATATATTTCAAATATAAAAATGTAATATACTCTATATCCACGTCCCATTAACTAAATCCAATCTACGTTGTTTTGAGAATTACCAAGATTACAAAATTTGTTTTTAATCGCTGAAAACGTGTCGATGATGTTCAATCAAGCGTGATGTGTAATATTAACGATTAGAAACGATGTAATCGTTGTTAAGCACTATTCTGTTATTACACATACGTGTATAATTATCCAGAAGTATCTGGATTATCCGATATAAAGGAAGCAAAGCATTAAAATTTAAAAAAAATATATATATAATCGCAAAAAGCACAAATGGACACAAAAAGCATATTTTTAATTTTAATGTATATATATATATATATACATGTATAATTTTAATATAATATATAATTTTTAATATATATATATGAATAGTAACTACATAATTAGAAAAAGATAGAATCGTGTGATACTCACCTCCACCATTTTTGTAACACAGGTAAGGAAATCTCCAAACATTGGCAAGGTCGACAGCAAATCCAATAACAGACAAGAGAAAGTCAACTTTGCCGGACCAAGTCTCCCTGCCATCAACGCCGCCATTCATCTTTGGATGATTCTTCACCACCCTTGACGACATGTTTCACCGTTCTGTGACAAACAAATTGATTCGTTGAAAATCATTTTTCCTACAGAATTAACGATTTGTGGCTTATCTACTGACAATTTGATACTTATAAATTTGTTAATCAAACGAGTTTCAGCGAACATGTAACATTATCGAAACATTGGATTATTTGGAAAGCTATGTACATGTTTGGTGAGGATCGAATGAAAAATGATCTGATAAATGACAAAATATTTAATTTGAAGCAACTATAAGTGAAATTAAACGTTATAAAAAAACGTTATGTGCGTGTTTCTAAACATGCAGATCACGTTACTACACTTACTCGAAAAAATTCCGAAATTCTCAAAGAAATTAAAATTTTCTCAAACTCGGTTACACATTTTCCGAACAAACCGATACAATCGTCGATGATTTAAATTGTGAGACAAAGAGACGCACTTCATGAAAATCCTGATACGAAATACAGCAACAAATCGAAATCCATCGAATGGACAGGGATATCTCGACCGAGTTGACAAGCACAATAGGTCCTCGTTCCGCGGCGATTTTTTCCAAAATGTCCGTATCTAAAAGTTCACTAATTCTTCGTCGATCGAAATCTGATATGTCGTTTCTCCGAAGTTTAACCGATACCATCCATCAAATTTTGTTCTACCGCGACTATCGATCGTATTTAAAAAAAAAAGAAAAAAGAAAAAGGAAACCCGTAAATAAGAATTTTCAATTTTTAAAAGATAATTCTTATAAATATAAAGTAAATGGAACTAGCTCATCGTTAGGAAAGTACATTGAATCATATGGAAATTTCTTTGATCAAACGATATAATGTTTCGAAAGAAGTACTAAAGTTTTATTTGAAGAAAAGGACATTTCATATACATCGGTTTAATATTACGTTTTGTAAAAGATTAAAGACACGATGAGAAGGTGAAAGAGGGAAGGTGACAGGGTGGATATGGTAGAAGAAAAGAGGGTGGTGGATGGAGGAAACGCGTACGGGCGCGTGCGGGCGCGGTCACGTGTAATTTGGCGACGACAAGTTATCGATAGCCCTTCAGGCGACAACGCTTAACCCCCGAGCGAGGCTCATTGTGCCCTGGTGACGGGTTCCGGATAAACAGCGTATATTTCAAAGGCGACCGCGGTGCCGGCTTCGAGGGGACTCTCGACGAGGGGTTTTCTGTCACACGCACTGATCCATGCTTGTCTATAGATCGACCCGATTAATTGATATTCGGCGGTTATTGCCGAACGACGATAGAACTCTCTTTCTCTCTTTATCGAAGTTAGTATCTCCCACTTGGTGTCTCTGTAAACAGGTGCGACGAAAAATGATGCTTTTATTCCTACTGATTTTTAATCTGAATCGTTACGACTACTAAAATTTCATTCAGATTAGTCGCGTAACTTGACTTGAAGTCGTTTAAAATCAAATAGACCGATCGCAAGTAATTAAATTCGTCTTTAAGCTCACGAACAATATGAAACACCAAAGTTGTTAAATTTCTATTACGTTCGTTCACTTTTTAATTTTAGACTATAATCCTGTAAACGTTACATTTTATTCTTGTTCAATTTATTTATTGTCTCTCATCTGATACAACATACGCAAGATGGTTTCATGAACAAAATTCAAAAACCAGTTGGAATATTGTACGTTCTAATTATTTATCGAAGATTTGAGTAATGAATACAAGATGAAATAAGTAACGGAAATAAAATTAGTAAAATTAGTAAGAAGCGAATAAAGCAATCGTCCTCAATGCGGAGGGCTAAAACAACTATTTATAAAATTACCATTGAATAAATGGTATTCATGAAATTATTATTAGCATAACAGGCTCCAACGTTAAAAGGAAACTAGAAAACAACAAGCGCAAGCCTGTAAAATAATTACGATTTGATTAAAAATTCCACGATTAGAGTTTTATTTAATACCACTGAATTATTTCCTTTAGAACACAAAACTCGTAGTAATAAAAAAACTCTTAACATTTTTAGAACATAGAAAAATTGCAATACATGTTCTAAACTAAAATTAAGACCGTCCGGCATGATATCCATAAGAAAAATGTACTTAAAATTTTAATAAAAGAATCAATTTTAACCATTAATTCGCCATTCATTTTTAGAATTTAACAAAACTCACGTGCCATTATCGCTAATCGATAGTTTAAATGATTATGAATTATAAATGTTATTTTTCGCTATAATATTAAGTGATTTATATACAGAGTAACAAATGCAATTACAACGATAAAAACAATTATTTCCCGCACCAGGTCGTCCCACAGAGTCTGGCGTTATACATAGGATTACACAGTAAGACGCGAAGTGCAACTAGTTTTAATCACAGGCGCGTACAATCAAGCATTATGAAACGAATATCTTACCGAGAAACAATTCTAAAGCACGTACTCCGCTTCGAGATTCAGAAAAGACAGCCTTGTTCGGAAAAAAGTGAACGAAACATAACCGTCGCGTGTTCCGCAGGATTTAAACGATGACACACAAATGCACTGAAGAAATAGAGGGAGATCGTACGTTAAAGGTGTGCAAATTCGAAGAAACGGAATGATTAACTCCGGTGGGGATAGGGCTTCTATCTTTTATTCAAGGTAACATTGCAAGATCGTGTCTTTCTTTTCCTGTTTTTATTATATCATTAAGTTGATCGAACAATTCCGACGTTTTCGTTTTTTTTTTTTTTTCATGAAAAATAATCAATTGCTTTAACTGAAATTTCTCCTAATTAATCTTCGATATAATATTCATTGTTACTTATAATTTCCTTCCTCTTATCTGACAGTACATTTATTCCAGCGTTGTTGAATTTTTAATTTTTCTTACTAACATATTCTTTCAATAACTCCATAACCTAATTCTCGATATTAAATATTTGTCTTCTGTTAAAAATTTTACATAGATACGAATAAATTACCAATCTGCCTGGAAAATCCTATAAAACTGCCTCTGTAACAAATTTTTCTCTCTAACACTCGTACAAGATGCAACGTGTAAGAAGCACTTTACTATGGAGCGATATAATCTATCTAAAAATTCTGCGATATTACATCATTAAAGGAATATCAGCAATTAGTCGATCATAGTTTCCTTCATATTTTATTTTTCATATTCATTTCTCGCTATATTTTTCTCAGTTTCACGCGACTTTTGTTATAATCATATATAAGTATAGCGAAATCATCTTGCAATTACCCTTTGAGAGGAATAATAGTCATAGCTAAGTTAACTTTCATACTATAGGTAATATATATATATAAATACGTTTAATAGTATAACGCCACCATTTTGATCTTCTTATGTCATCGACATAGCATTTTAATAGATCCTAAATATCAAGTCATTTTTACTTCTACATTCTATTACAACCTCTAAGATTTTATGTATCAAGGAAAACATATTCTTTTATATAAAATTCTTCGTAACATACCTATTTATTAAAAGCGAATTAGATGTTGAAATATGAGAGTATGAGAAATAATTATCGAAACCACAAACGACCATGAAAAATAAAAGTATTTACGCATGGAACGTACACTTGTAACGTCAAATCCGTTCAAATAATTATTGGAATTTATTCTGTTTATAAACGTTATCTATATCAGATTATTTTTCACGACATTTATAAAATAAATAAAAATCTATTTTCAATCGTTTTTTATACCTTAAAATACCGTACAAAATAATACTTAACTTAGTGATAGATAACTTTAATATATATGTACCTATAATAAATCATAAGGAAAATGTATCACATTATTTCGATATTCTTCCTTAACAACAAACTTGTTGTTTGTTCCCGTTGTTCCCCAAACAACAAATAACAGATAGTAATATTCCTAATGAAAGGAATTTGCAGTTATGTCCAGAAGATATTTAAAAAAAGGTTACATACAATATTTAAATTAAAAGATACCTATAATAACCTTTCTACAATTGTTAAAATGTTATCTAAAACCTTCAGAAATATAACAAAGAAATGAAAAATATCATTCAATAATAAATAATTTCAAAATGTTTAATAAATAAATAATTAATATAAATGTTCAAATCTCCTTTCAATATAAATTTACTGATTGTTTCTTCTTGTTATAGATAAAATCTTCTATAATCAGAGATAGTTATATCTGGTAACTTTAATTCAAATTTTCCCTCCTTATTATTCGTGTTCTTCTATTTCTTGATACTAGTTCCTTAATTAATTATGACCTTATTTCTGTGAAAGTACAACTTATTTCTCAAAATGTCTGAATTTTAACAGTTAGATGCATGATTTTTATATCTTAATCTAATTCGTAAGAGATTAGTAAATAAGTCAAGTTCTTAAATACCAATAGATATTATAATCGATGTTGAATAATTGGGATCGTGTACTTTTCACTTACCAAATAACCTCTTCGAAACGATTAACGAGCGAGAACGACGATGCTGTGGCTCGGCGAGACACCGCTACAGTGACCACAAGCTTCTTCAGTCCACACGACTCCCACGACGAGAACCCGCCACAGGGTCAAAAGTACCTCGAAACTCGTATCCGTCAGACCCATTACCGCGTCACTAACCGTTCACGAAATATTTTTTTTTTTTTGACTGCGTGGAAAATGATCTTCCAGACGAATTGCAACTTCGAACTAAATTCAATGATTACTTGTACCTCGAATACAGTAAAAATTCGCGTTTGTCTTTTTCTTTCCACTTATTTTACTTTACAAACGTAACAAAAAAAATCATCGAATCATGCAAATTTCTAATTATTGCCTTTTATGTACGTGTTTTGTTTTAAATTGTAATTAAACAGTTTACAAGAATCACAGCCGCAAAAATGGGTAGTCGATCGCTTTGCAGGCTGTCTCCGGAAGCAATTACCCATTGATCACGATGACAGACCATCAGAAAGTTATGGTGTAAATTCGAAAAGAGAACCTTGTCGCAAAGGTTCGAAAGAATGAATGAGGAAATTTGCCGGCAGCAGGACGTATATACGCGCTGAGGTCACGTGACACTGCGTAGTCCAACCCAAATACGAACTTGTGTCTGCGCATGCACGGAATTTCGCGGCATCTAAAAAGTCCTCACGCGTCGATCTTTTAAATAAAAAATTTTATTTAAAAATTTTATTTTACATGCTTTGAAAATAATATTTCAATTTTGGAATAAATTTAATGCATCCATGTATATGTGTTACATGTAAACTGTGTGTACATATCTAAGAAAATGTTACAACTTTCTAAATAAATGATATAAATATTTCTACGTCCACTAGTATTTTCATAAAGTCCATGTACAATATGGAAAATTAAAAGATCCTTCCTCCTTTTTATTCCTTATCCTAGAATGTTACTTTTGATTACTTTAAATTGTATAAAATTTTTTAGTAGATTAATAAATTCGTACTATAGATGAGGATTGCTACGTGATCAATATCAATAATCAGAAATACAAAAATCAATATCACTTAAAAATGTATAATAGAAAGTTAGTGCAAATATTTTTCTACATAAAGAATCAAAAATTAAAAAATTAAATATACTTAAAATATAAAATTTTTAGCAATAATAGAAACTATATATAGTTACTCATATTATTATTCGGACGAATTATTATTCTACGAGAACAATTTCTTTTTAATGATAACGTTTAATTGTGCATCTTATATAAAGCAACAAATACAAAGATAGTGATGTATCCAAACAATAATGCGTGTAAACTGTAATAACTCCTTACGTAAATACTAAATACATATTTTTTCCTTCATCACTGTTACATTACCGAGTGAACATGTAAAGAACAAGCTCGTCGCGACATCTTTTAGGACAACTTTATAATAAATATATTGTTAAAAACTGGTTAAGAATAAGCTCTTATTTTTCAGTGACTGAACATTTGACAGAACGATTTCAGTTATAATTTCAATATATTACTAATTTATATAATTTTCTAAACCTTGATTAAAATTATGTTAAGTAAATGTAAGTCAATTTTATTTACAACAAAATCAACATATTTTACATATATATTATTATATCAGTAATTCAATTGTTACTCATACAATTATAGTAACATATAGTTATTTATCAAAGAATAAATGAAAACTGTATTGTATGTATTGGGTCGCCCAGAAAGTTTGTTTCGATTTTTAAGGAATTTGGTCGACAAGAAAGATCATATTGAAAAGTTTTTCGCCGAAAAACCTAAGAGCTTCTGGAAGAATGGAATATTCAAATTGCATGAAAGATGGAGAAAGTTTGTAGAATAAAATAGCACCTATATAATTCAATAAATGTATATCGAATCGAAATGTAAATCGGAACGAGCTTTCTGAACGACCCAATATTTTATTTTTTCTAAAATACAGTAACATTAAATTATCTTTACATTACAGCTTGGATCATATACTACATAGGTATACAAGAGATATGATAGAATTTGGCCAAATGTTTTTGTAAAACGGAAGTTAAATTATATTGTTCACCAATGTCATATCGAAAATTACGCACTCCATATACATATATCATTTTTAATGTGTATCTATAGAGATAAAGAAGAATCAAAATCTACATTAATAATATTAGCTCATCATTAAAATGTCTGCAAATTATTCCAGTATTTGATGTGTATCACGTATTACTACTTGCGCAAGTCATCAGTTTCGTCGCCATCATAGCGACGAGATCGCAATCGTTTTTGGCCGTTGAGCCAGAAATTGGGATCATCATCGTTTACCACGAAAAGAAAAGCAGAGCTTTTGCTCTGTTAACACCCGTGTTTTTGATCATCCTAGTACCGACACATCGGCCGTGGACTATCGGCATCTCGAGGAATTTTTCTTCATCTTTGACGATAACGAAACATGGCTTATTGAAGAAGATGAAGGGCCTGCAGAAATACATTGTTTCTCCATACGGAGGAAACCGTAGCCTCAACAACTCTGGAATTCAGCACGTACGCTTTCGTGCCAGAAATGGAAAAAAATACGAAATTTCCGCAATCCTCCGCAAAGGGGGTTCCTGCTGATGCTAAAAAAACTCAAGGTGCGTTATCCGAATGTTGATTGCTTTGATAACGACGTCACCATTTCGCTGACGTCTTACGTGCTTACTTTTTACAAAAAAGACATTTATTTCTGATTTTCTATGACTTCTCTTAGAAATACTAATCTCTAGTACTCATTATATCTATTTGTAACTCAAGCTATTTTGATAAAATATTTTAATTATCTGTATAATTCATTGAATTCTTCTAGAATTCATAGACTGATACATATGAAACATCCTTGTAATATATACACAAATTTAAATACTAATTAATTCTGTACAAGGTGTCCCATGCAACTGGGACAGGCTATAATTCTGAAACGATAGAAGGTAAAAAAGAATTTCATTAAGCAAAATTAAAAGGTTTTGAATGATGTATAATCTAGTGTAGGTGTCTACTTCGAAAGTAGTATATGTACACATATATAATATTTAAATATTATTGAGTAATTGAAGTTAAAATATCTCTTAAACTTATGCTTTTTCTATAAGAATAGATTTAATACTTCTTTATATAAAATTATGACCTAGATCAACTAACGTAATAAAAAATATATGATTTCATCTAGAACAGCAAATTTGACCTTCGTATGTCCTCTACGCATCCTCCTGCAAAAAACTAATCACATCAAATTATATCCTCTTTAAAAGCATTTAGTTTTTATCTGAAACATTTTTCATTAACTAAGTAAAATCATTATTTATGCAATAATTCAATTGATTTTAGTTACATGTTCCATATATATATATATATATATATATATGCGTAATTTATAATATCCCTTGAAATTATATCAGTATCTTACTGAAAAAACTTAAAAAATTATAAATTGTTATTTATGTAGATATTACAAACAAACTTTTTCCAAGGAGCTCACGCAGACGTGAATCAGCAGGTACTAGCAATTTTTCAAAATCTGAACAATCAAGGAAGTGTAATGTACAAAAGACAAAAAATTTTGATAAGAGACCAAAACCTAAAGGACAATATCATGGCAGTTCAAAGGAGGATACCAAGGTTATTTTCCACATTCGTTTGTATTTGGCATATTTAATTTATATATAAGACTAGATTCAAATTATTTGAATTTTTAGGTAGTGCAAGCAGAATTAGCTGAGCCTGGCTCAGTAGTGGTCCAAGGAAGTAAAAAGCAGAACTTGAATCATCTGCTGAATTTTCATTATGAGCCACGTGAAATGCAAGGTGGTTCAGGTACATGGAATCATGGAAAATCGATAAAAGGTATCTCTCGAAACAGTAATAGATGGCTTCCACCGGTGCAACGGCATAAATACAACAAAGAACAGTTTTTGCAAGCTAGGTAACATATTTTATATTAATACTGACAATGATATAAAGTTAACAGTATTAATAATGTACTAACATAAATTTTATTATTTTACTATTCTTTAGTTGCCAGTTTGTTGTAAGTGCAAGTGGGAATTATACATTATATTTAAGTGATCCTGATGTACTAGTTGACTGGAAATTGATAGAACAAATTGTAAGTTATAAATATGTTGGTAAAAGATTTTTTAATTCTGTTTATTTTAGGTAATCATGATAATCATGAAATTTTATTGCTTAGAAACTTCACAGTTCTGAAAACTTATCATGCCCGATATGTTTGTGTTCACCAGTTGCTGGAAAAATAACACGTTGTGGTCACGTCTATTGTTGGCCGTGTATCCTTCATTATTTATCACTTTCTGATAAACCCACGCGTAAATGTCCTATTTGTGATGGATCTATTCAAAAATCTGATTTAAAAAGGTAATTTATATGAATGTATAAATAATAATACATTTTTTAATTAAATTTTTGTGAAGAATTAAAACTCTCTTTTTTCTTTTCTATTTCAGTGTTAACGAAGTCACTCAAAGTACATTAAATTTAGGAGATACTATCACTTTACGTTTGATGCGCCGTGAAAAAGGGTCACTGCTTGCAGTACCTGTTGGATCTCTAATTCAAAATCCAACAAACTTTTTCCCACTATCAGAGACTATTAGCAATCAAGTGTATTCAAAACTCCTTATTGCAAGTACAGAAGATGTAAGTTCCTGAGTCTTCCAAAAATCAAAGTGTAAAAATTTAAAACTATCAATGCTAATTATGATTCGTGTCGTGAATTATAATTCAGGTGATGAATATTATTGAATGTGAACGTACACAGTTGAAATTTGAACTATCAGATAATCCTGATTCTCCGGAAAATTGTTATATTGAACAGGCGCTTGATGAACTTTCGAAAAGGGAAGCGGAATTATTACAAAGGGTAAAATTAATTGAAATAAACGTTTTTACTTCCTAACCTAAAGCATTATAAGTAAAAGTTTTTGTGAATAGCAAATTTTTTATAAAAAGAAACTTTTTACAGGTAAAATCAGAAATTCCTCTGAATGAAACTTCAACATTGGCCTACAAATTACAAATAGAAAAAGCCGATATTGAGAAACATTTATCTCAATCAAGATCTCAAGACCATGAAGAAACAAATACTTCAACAAAAAGGAATAAAAAAGACGATGAAGAAATATTAAAATCTACGGAAAATTCATTTAACGGCGTTCAATTAACCCCAGACATACCAAAATTCTTTTATTTTTACCAAGGTTCTTAATAAATACATTTTATTATTTTTATTTTTGTTTATAATATTTAATTTATTTATGAAACATTAGATTTAATATACATGTATGATTTTTAGCGGAAGATGGACAGCATCTGTATCTTCATGCGATGAATGTAAAAATGTTAGAAATGCAATATGGCAGTCTTGAAAATTCTCCTCGTGTGATAATGGGAAAACTCCTCGAGAAAGAGGGAGGAAGTCTTACAGAAGATCTAAGACGTAGACTAAGATACTTATGTCACTTGCCATTAACTTGCCAATTCGAGGTAGCTGAAATTGAATTAAAGCCACCAATTGTGTCAGAGGAGGTTTTATCTTCATTTCAAGGTAATTTTTTTGCAGTTCTTAATTTCTACTGATATTTCAATCTATGTTATGATTCATTATAGATCAATTGACACTAAGGCACAAACATAGGCAACAACGAGAACATGAGGAAAGAAATAGAGAAAAACAAATTACAGAGGAAGAAAATAAGCGAATGGGAAGATATCCAACTCCTGCTGTACACATTGATTCACGGCGACATTTTCCTCGATGGCAGCCAGAATCGTTTTCTGAGTATGTATACTTACACAATATACTATCGTATCACATACCATCATACATTCAATATTTTTGCAGGGAAAGTGTTCCGTCACCACTAGAATCTACGGCGGCTTCAAGCGTAGCCAGTAGTCCATCTTTAAACACATTTGACGAAATGGTTGCACCTAAACAAATTGATAATATTGCTCACGAACAGGGACCATCATTTGCAGAAATGTTGCGTAACACTGGCACACGTTTGAAATCACAAACAGTATGGCCATCGATTAACTCCGCACATAGGAAACAGTATTCTAGTCTGACTGTTCAGTCGCCCTCGAGAAACACAGAAGAAGAAAATTATGTCTCAGTACCATCATACAGTCGGAATTTTGGTGATGCTTTAGCAGCCGCTTTACAACAAACTAAGTTGGGTAAGTCCTATATTGTAACTATAAATTAAACGTTTGTTATTTACAAAACATTGATATTAATTTATCATTTTATTTGAGGTGTGAATCATCTAATCGTATCTTTTATTTATAAATAATTAACACATTGAATGCCATGCTAGTTTGGGATTAGTACGGGATTGCCCATGGTGCCATAATGAATTTTTTATTATACAATACATATAATGTTGAAATATTACTTAAAAGAGATAAGTTACTGTGCATAATCATGTTTAATGAATTTATCTCATAGAGATCATATTTTTTGCAATTATCAATTATCTCATATTGTTTCTTCGCGTTGCTAAATAATTGTTCCACGTTGTTACGTCTCGGAACCTACCATAATCCCTCGGTCAAGATGACCACCATTTGTATAAACAAACTTATTCGGACTGGCAATAATCCTAAGAAACTGTCACAAGATTTAGCATTTTTTACTTTACTGCCAAGGCCCTTAATTGCAATCAAACATCTTTCAAGTCAAAACCTTCCTTTCTTTGTTTGGAGTGTTTTAATATGATACATCGTAATATGCGCACATAATAGGTCTATATTTCATGTGTAAATAAAACTATTTTTATATGTTTTATACTGCATTAATTTCGTCATACCATTGTAGTAACGATGGTAATAATGAAAAATTTATGACCCCCGTGATATTCAACGTGTTAATAAACACAATTCAAATTTGATATCTATTTATGTTTTAGAAACAGAGAAAAATGGAAATGGAAAGAAAAAGAAGAAGAAGAAAGGGAAATCAACCGTATTGTTTGCAACTACTATGGCACATGAATCTTAATTCTTTTCATAATGATGCTTGCACTTTACGTTGTTATTTTCGAATTTCGCGTTTCCATTATGTACTTTATTGCTACGTGTTATATTTCAAATTATTTCGGGTATATGTTAGGAAATTTATCAAGTTCTAGTATAAATCGTAACATGTAATTATATATTATCCCCTTGTGAAACTTTTATCATTATATTATCGATTATTGAACAATTGTTTCCTGTAGCATTCGGGTCTGTTGTGCTTGCAAATAAAATTTAATTTCATGGAAAGTTTTCTGAGTCTTTTATTACAATGACTGTTACAATTCAAATTGATAAAAATTAAACAAGAAACTCTTCCTATGTCTTATTCTATAGCGAACATTGAATCATTTATTTGGCTGTATAGTTAATATGTATGCTATATATATATACATATATAAAACATCCAAAAATATAAGACAAATTTAAGTTTCAAGAAAACTTCCTACGACCTCTTTAAAATTTTTAAATAGAAGTGAACTTTTTATTTGCTCAAAAAGTGCAGCTAAAATAATTTTTACCTTTTTGAACTCATTTACATTTAATATTTGATGCTTCTCCGTATTCTTCTTCTTTATATTTTACTATATAATTTATCTCTTTTTTTTTCTGTACAAAAAACTAAAGAATTACGAAACAATTCATAAAATTTAATTGATACTACCGGTTTTATTCTCACTAACTTTAGATATATGAAATGTTGAATTTTTAAATTACTTAAAATGAAATGTTTTTTGGGATAGACTGTAAAATTATTTGCTACAATAAAATATATTTAATATTAAGATAGAGCGACAGCCATATAAATGACATTCTATGGAATTATATATTCCAATTTATTCAAAATATCATGACTCAAGTTCATCTTAACACTTAACCAACCGAGCGGGGAGATTTCCCTTTTTGACCTTAGCAACGCGTTTTCTTTTTTTTTTTTTTCTTTGTTATTATCAGTTCTTTACCTGGAATTGTTCCCAGTTAATTGCGCCACTTTTTCTGCTTTTATAAAGTACAGTATATAACGAAATACACCAATTTAGTGATGTTAAAATTAACTAAAAAGTTGCACTATCAGTTATGGCTAAATAACGTTATAATAGTATAAGGTGTAAAAAATAAATATTAAAAAATTTTTAATTTTACCAATATTTTTTGCATAAACTACGAAAAATAATTGTTATACTTTTAACTCGATGTCTTGTAACACTATGTGAAATCGTTAAATAAAATCATTACCGCAAAATATAATTGACCACTTAAATAATTTTTAGACTTCTTTATTTTTTAAGTAGTGAATATTAGTCCTCGTTACTTGGAAAAATGCGCGGTGGACAGTGTATATGTTAACTTATCCATTGCGGTGAGAAACGTATAAGCTCGCTGTGGCGCGCGCGGTTGACTAAGTGTTAACAAACGACTGACTTTTTTAAGGAAAAGGTAATAAATTGTAAACAATTATGTAAGTTTGAGGGATTCTTTTATATTTTTATAGTTTCTTGAACATAGAAAATCATCACAACTGATCTATCCACATTATCGGATTATAAGTACAATAAAGTTATTTTTTACGCATTGTAATCTATTGAAAATTATTTGGCTAGTTTTACAAAAACAGAATAAATAAATCTAAAATAATTTTTACGATATAGTAGAAGAGAAAACTGAAACCTACATAAATTAATACTCAGGAACGAAAGGCAGCAGCTGTGAAATTCTATGTTCTTCGAATTGATGTTTTTCTCATATAGGAATAATCATGAAGAGGGCAGTGGCAAGCGAGTAACAATTTAGTCGACTTCTTCGATAGTAGGACCAGATGCACCACCACCAGGAGCAGCACCTCCTGCTCCTGGGAAACCTCCAGGCATTCCACCAGGCATTCCTCCAGTACCCTGATACAACTTTGTAACAATAGGATTACATATAGCCTCCAATTCCTTCTGTTTATGTTCATATTCTTCTTTATCAGCCAACTGATTGGCATCGAGCCACTTAATAATATCGTTGCATTTATCCAATACAACTTGCTTGTCACTGGCGCTGATTTTATCTTTGAGTTTCTCATCTTCCACTGTGCTCTTCATGTTAAAGCAGTAAGACTCAAGACCATTCTTAGCAGCGATAGTTTCTTTTTGTTTCTCATCCTCACTACGGTATTTTTCAGCTTCATTGACCATTCTTTCGATGTCTTCTTTGCTAAGACGACCTTTGTCGTTGGTAATGGTAATTTTGTTCTCTTTGCCAGTAGATTTATCCACTGCAGAGACATTCAGAATACCATTGGCGTCAATGTCAAATGTGACTTCAATCTGAGGAACTCCTCGAGGAGCTGGTGGAATACCACTGAGCTCAAATTTACCTAATAAGTTGTTATCCTTTGTCATAGCACGTTCACCTTCATAAACTTGAATCAATACTCCTGGTTGATTATCAGCATATGTAGTGAAAGTTTGAGTCTGTTTTGTTGGAATAGTAGTATTTCTCTTGATAAGGGCGGTCATAACACCACCAGCAGTTTCAATACCAAGAGATAGAGGCGTTACATCAAGAAGCAATAGATCTTGTACTTCTTCAGACTTGTCACCGTGTAGAATAGCAGCTTGTACAGCTGCTCCATAAGCTACAGCTTCATCAGGGTTAATAGACTTGTTCAGTTCCTTCCCATTGAAGAAGTCCTGCAGTAATTTTTGGATCTTAGGAATACGCGTAGATCCACCAACCAGAACAATATCGTGAATCTGAGCTTTATCCATTTTGGCATCGCGTAATGATTTTTCCACTGGCTCCAGTGTTCCTCTGAAGAGATCAGCACAAAGCTCTTCAAATCGAGCTCTGGTGATTGAGGTATAGAAATCAATTCCCTCATAGAGTGAATCAATTTCAATACTAGCTTGAGTAGACGAAGACAAAGTGCGTTTCGCACGTTCACAAGCTGTTCTCAAACGACGAAGAGCACGTTTATTTGCAGTCAGATCTTTTTTGTATTTGCGTTTGAATTCTTGGACAAAGTGATTGACCATACGATTGTCGAAATCTTCGCCGCCAAGATGAGTGTCTCCTGCTGTTGATTTGACCTCAAAAATGCCATCTTCGATGGTCAAAATTGAGACATCAAAGGTGCCACCACCAAGGTCAAAGATTAGGACGTTGCGCTCGTTGGTAGTTTTTTTATCTAAGCCGTAAGCAATGGCGGCAGCGGTGGGTTCGTTGATGATACGTAAAACATTCAAACCCGAGATGGTACCAGCGTCCTTGGTTGCCTGACGCTGCGAGTCGTTGAAGTAAGCAGGTACAGTGATCACGGCATTGCTGACACTCTTGCCAAGGTATGCCTCAGCAGTTTCCTTCATCTTCACCAGGACCATTGAACTCACTTCTTCAGGGAAGAAAGTCTTCGTCTCTCCTTTGTAATATACTTGAATTTTGGGCTTGCCACCATCATTTACAACAGTGAAGGGCCAATGTTTCATATCAGCCTGAACAGTGGGATCCTCGAAACGGCGGCCTATGAGGCGCTTAGCATCTGAAAATAAGTAGAAAATTAAATACTCGTTTATCCTTTGTACTCTCAATTTAAAAATTAAATTTTGAATATAGAATTTGACTTTGTCGTTTGACAACCTTTTTAACGCATTTAGCGTTTGTGTTATTTTTTATTATATTAATACTTTGAGGGCAGAAGACGCGAATTTGTTTCTTTCATTTTCCAGTGGTTGGAGGTTGGAGATCAAAGACAAGAATTCACATCTTACATATTTCATGTGGTACCTTATAAAAATGTTAACTACTGTTAAATAAAATAGTAAAAAACAATAATGGATGCTATAAACAAAATATTATGAATGTGTTTTTACATTACATGCTTGAATAATACGAAACCATTATTAATATATTAGATGTAATGTTGGTCGCTTTGAATCTTTCCAATCACTCCAAAAACACGCGTGAATTCGTATTATATATGCTTGTCTATATATAGGCTATATGCTTGTCAGAGCAGCCAATCCTCAACGTTATTTTTAAGACTTCCATAAAATAAAAAAATCACCTCTTAGGTGCGAAATTTTTATTGAAGTAATTTATCACGTTAATAAAATAAATGGAAAAATCTTGCAACATTTCGAATTTCTAGTTCAATATATATATTTGTTAAACAATAATCCGAAACAGAAATAACGTAATGGCGTCCTCTAACAGTTATGACCGTAAAATTTTTGCATCTGCGCGTGCGTACATAACGCATATCCATTACATATTATAGATCGAGCTTCTCATCGTCTACCATATTAAAAATTCTCCACGCAAATTTACAAAATTCCAAAGTAATGCTACTTTATCATCGATCTATTGTTATTTACAACCATTTCCACTATTTTATTACAATAATAATCCAAATATTCAGAAAAACGTTGGAAGTCAATTCATAAAAATAGAAATATTAATGAATATCGTTCAAAACTAGCTTAAAATTAATTCAGAAATTGTCGTACAAAAAAAAATACATCTTGAATAATGTTAAAAGAAAAATCTTATCTACATAATATGAAAATTTTCATTAGTATTAATTTTATAAAATTTTCATTCGACAAAATCTCTAAATGTTTCATGATAATACTTAATATAATATAAATTAGTTTTTATATTTTTACACACATACTAACAAATCTATTTCAATTCCAATGGATATAAATAATTTGAAGAAAATGTTTATCAGATAATAGAATTTTACAAAAATGCATTCAAGATTTAAAAAAATGATTTGTATTTCATCAATAAAAAATACAAAAACATGTGCGGAACAAATTTTTCAAAGTATGTAAAAAGAAAGGTTTATGACTTTATCCATAAGATGTAATATGAAAAATATTTGATAAAATAGACTTACCGAAGATGGTGTTATTGGGGTTCATGGCAACTTGGTTCTTGGCAGCATCACCGATTAACCGTTCAGTTTCGGTGAATGCAACATAGCTAGGTGTTGTACGATTTCCTTGATCATTGGCGATGATTTCCACCTTCCCGTGTTGGAATACACCAACGCAGGAGTAAGTGGTGCCGAGATCAATACCAACTGCAGGTGCTTTGGCCATCTTTGCTTTTCCTGCACAAAATATAAATGGAAATTAAATTTATGGAGGAAATGTTGAATTGATTTTCCAATTAGATTAGTGTCAAATATTGTAGAAGCAAATACGGATACAGTGGGTACACACACCTTCCTGCTTTATTCGCTTGTAAAAGTTCGCTTCGTAGGACAGTGAAGAGATTCTCCGCTTGACGATTCGCAACGTGAGTGAAGATCCCGTATCCGCGTTTCGGTATATATTACTTTACTAGAGGACGCTTCTGGAATGTTCTTCCTACTCAAGCACCTTCTATCAACCAATCAGAAGTTAGATTCTGTTAGACTTTCGTCATTATTGGATACGCGCCACGAACTACGTACATCAATGGTGGAATTTTATGTGGTTATTGATCGATTCGAAAGTAGCTTACAAAACACAAAAAATTATTTTAATTTTTTGTAACTATTTTTTAAACGATCAAAGTTTAAATGAAATAATTTTTTAAACAATCTCCAACTGGAGCGACAGATAATACGGAAGTAGAGTATAAGGAAGTTGGAAAAAATTTAGTAACTAGTTCTAGAAAGTGTGCAGTTACACACATAAGTATATGTGAAGCTACATCCATGCATGGTTATGGTTTGCTTTGTTTCAGGATTTCTTCATTCTGTGACAATTGTATAAGCTTCATAGTTTATGTGTTCACTTTATGATCGTGTCATTTTTAACATATGTATGCAAATTAAGCTGATATTACAGACAATGAACATTATATTACATTATATTACATACAATTTAAATACAATGCGTATTCACTTTGTATAGTAATAGATCTCTAATAATAATTCTTTATAAAAGAAAAAAAAAAAAATATATATATATGTACATACATATTATACATCATATATCAACGTTAAAAGACGTCAATCTCAATGAATCATAATGCTGCATCATCACAATGAGATAATAACAATGAATTTGATAGAAAAATCGTAAGAAATATACATATATTCTATCATATATTCGTTCTTAAATTAAAATGAATTTATGCTACATTATAAATTTTAATTCATTGTCAAATTAATAATAGCTATTAATTAATAATTAATATAATATAAAATTGGACAAATAGATTATTCTAGAATTTTATATCTTTTATATTATTATACTTCCTTGCTCTCACATCGATGTATTGTTTCAATATAACAAACATTTCTCGATTTCCATTTATGTATATACTTGAAAATCTGTATTACATGTATAATGAACATGTAACACATACACATTCTTATACCAATTGTGACGCATGAAACATATATCTGCTTATAAGTATGTACATATATACACACGTGTGTGTGTGTGTGTGTGTGTGTATGATGCATACAAACATCATAAGCTTTAAATAACCGTGAAAATATCACAAGGTTATATTAAAAAAAAATCATTTATATCTCACGACTTATTTTCATTTATTTGAAAATTATTCATATTTTGATTAAATAATCAATTTTTTAAACAAATTGATACATTAAATTTATTATATTTCATGGTAATAAAAGCAGTAAATTATATAATCATAACGTATAATTTTTTACAGCGAACATTTGTCTTCTAAAAACACACGCAAATGATAATAATAAAGATAGTAAAAAAGAATATGGAACATTTTACAATATTTTATAAGTTTCTAGATTTCCTGTACTAAGTATCATTTTATTTAAGAGAGATATATTATTAAAAAAAGGCGATATTATCATTTTGTTCTTATCTCCTGAGATATCGTTTAAGTTATATAATTTGTAGAATTTTCTTAAAACTTTTCTTGGAAACGAACACAGCCCATGTGACAAAGCATAGTGCATGCAATCAATGACGGTAAGCATTGCGGTAGAGTTCGCGAATTGTGTAGAATCTTCCAGTACGTTCTTGTGTAGTCATGCTATATATAGCCGTTCAATACGCTGTATAGTTACTACTGTACGTCACTATATGTGTGTTATTTGATCGAGATATTTCCAAATGTACACTTTATTACTTATTAAAGCCATTTTGACGAAAATAGACTTTCTGATATATGTTTTATATCGAAGACGTATACATTTGACCCGCTAAATAAATGTTTATACATGCGATCAATGTGAATCACACCTAAAGTAATCTTGTATCTGTATTTAATCGATCAAAACCTCACCCTTTTAGTTATAGAATATTCTAGCTAACTTTTATAAGATCAATAAAAAAGTTGATTTATACGATATTAATTTATAGATGAATTTAATAGAAAGATTAATAACAATAAGAATTGTTAAATCATAATAAATAACATTGATTTCTATATATTAATAGAATTAATGAAAACAGGAGATCTCACTAATCTTATTTAATCCATTTTAATTTATTGCGTAAGAAGAAGGATAATAAAAATTTACAAAAAAGATAATATTGAATCATTTATCTCGCAAACTGCGTTATTAATTTATAATATAAATTGCGTCTTTTTTCTTTTTTTTTCCTTTAGTAAAACTAATTATAAAAGTACTTAAAATTTTTAAGGTTTTCTTTAGTAATTCATAAAGTTAATTCATATATCGAAAAATATTTTTTCAAATTCATAATGAATTTTATTTTATTAAATAACGTATATTATGTATTTTGTTATAGATTACTATAGGTTATTAGAGGAACTAGAAATGAGGTTGAATCTTGATTGTTCATTACTATACATCGGCATAACATGAATCCTTTCATAACTTAATACGTTGTACCATTTATAATCGTAAAATCTTATTATCAGCAAATCTCGTTATATTAGAAGATTATCGTTTATGTTATAGCCATAGTAAAGCTTTCAAAAGTATAACAAGGGAAAAGGGAGAGGACAGACGACACTGACAGGCACGGTCGTATATACAGATTTGGAAACTCCCGTAGTGGGGGTAAGGCTCATGAATCATGAGGTGTTTTACAAATCAGCCGCTAGCCATAGCACTGCAATCGATTTGTTAACTTTCACCAGCCTTTGCATTTAAGACCATCCTTCGGTAAAAACAATAATTGTGTACACTGAAGATAAAGAATATGAACTAATTTATTTTTCATAATGTTTCACAATTTATTTAAACTAAATACATAGTATTTTAAACTACATATATAATATTTTGTATGTGATACAGGAAAATGTTGTTTAAATAAATGTACATCTACATAATAGAGCAGAGTTCATTTGCAGACATGGTTGTGTTACAGATTGCAGACACAAGGTCACACTGCACGACGAAGCTAACTTCTGGCTAAAGAAGTTCCCTACTTTATCGACCGATGAAGAAACCCATTTTCATCATCGACGAGGTTCAGACACAGATGAGGATATAATAAATGCGACACGCAATACTTTTTCATATCCTACCACTATTATTTTTTTGAGATTTATCAATGATGGCATCATCATCTGTATCCACATTATTTATTATTCTATCATACTGTACATATTTAAATTATTCTAACTTGTTATCAACGTAATTCTTTTTATAAATAATCAATTAAAGACAAGAGTTGAAAGAATTCAGGCGTACTGTGCAGATTGGGAAATTTTACCTAAGTTTATTAAAAAATTTGGATTTCGTGTTAAAATATTTAATTAAATAAGTTAAGTTTCGTTAATATAAAAATATTTATTTTATTGAATTGAACATGTTTTTTAGTTATTTGAAATAAGTTGCAAGATCCCCACGAGTTTAACAAATTGATTCTTGCGCTACGATCAACGACGATTTGTAAAGCACACCTCCCCATATTAAGAGCCTTGTCCCCACTATAGGAGTTTCCAAACTTACATATATACAATCAGAGAGGAAATTTTCTCTCGGGTACAATGTATGCGATATACGACCGTGGTGTACACTGTATACGATTGTGCGATTCATGTAATTGACAGACTGTCAAATCTAATCTCATCTTCAAGGAAATATTAATAAAGATTTCCATAAGTGATTAATTAATTGGTCATTTGATTCTATAAATCAATTAATCGTATTCGTGACAGTTAAATATTTGATTATTTTGTATATGATATACAAACGATCATGTCTAATGCATCACAAATGTCTAACGAACCTTATCATGAATTAGGAGAATTACGTGGTTCGGAATTGAATGTTAATTCAGGAAATGTATCAAGATGTAGTAGAAATTTTGGAAATTGCATTGAACGTTCGTTGGAACTTTCTTCTGTTGTAGTTATTCCAGATGGTAAAGTACTTCTTTAAGAATATCTATATTGTAACATGTGTAAATTATTATAATGTATCTTTACAATATTACTGACAATTTTTATGTACAGGATAATCTGCTTAAACTTATCTATAAAGGAGCGGGTGACTGTAAGTTATGTAAATATTTTATTATGCATGGGAAATATAACATCAGATTTTTCAAAATGGGATTGCTTTCCTTTGCATGGGTCTTGAGATGAGTTCAGTTTCTTCTTGGGTATGAATAAAATGTTACTAACAATTTATTTTATTAAAATATGTGACACATACTTTTTATAACATAACTCTAATTAACAAGTTGATTTTTTAAATCTTCTACATGTATTAAGCGTCTATATGTTATAAGATATTTTATACATACATACATATATATATATATATATATATATATATATATATATAAAATATGTAAATATTATATGTAGTATTTTTTTTAATTTGAATAAATAAATAATTAAACATGTAATACATAATATTATATATAATAGCTACTGACAATTTATTTCTAAAGCGATGTGTTTTATTGAAATTTAATATTTATCTTAATATTATGAAAATTTCATTGGCAGATACATTTACTGTTGTTCAAGCTATCAATGCATTAGGATTTGGAAAATTTCAAGTTAAGTTATCTTTATTTACCGGTCTCTGTTGGATGGTAGATAGTATGGAAATAACAATATTAAGCATTTTAAGTCCATCCTTACATTGTGATTGGGGTATAACTAGATATCAACAAGCTTTAACAACCACGGTATAATAGAACATTGTTCAATAATATAGTCATATGTAATAAAATTCTTCCAATAATTTTTATCTAATATATTATTGCATCTATTTCAGGTTGTTTTTCTTGGTATGATGCTAAGTTCTACATTTTGGAGTAATTTAAGTGACAGATATGGTAGTAAACAATCTTTAACTTTATGTGCAATATTGCTACTTTATTATGCTCTTTTAAGTGCTTTTGCACCAAATTTTCTGTGGATTTTATTACTTAGGGGATTAGTTGGTTTTGCTATTGGTTGTGTACCACAATCGTAAGTATCTGGTAAGTCCTATAAATAAAAGTATCAATGTTCTTAGAGCAGATATGAATAACTTCAATTATTATTTCAGAGTAACATTGTATGCTGAATTTCTACCTGCAAAACAAAGAGCAAAATGTGTTATTTTGTTAGATGTAAGTCCTATTCACTCAGTCATACTCACTCATAAATAAATTTGATGTATACATATACATTGCTCATATGAAATAATTATTTTTCATAGTGTTTTTGGGCACTTGGAGCCTGTTTTGAAGTGGCAATAGCATTGGTAATAATGCCAACTTTTGGTTGGAGATGGCTTCTCATTTTATCAACAATACCACTTCTTGTATTTGCTATTATTACTCCAGTAAATATTAAAAATTAAGTAATTATAACAAGTATTAAATGACATTTTTTACCTGATACTTTTTGTTAGTGGTTACCAGAGTCTACAGTATTTGATATAACGAGCGGAAGAATGGATAAAGCTGTTTCAACTTTAGAACGAGTAGCAAGAGAAAATAAAAAACCTTTACCCCCCGGAAGATTAGTTATGGATCGCTTTTATCAAGTTAATCATGGCAAATTGAAAGATGTATTAAGTAAGGAAATGTGTAGGACATCTACTTTGCTTTGGCTTGTATGGTAAATATTATATATGGTAAATATTATATATTGATACATCATATAAATAATGGTAATGGTATTATTTTAGGATGAGTACGGCATTTTGTTATTATGGTGTTGTATTAATGACTACAGAATTATTCCGTACATCATCTGAACAATGTAGTTTGTGGGAAAACAAAAAGGAAGATACTTGTCAATTAGATTGTCGTTTAGAAAGGAGTGATTACATCGATCTTCTTTGGACAACATTAGCTGAATTTCCAGGAATTTTTTCCACTATTTTTGCGATTGAAAAAATTGGTAGAAGAAAGACAATGGCCTTCCAATTAATAATGTTTGCTATGTTAATCTGTTTCTTAGGCAGAGCTTGTCTATTAAACAGAGCAGCATTAACACTGGCAATTTTTTTAGCTAGAGGTTTGATTGCCGGCGTGTTTCAAGCTGCTTATGTGTACACTCCAGAACTGTACCCGACTCATTTACGTAGTATCGGTGTTAGTGCTTGTAGTGCAATGGCTAGAATTGGTGCAATGGTTACACCATACATAGCACAAGTATTTCTTCAATGGTCTATTACTGGAGCAATGGCAATTTATGCTGCAATAGCATTATGCGCTGCAATAGCTACTCTTGCTTTACCTGTTGAAACGAAAAATCATACATCTAATGACACATCTCAAGAGACGCGATAAAATTTTAACCTTTTTCCATTTTTCTTTTTTTTACTATTAAAATATTTTAAAAGGGAAAATATATTTTCATCGACATTATAACATTCTGTCATAACCGTTAAGTTAACAGTTTTCCAATAATGAAAAAGATTCGTTTCTATTTATTGATATTCTTTTATTTTGTTTTTACAATTTTATAATTACATATATGCATAACTAGTATTACTTTTTGTTCCTGGCTAATTTTGTCTTATAAATTACTTGAATGAATAGGATACACTATACATCATAAGCTATTTAACATATGTGTATTTACTTTTCTGTAACACTTTAGACAGTGATAGTAAGTTTTAAACATATAAGAAATATACAAAGACTGATATATAAAATATTAAATATTAATATATAACAGAAGTGCCAAAATGCACAAACGTGCAGGATTAATGTACACACAATAAACCATAACTTTTGTTATGTGTTTTAGTATTACATAAATAACAAGGCATATGAAGCTACAACATATATATATATATCTATGAAAAAAACACATTGTTTCTATTTCATGATTTAAAATTGAAAATACAAAATTGTACCAAATTAATAAATTTATCACAATTTTACTAAGTACGAAATTTCTTTATAGTGTACCCAAATAAAATGTAATATATTTACAAATGCTGAAAGATTCCTAATAAATTGTAGAAGCTTGTATTTTTTTATGCAATCAATTCTTAATATATAGATCTCCATATAACGCAGTAAGCAAATTTCGAACTTTCAGATTTTAATTGAAATTATCAATAGCATTCATTAACATTCAATAATTTTAGAAAATTAATAATATCCATCTATTATCTGTAAAGCTTTTTTTGATGAATATGATTTTAGATAATAACCTTTTATCATTTAAAAAATTATACTTAAAATTAATAATCATATAAATTTTACTTACAAATATTGAAAAAATATGGTAGAAAATAAAATATGAAACATATACCTTTCCTTGATCTGCATTGTACAGGACTCTATTTTCATTGTATGAACCATTAAAATTTGGAATGAATATTTATATTACAACTGCTTTTTATCGTCATATTAAAAGAAGCAAGCCGCATAATGATACCTATATTTATCCTTTTCAGTATTTATAATTATGAAGAAAAAGTAGATATAATAATAGTAAAAGTTAATATAATACAAATTTAAACAGGTTGTATGATAGAAAGTAATTTTTCGTTTAAGTATCCTACAGATTCGTTGTGACTTGTTTCTTCTGATTTATTTTTCCAGAAAAACATCAACATTGCAGCAGGGAATAATCCCAATTCAAATAATGTTTTATCAAAAGAATCTTCACTAAATGTTGTTTGAGGAAGCTTTTTTAAGCTGAATGGTCTCTCGTTATTTATCAAATTCTCACTAACAAAATTAACAACATTTTGAAAACTTTCATGTATAGAAAATGTTCCTTGTAAAATAAGATTATCTGGAAATTTTATACGGATCAATGAAAATTTATATTTTTTGAGTTTCTGTCTTTCATCTCTTTCTCTCATGGCTTTCGTTCTTAACATCTGATCTCTTTCAACTGCTTCAGTTCTATTAACATTGATAAAGAAAAATGTTTAACATAATTTATTTAATAATGACCATAATTAATGTGGTCTTATATTATATTTAATCTGCATGTATTAATGCATACAGTACGTATATATAATTACCGAAGTTGTTGTTCTTCCTCTATATCTTCAGCAGTTAAATTGAAAAAGCTTGATGGCAATTCAGTTCTCTTGTTTGCTTGCATAGGTAACAATACTTGAAGATTTCTGTCCAGTTCCAGTGGAATCGGCTGTGCAGTTTTTAATGCTTCCAATAACATAATAACATTTTCAATACTACAATTATCTGCATTCCAAACTAAGAAATCATCCTCCTTATCATTATTCAATAACTTCTTCTGATGAAAACCAGCAGCATTTAAAAACTCTAATGCACCTTCAATTGGGACCACTTTATCCTTTAAAATATTGATAAAAAGTTTATATAAATTATTTTTTCCTTAAGTAAATCTATTTAAAGAAACGAAAGTATTACTTGAAATATTCTATTCTGCATCCTAATCTTCTGATACTTTTCTTCCTCTGGATTATTTATAATATTTTCTAAATATTTTCCAAGTGTTTCAACACAAGCATCAATTCTATTCTTTCTACTATTGCAATTTTGTATAATTAAACATGATATTAAACCCATATCTTCTCCTTTCAATTGTTCATATAAAAATTCTTTTATTTTTACTTTCCATTCATCTTGTGATAATATTTCATCAGATAAATATGGACAACGATAGCATACATTGATAACAGCTAACAAAGAATTATCCTTAACTGCATTTTCAGCTCTTTCTTCTGATTGCACATAATCTTTCTTTACATTTTGTTGTGCTTTACTTTCTTGTTCTAATTCTCGTTTCACTTGTGCTTTAATAGCTGCATATGATCTATGAATAATATATTATTATATAATATGTATTATATTTAAAGTTATAAATAAAAACTAATATTTTTTTTATGAAAAACATACGTGTTAAATCTTTTTATGTTAGATTCTTTTGCTTCTAATCTTGCTAAAGCTGCTTGACCAGCTACTTTAGCTTCTTTTGTAGGTTCCACTCTTTTTCTTGGCTCTACTACGGAAGTAGATTCATCATTGCTAGTCGATTCTGTTAATCTGCATAAAATAATTTTGAGTCACAAAAGATATAACATACTAATGATAATTAGCTTAGTATTGAGATATATATGAAATTTAAAACGTAAGATTCACTAGTATCTCAAATGATAATTAAAGAAACTGCTGAAAATTGTTGTCCTTTGTGTTAAAAATCAAATAGTTAATTATAATGTATTAGGATAAACATTACTTGTGTCCTTTTCCAGCATTCATAAATTTCACATCCAATTTGGCCTTGTGAAAAAGTGATTTAATTTTTTCTGTCATAATTGTTATTTGGTTTGATATTACAAAAGGTTGTAAAAAGCAGACCAATTGTGTAACTTAAATTTTTTACTCAAAACAATTCTGTTGGTTTTTATTTAACCTAGAAAAAAATAAAAAATTCTATATACATTTATTAATAATGTATTAAAATATATATATATATATATATATATATATTTACAAAAAATTGCACTTTGCTTACAATTACTTTATGTTTAATGAAACAATTTATACTTACTACACAACAAATTATTCACCAGATGAACTGTCAAAATCTTTTGATACAGAGTCTGTGTTAACAACGATATTTTTTATTAGAATTAAGATAAAAATTTAAAAAATTTTAAATACATAGATGTGGTAACTTTTATATATGTATATTATAAATTAACAGAAAATAATTTTCTAATCATTTAATACCATTTGTTTATTACATATACTGAATATTATAAAATATTTCGTTTTTACTTCTTTTATCTTTGATCTTCAACAAAAATAAAAGAACTTTTACTTAATCTTGCAATGGCATACCATTGTCTTTCATAACCCCAGTTTTTTTTTCTGCAACTATATTGATTTTTATTAATGGAACAGAAAACAATTGCAAATTTAAAACTCCTTTAAATTCTTTTTGAACGTTTAATTTTATAAACTTAAAAGCAATATCTGGGAATATCTCAATGAATTTTTTACACTGTCTCTTGTATAAAAGTTTTTGCGATTTAAATGCACAAAGATTACAATGAACTTAAAAGACCTCAATGTTCTATTTGGTAGTCATAAAAAGTGTGCTATTGCAAGATAAAAGTAAAGTAAAACCAGTAAAATTAATGACAAAAATTTATACTGAACAATATGCGTTTATTATTACGTGATTAAAAGCAACAGGAAAAACGGACATACAAATAGATACTATGTATATTGCATAGTCATCGAAAAATATGTTCCGAGAATTACATATTTACTATTAAAATATGTTTAAAAAATTATATATATTATTAAAGGATGAATTAAAGCATCCCGAAAATGATATATTTACTATTGTAAGCGTGTACATACACACAATTTGTTCTACAGAATAGTGTGAATACGTATACGTATCAAAACGAAAATATGATTTTCTTACTTGATTCCATAAATTGTTCGGAAATTCTTGGACCGTAAATATACCAAGCGATGAAAATAAGGGCCACGGTACTAACAAATGTAAACAAGAAGACTTTCAATAATTGCAACTGAAAATCGTCAAATGCTACCAAATCAATAAATTCATGAAAAAAATCGGAAAATTTTTGTTGAAGTTCATCGTTGATTATGCTGTTGACCGGGTGAAATATTAACTCAAACGTTGTTGAGCCCACTAAGTCATCGGTAAGCTTATTGATCGTTTCCACCAAATATTCTATCAAAGACCACGAATTTTCATGTACGCTACTCATCACATGTGAAAAACTCTTAATTAAATTAAATAAACGCACACTTTTTGTTCACCTTTACTTTATTATGTCACATTACCCACGTCATACTTTGATATTTTCAAATGTCTAAATCATTCTGATTTACAAGGTCAAATCCCAGAACATGATGAAACTCGACCACTGGGAAAACTTCTGAATAAGTGTAAAAAGTAATATTCGATTTACCATCTTACAAGAAGAATACTCATGACTCATGGCTTCAGTAATACCATCTTTGTAGTCATAGAATTTCAAATTGCTCGCTAGTGATGTTAGTAATGTTTCAAAATCATACGTAAATATTTAGTATTTACTCGTTTTATGTTGCTGTATAATACTAATGCTGTATAATATAATACTAATATTGTTTATTAATGTTGGTAAAAAAACAGAGTAAATATATACTAATTTGAATAATATAAAAGTATATCCCTTTTACACATACATCTCGTGTCTTATTATCTGCTAAAAATGGGTGGTGGAGATTTGGTAAGTTGAAATTAAATTTTAAGCTGGTTAAGTGCATATTATATTAAGCAAATAAAAGCGTATTGTATCTAAACTACAAATAAAAACTACAAATTTTGTTAATATAGAATTTGAAGAAGTCATGGCATCCATCTACTATGAAAAATATAGAAAAAGTTTGGAAAGCAGAGCAACAACAAAGTCAAGAAAAAAAGAAAATAGCTGAATTAAAGAAAGAAATAGAAATGGAGAAAGATCGAGAGGATATGAAAAAATATGCAATGGAGCAAGGAGTAATAGAAAAGAAAGATGACAAAAAGCTGGATTGGATGTATAAAGGACCAAATCAATTAGTCAATAGAGAAGAATATTTACTTGGACGACCAATTGATAAATCATTTGAACAAATGGTTCAAACAGAAAAGCATAATGAATTAAACCATGCACCAAGAAATCATGTTGAACACGGTATTTTATATTTTAAATGTTTATTAATTTGTATAAGAATAGTTCAGTGTTAGAAGTTTTATGTATAACATATTTGCAATTTCAGAATGTATTCCTCCGTCATTACGTTTCTTTTCTGGTAATGAACAAGTGGACTTAGCAAGAAAGATGCAAGAAGACCCCTTATATGCTATAAAGAAGAAGGAGATGGAAACAAGAAATCAACTACTAAAAAATCCAGTTAAATTAAAGCAATTACGACAATTGGTATGTAAATGATAATATTGGCTTATTATAATGTTTTATTAAAAATATTTAATTATTTATTTACTAATGTCAAGTATTATTTAGTTAGAACAGCAGTCAAAGAAAAGTAAAAGTGAAAAGAAAAAGAAGAAGAATAAAAAAGATGTTGATAGTGATGATGAAGTACAACTGGACCTATTACTAGCTACTAAATATAAACAGTTAAAGGATAAAATCAGTAATAAAGATTTAATAAAGTCAATGAAAAAGCTAAAACATAAACAAAAGAAAAAATCTAGGAAAGAAAATGAGACTTCAAATAGCGAATCAGAAAGTACTAACGAAGGAAGTGAAAGTGATGAACATATAAAAAAGCATAAGAAAAAGAGAAGTAAGAGTAAAGAAAAAAATACTCAAGTTAAAAAACATAGTAAAGAAAGATATTTAATACCTGATAAAGAAGAAGAAAGAAAGCATAAGTCATATGAAAAACTTGTTACAGCATGCAGTTCAAGCAATGATAATAACGATAGCTCAATTCAAAAAAGAAGAGATAGGTCATTCAACAGAGACATAAGTAAACACAGAGATAAAGATTCTCGTTCAAGCAGTCCTCAAAATAGGAGGAGTAGTACTCATAAGAATAAATACAATACCGAGAATAAGTATAAAGATGTTTCAAACAGATCACATGAAAAAGAAACAACATATTTTAAATCATTTTCTGATACAACTAGAAAGTATTACAAAGAAGATAAGAATCGAGATAAATGGAATTTTAAAAAGAAACAGAATCTTACAGAAGAAGAAAAAGAACGACGTAGACAAGAAATGATAGCAAATGCAACATGGAGAGATGAAGAACGAGAACGAAATGTTAAAAAGTATCGCATAGAAGAAAAAAAAGAAATAGATAGTAGAAAAGTGTATAATCAAGATTTTGTTACAAAACAATTAGCAGCTGCTGCAGAAATAAGTACTGTTGCTTCCAGAATTAAAGCCAATATAAATAATATACAACGATCTGGAAGAGCAATGGATACAAACTTTGCTAAAAGGTGATTCTAAATAATACAGTTATGTTTGTACAGTTTTATAAATTTCATTGAATTTCATTAAAAAATATATACTGTGTAACATATAATTATGTATTTTATTGATATATGAATACAGATTTTTAGACAGAATTACTATCTTTTATAATTTTCAGTATTTTATTTATATAAAGCAAATTCTCTTTTGACTGAGGAAATATATATATACACACATTAAGAAAATACAATATTTTTATATAAATATACTTCTGATTATATATAATATGTTTACAAATAATATTCGGTTGCATTGAAGAATTACTTTTTCCATTATGTAATTTTACAAGTTTCTCTAGTTTCAATTGCGTCGTTGATGTCATTAATAGTTGCAAAACATCCTCCAGTAAGCATATTATTTACTACAGCTCTAGCAAGATATCCTGTAGTTATTGAATAGTGAGCAGAGAAAAACAACGATTGATCAACAGTTTTTTCCACATTATTATCCTAAACAAATTTATGTGCAAAATGAATTTACAATATATAACTGTAATTAATATATGTAAAATTATAGTCAGAATATATATACCTTACAATACATGAGGAAACTATCTTCGACGAGTTTGTTAAGATTTAATTGTTTCTGAAAACTTAATTCTGGATTTCGAAGTAAAATTGTTGACACTATAGTAAGTAACTGTAAAAATGGGAGCTGTATATTTATACATGTTGCATATTTTTTTGTGAATATAATAATGCTCTTGCACAAATCGAAAAATAAATCAAATGTAAGTAAAAAAAGAATACCTCTACAATAATTTGGCGATATTCTGGCAATTGTATATGGTGAAGTAAAGATTCCACGAACAAAGCAAACGTAAGTTCCGAACGAGTCATATTAGACAAAGTAGGTTGTTGAGGCAATTCTCGTCCATTAACACAAATACCATCCGGACAACGCATTAATACTTCCCAAACGTGATTATAAAAATGTGCAGGTACTCTACATAAACAACCTTCAATTTTTCTACGTCCTAAAACTGTAATCCTAATACAACATAAAATTAATTTATGTATAATAGATAAATGTGTAATATATGAAAAATAAATTAGTATACTTTTCATTGTTGGCCCAATCTTTAACCGTCAATACTTTTATAAGGAATTGACGAATCTCAAATGGACTATAGTTCTCAATTGGTTTAGGATTTTTAACAAACATTTGTAAGTAGAGTTTTATTGCTTCTAGGACCCATCTATAGATAAGAAGAATATTTAATAATACTTATTCTAAATATTCGAGATATTAATGTTAAAGATGACACATAAAACACACCCAATACGAATTTTCAATATTCCTTTAAACATCTCTGGATTTGTTCCAATAAGTCGACCGCAGTACAATAATACTTCTTGTTGAAGTACTGCTTGAACTACGTTATGTGGTTGAATTGTTGAATACATAACTGACTGAATTTCTACAGGTGTCATTGGTTTATCAAATACTGTTTCTTCTTGTCCAATTACTCCAACTGTTATCTAATATTAATGACGAATAAAAATTTCTTTATTTACACACTATAAATATTCAAACAACTTAACAAAGGTACCTGTTTTCCTTTAACAAGAACTCCTGTTATAAAAGGACTTATACTATCAACGGTATGATTCAATAAACTGCTACAGTAACGAACAACCATCCAATATCTAAGACACCCTGCCTGTTGATACAATGACCTTAATTGATCTCCAACTAAAATAAAATATCACTATAATATACTTATAATCTTTAAATAACAATTTACATTAGTACCTGTCATTCCATTAATTTCATAGTCAATTCCTTCTCGTTTCAACAAAATACCATAGAGTTGACACAAAGCATATAAGCTTTTATTGTTACGAATTTCATTTAAGATATTATATAGTGGTTCATTCATATAATACTAAAACATGAAATAATTAAAATAAATAAAAAAATATAGTTATTATTTATAGATACTTACAGAATAATCTTTTATATTTTCAGAATAAGTTAAAGCTTTAGGTACATCGGTTAAACTTTGATATCCAATATAATCATGTTTTAATTGTTTAAATTGGGTAAGTTCAAGATCTGTCTCTACAGTATTTATAAAGTCCAAATGTTCTACACAACATAAGATTTGCATTAATATTTATTAAATGATAAAGAATAAAATATGTAAATATTAATTATACCAATGCATGAAGATGAAATGAGATTCTGTAACCGTCCAATTCGAACTTTTGTTTTGTCACAATATCCTTTTTTTAACATAGCAAAAAGATCAAGCATTTCCTTAAATTGTGGATCCCTAATAAGAAAGAAATTTTTTATTCATGAGTGTGATATTAAAAGTACACTTTCAACATATTAATTTAAAAATTAACAAGTACCTCATATGTTCTTCTCGTATCAAAAGACATATAGTAGGTCGACCTGAAAGTCGCCAATATTTGCCCACAAACTGAAGTTCAGTTTTTATGTCGTCGATTAATAGAGCCATGTCTCTATACAAGTAAAAATCTGACACCTCAAATATTAGAGGATAACAAAGTACTGTCATACCACATACTCTATAAACCTATAAAAAAAGTGATATTGAGAACTTGCTAAATCAATTTTCATTTTATACATTGAACATACCTTACTTGTACCCAAAGACCCAATTGGTCTTGCTGGTCGGCCTTGTAGATTTAGTTTATTATTCACTCCCAATTTTTCATAAACTTTTACTAATTGTGTAGATGATAATATTTGTACAGGTTCCACTTCGTGTGGTGTTTGTGTTTGTATGCCGTATGTTGCCATCATAGCTTGTAATCGCATAGATTCAGCAATAAGAACAATTTGTACTACAAGATCAGTATGAGTACCCTAACATAGAGAAATTTTGTAATAGGTCAATCATGCATTATTATCATATAACAAAAACACTAAAATTATTAATATAATACATGTTTTTCATTCCTTAATACATTCAAAATTAAAAAAGGAGTTCAATTAAATAAAAAGAAAACTAGAAGTTTTTAGAAAAATTTGTCAATTAGATAACGTAATGATGTAATAATACATAAACTATGTATTATAAAGTTAAGAAATAATAATCAGAAAAAGAAGACGACAGAAGCAAGTATCTTAAAAAACGACTAAGATAAATCATGCCTTAATCCAAGCTTCATGCACTATAATTAAAAAAAAGTCTCCAATATTTATATTAATAAAGTGTATATATATTAGAGAACTAATATAATAATTACTAATCTGAGCAAATAATAGACATTCAATATTACAATATGCTATATGATTCAAGCATATATTATCATTTGTTTAATTTGAAAGCTTCAAATACATATATTATTTAATTAACATTATAAAGCTACTATTAATCTGCAAATACTAAACAAAATACTACAAAATATAGTATACTATTTGTATCATTTACTTACAATACTCGGTTTTGCCTGCGTGAAACAAACATGTACAAAATAATTTATTCCAACTAATTAATTTAGTAAATGTACTAACTAAACTGTACCCTTACTTACTTGAAAAGCTGAGTACCTTCCAGCTTTTCGTGGTCTGTTGTATGAAGGAAGATAACGTCTAATTGGATCTAATTCATTAATATGTAATAAACCAGCAGTGAGTAGTTGAGCAATTATAAACATAGCTTGATTCCACAAATACATGGGTCCAAGTTCTGTATCTGTAGAACTTTTCTGTCCTCTTCCTTCAACACTTGGTACTCTATATGTACTACCAGGATCATTTCTTTCTAGTTCTAACCTATCCTCAGGTACATAGTAATACATAGGTATTACAGGATCTATTTAATTAAACAGAATACAATAACATTTTATATCATTATAGCTAAATCTATTTTCTATCAACATACCTCCATTAATATCTTTGTACATTCGTTCTTTTAATAATTTCTGATATTCTTCCACTTGTTCTGGCAAAGTTTTAAAAACGCCATCAATGATCATAAATATATAAAATAATGGCCATTCACATTCTATATTATCAAATTCCTATAACAAAAAAATATCTTTTTAATACCATTCTAAAATTATTAAAAGAAGTTAATGTAATTACGTAGACAAAAATTATAAATTCATTTAAGCACATTCTGAAAATAATATATACTAACAATCAAATACATCAGAGACCTTGATTTCACCAGATTTATAATATCGTCGATCTTTGCTTTCTATAACTGTTTTGTATCCATCTCTGCCAAACCTCTTAAATCCGTAATTGCCTTTTAATCTTCGAATTATATTCGCCTTTGTTTCATTATACAATACTTCTTCATGAGTGGCAAATGCAGGAAAAGATATTGTTGGTAGTAAAGCTGCATCTACACTCTAAATAGTACAATGTATTAAAATTTAAATTATAACATTTTTACATAATATGTATATTTTTTACCTTAGAACTTGACTCTCTTGGAAGCATTGTTTCAAAAATACTACGATTTCGATTATGTGCATCAATATCAACATATATGACTGACCAAGAAGCTCCTTTTTCTCCAAATAAATTGCATCCATTAATAGCTTCAAGAGCACTTTTGGCTATACCAATTGAACTTGCATGTATTTCAGGTGTACCATCATTATATCTACTACCACGTTCCCACATGCCATAATCTGGTGTACGATATGCTCTTTCCACATAATATACAAGATTTTGTATAAATGCTACTTCATCTTGAGTATATATAATTTGTAATCCTGAAGAAATCATTTGTACTAAAAATATCAAATATAGTGAAACAATATCAATCTGCAAAAAATAAAGGTTGGTATAATAATTATTTTAAATCACTCTATCTTAACATATTTCAATATGTAATATAATTACTTGCAAATGATTGTAATCAGCATCTTTAAAAATTTCATCACCAGTATCTAAATGAAATTTACAATGCAATGCAAAGCGATTACACTGATTACGTTTAAATAACTCTATTCTAGGTGATTGTTTCACCCAACATTCTAGAATCCCACGCATACATTTTACAGCTGATTGTCCAAGTTCATAAGATTTTCCACGATCATCATCTATACGTCTAAAAAACATAATATTATTTACTGTAATATAATAATTATTAGACAAACTTAATCCTTTATTACCTATATGCTTGGTACAAACTCCATACAGCGGCCGCACAGTAAATACTTTCTCTCACACTTCCAACTACTTTATCATTTGAAACTTGAGGGAAAAGACCTGTTATGCAGCTTTGATAACGTAACAATTGTCTTTTAACTAAAAATTACATATAGTCTATATACTTTATTGCTACACGATATAAATGTAATACAATGGAGTAATATAAAAATAAATATTCTTACCAATTCCATAATAGATATCAAGTTGTCTGACTGTATCTTCATAATTCGATATCTTCAGAAACATGTCAATATCTAAATCAATAACACTACCATGCCGTACATTTCTGATCTGAGAAGCTCTATACAGTTAAAAACTAATTATAATATTTTCTTAAGATTAATTACAGTTGAAAAAATTAATTATATTCAAGAGAACCAAACCTTTTTGTGGGAGTTGTTACAAGAGATGTCATCTTATTCACATTAATCAATTCAACGTGTTCTTAACTTGATTTTATTGTTTAATGATCATATAACAACAATTATTTCCATTTACTTCAATAACATGGTTATTTATTACTAAAAAATTCTTTAGTAGAATATAAAACAATTAAGATGACAATTGAAATAATAAACAACTCTTCTTTAATCCTTATGTACGCATACGCGCATTAACCTTGACTGTGTTCTTTTGAATAGTTAATTTTACTTACACTACAATCAAATCTTCTATATAATTGGCACGTAGAAGTTATTTACTATCTTTGACTTATAAATAGGAACCAAGAAGTAGCTATAACTAGGTTTATTCGTAATGCATTTTAAGGTTATCTGAGATGGCAAATTTTTGAATTATGTCAACGCATTTTCAAGTATTTAATAACATATTTCCAATTTTCTAATTGAAATTTATTAAAATAAAATATTTTAAAGGAGTTTTAATTGTAATTAAATCCTCGCAATAATTATATTGTTCCTCATCTATTATTAAGTTACAGATAGAAGAATCTTTCTGCGCAAATATTTGAGGCCATATTTATATGTTTTATTTCTAGACGAACATGATGTAAATATTTTAAAAATATGTAATATTATATGAAAATATTTGCATATTATGAAAGATATATAATAACATAATACATTAAACTATATATATTTCCTTTTATTCCGTTTTTATAATATAGTTAATAGTTGTAATGATACTGATAGTAATCTATCATCTATATAATATTTATTTAGTATATATTTATATAGTATATATTTAGTATCTCTATATATTTATATATTATACTAGTACAGCGATATTATCACTATATAATATAATTTGTGATATAATTTGAATTGTATTTTGAAATTTATAAGAGAAATAAGAACACCTATAAAAGAATTAAATTAAAAAATTATTACAAAATATTTTATTTGAAAACGAAAAATACAGAAGAAACTTGCATAAAAAGCATAAACGTAATGCTAGTATTACTATAGCTTTATATACTGTATAATTCGACAAACGTCATAATTAAACTTTTAATGTTTATATGAATATGTACTTATATAAAAAATTAATTAAAAAGCAAAAACATCTATAACAGAAACAAATGCAAAATTATTAATAAAATATTCAATTTGAAAAAGAAAAATGCGCAAAAAATTTACATGAAAATAAGGTCTGCTAACGAGTGAAAATCAACCATAAAAAAATCATTGCAAATATATTATTATTCCGCGTTTCATGTTTCTGAAACATTTTTAGAATGTGTTACGGAACACGCACGACTGTCGTGACAGAAAATTGAGTCAGTTCCGCAAGCAGAGCGCGAGAGTTGTGTCTTGTGTCTCTCCCGTGTTCCGTTTATAGTTATAAAGTGCATTCTCGTATATGATGGCGTCCGCGAAAAGAAAGCAAGACGAGAAAAATTTGAAAATATTACGCGAGCTGGTCTCACAACCTGGTAATAAAGAATGTTTCGATTGCCATCAGCGAGGCCCAACTTACGTCAACATGACAATCGGTTCATTCGTCTGTACCTCTTGTTCTGGTATGCTGTAAGTACTCGTTACTTGTAAGAAGCCAATAAAGTGTACCAAGCTCTTCTTCCTTATAAAAAAATGACGTAACTGTTGTTTTACTTTATTATTTTATCATATTATAAATAGAACTGACCAAAATGTACTTTACAAATGCTTTACATAATATTTAACGATCAAATAATTATAATTATCACAATGTCAACATTTCGAATATATTGGACAGGTCCAGTTTCGCATTTAATGAAAAATAAAATTTGTTCTTATTTGTAGATGCATCAGTAATAGGTTTTGTTGAAACACGTGTGATGAATGTATTTTACTATGATGAATAGGAGATTATGGATCTTTGTTAAATGCTCGCATTTGCGGTCAGGAAGTTAATATATACTATCGGTATCAGTGTTTTCTTTGTGCGTAGTAGTTGTTATCAATGATCAAAATGTGTTCTATTCATAAATAATATAGAACACCATTAGCTATTTTATAAAGTTCGTAATATATATTATATTAATTAGTCTGATTGGCAATGAAAAGAATAGTTAAATTATTAAATATTATGAATAATGTTTAATATATAAATAGTAACACAATAAATATTTTTTATTTTAATAATATTCAGTATGCATATATTATTCATAAATTATATTATATAATTAAATTATATTATTAGAAGTTTCAGTAAAATTTTAATGTTTTTATTCTATGCTAATTTAGATTATTTTTACCCATTATTAAATGCATAAGAATATCATATATTTCCTATACGTAGAACAATGGAATTAGCTAGAATCATAACATGATTTTATAAAAAAAGAATAAAAGATTTAATTAGTAGGAAGTAATTATTAATACAAAAGAAATATATTATTTTATGGGATGATCTAGTATTTTTAAAATTTTAATGTTAAAAGTTATAATAATTTGATCAATATAGTATATATAAGTTGCTTATGTGTATATATTTATATATTTATATTATATATTTTACTCATATATAATATGTATAAGTAATATATATAATAATTAATATATATAAGATGCAACAGGAAGAAATTTATATTAGTAATTTTGTTTAAAATTACAGACGGGGCTTGACACCACCACATAGAGTAAAATCTATTTCTATGGCAACATTTACTCAAGAGGAAATAGATTTTATAAAGGAACGTGGTAATGAATATTGCAGAAGAATATGGTTAGGCTTGATGAACCAAAATTCATCACAGACTTTAGATACAAAAGATGAACAAAAGATGAAAGATCTAATGAGTGCAAAATATGAGCTTAAAAGATATTATTTGGATCCGTCCATGGCAAATCAGAATTCAAATCAAAAATCACAGTCATCTAATCAAACTAACATTCCAAGGGTTCCACATTCTGGAACATCTACTACAACATTATCTTCTACAACATCTACATCAGCTTCAAAAACAAACAATGTTGAATCAGTTAATTTTAATAACTTTTCAACAGATTTTGTAGCTGATTTCAGCAAAGTTCCTGATCCATTTATTACTACTACAACACCTGCAAACAAACTCAGTCAACCAATTGTACCTCAGTCATTCTTTGCTAATTTTGACAACAATCCTGTTTTTGATAGCCAAAAAGATACAAGTAAATTAAATCAATATTTTACATTTTTTGTTTTTACAAATTAATACAATATAATTATTATATTAATAATTGATCTTTTGTGTGTGTCTAGATGTCGAATCCTTAAGTCCATTTAGTCAGACTACAGGAAATATGACTAATTCAATGAATGCAAATGGTGCACATGTACCTCCATCAGAAGATCGTTATGCGGCACTGAAAGACTTAGATTCTCTAATGAAACAAATACAATTGAAAGATGATACTACAACAACATTAAATACATCCACATGGAATACTAATAATGGTAATATGCATTTATATATATCATTAAATCTTTAATTTATTAAAATTAATTTTACAAAATTATTTTATTATTCTTATCATAGCTTCAAATTCACTCTGGAGTGTAGGGAATCAAACTACAAATGTAATTTCAAATCCATTTGCAACTGGTGATTTGTGGCGACCATCTAATGTAGTTAATAATAATACACAATCAATTGATACCTCGCTATATAATCCTATTAATCCTTTTAAACCAGTACAATTTCCTATGAATAATGGTAAGTTCTTCTTTGACGAATGTAACATTCAATATATTCAACATTTGAAATAAATTAAAAAATATAAATATTTTAGATCCACAGTGGGTAGGTATTGGACCATCTAGTAACAGAGATGTAATTCAGTTTAGTCAATTAATGACAAATAAAGTATGGCAACCAACTCTTCCAGCATATCATGCAAATCCATTCATGGTATGAATTTAATATTTTTGTTTTAATTTTATAAATTATATTCATATATATATGTATGTACATTTAAATATATAAGCCTTTTTAGGTTGGTTCTGGCGTGAGCAACATGACAAGAAATTCGAACAATCCTTTCTTATGATTATATAAGCATAAGTTTTTAATGGAATTACGAACAAATAATATAGACCTAAAATATGTTTAGTTTAGGGCAATTGTTTATATATGTGACCTTATTGGCAATTAGTGCCATTAACTTTTACTCTACAGGAGCACCAATCTCTTATTCATATAACTAAAAAAAAAAAAAAAAAAAAAAAAAATAAAAAAGGAAAAAATACTTTTATTTATGAATATAATATACACGTTAAATAAAGATTAATATTTGTTACCAATCGTGTATTATGTCTAGTAAAATCATCCCTTGATACAATTCAACTTAATTTCATTTCACTGTGTCTTGTTATAAATTATATTTGTATATATAAATTTTGTACACATATAAAAATCCTAAAAAATTTTAAGAGTATAATAAAACATGTACATATCTTAAATATTAGGAACAAGGAATTTTAAATATTTCTAAATTAAATCATGTTTATTGGTGAAAATATATCTAATACGTAAATACAGCACAGAAAATTTAATTTTTAAAAGTATGTCGTAATAATTATACATATAATAAATATGGGATTGAAAAACAACTACATTTTACCTGATGCACACTTAAATATAGTTTATTTACTTAAAAATTTCTAATAAATACAAAATCACAAATGAACACTTAGTCCTTGTCATAATTCAATACCAATAGATTCAGAGTAGAGATCCACTTAACCGGTCATAATTGCATGATAATTAACCGTTATTTGATCATTACATTTGCAGTCTACATTACGTGTAGTTGTAAATATATTATTAATTGTAATAACATGATCGTTCGTGTTTTACAATTACATATGGATATAAAGAGAAGCCTTGTGTCAACTAGTCAATTGTCATATAGCTGCCGTACAAATGTTTCGTTTCTCTTAGCTTTGTTTGCTAAATAGTATGGAAGCTCCAATGAATGATAAGAACTGTTGGTGGTAATTACTTAGAGTAATAAATTATTTATCAGTGTAAATGGACAAACAATCAAGAAACACTAATATACGAGTTCACCAATTATATTAATTGTTATGTATAAACATATGAGATGTGTGATATTGATATTACTAGGCAGGCATTATGTATCTTAGAGATACATTCGAAAGCGCATGGACAGTTTCATGGCACGAATTTACCTAGCAACCATTACTACTGGGGTTGCCTTTTGGCAATGGGCGCACCAAATACAATTTCTCACCCTGCTTGTTAGTATAAATAGGCGCTCGTTGATAATGGTCTACTAATTGGTCTAATGTATGGAATTTTCTTTGACCAATACAATATAACGCTCCTTCTACATGTACCCTAAAGTGTTTGTTACGTCCTGGAGCCTTTAAAGATACTGAATAATCTCCCACCTATATAAATGTTATAATATTTATGTTTAATATTTATTGCATAATTTAAATTAAACATTTTACTATATTTAAAAGATTATTCATAATGCATTGTTTGTTATTATTAGCAAGATGATACTTCAAATAAACTAATTTAAATATATAAGAATCGTATTAATTAAATTATCTTTATTTGTACTTACATTAGTCTCACTATCTCTAATTAAAAAGTCACCATCATGACCATGTTGATTCAATAACGTGTCACATTGCGAACGTGAAATGCTACCGTAGTACCAAGGTTTTCCAACAAGATGTGGTCTATCACCAGGATCTGGCCTTCTTTCAAGAGAGTCTCCTGTACTAATCTCACTACTTGTCATTCCTCTCTCACGATATGGTTGTGTCAAATATTCACTCAATTCTTGAAGATAATTACGTGGCACTAGACCTATTTGACCTTGACTGTTTCTTGCTTTATACCATTCAGGATCTGCTGGTGGACGGTCAAGGATTTCCAAACGATCACCTTTCTCAAAGGATAATTCTTGATCATTGTTGGAAGAAAATGAATAAAGTGCAACAACAATATCAAGAACATTTTCTGCCATTGCATACGTATGAAGAGTATCATCTGCATCTCCTTCTTCGTGAGTATAATTTGATGGAAACCATCCTGCTTGTGTACCACTTTGACCCCTCCACCAACCATCATTACTTTTTTCTAATATTAAGATTCTAGTGCCTTTGACGAGTGACAATTCATCTGCTTGTTGTGCTTGGTAATTGTACTTAACAACTGCTGTGCCTATTGCTTCACTTGGATCAGCAGGTAAGCGCCTAGCCATAATAGGAGATTCTACGGCTCTGGATGGTGAGTTACTGGATGGTAGAGTTTTTGAGCCAGAACCCTTTTTGACTTTCTTTTTAATACTGTCAAAAAGAGATGGCTTTTCCTTCTTGACATAGTTACTTGGCACATAGCCAGCTTGTCCTCTTGCACTTTGTACTCTCCACCAGTGTTTTGAATCATCGAGAAGCAAGTATCGTTCATTTTTCCGTAAATCTAACTCCTGAGCACCTTGTGCTCCATAGTCGTATTTGGCGACAACATAGCATACGTCGTCTTGACTTGTCTTGCCTAAAAATTGTCACAATAATGTATTTTTTAAATATTATATATTAAATTTTTTATTTATTTAATATTATATATTAGATTTTTTAGAAAAATCAGATCACAGAATTAAAATTTGAATATTTATTTTAGCATTTAAGTATAAAAATTAAATAAGATATAACTTGTTTATATATTAATATATATACCATATATATGTATATACTATATAACATAGTAATATTTATTAATAATAACAATAACAATCGAAAACGGGAAACATAATTACTGAGATTCAGAAGATAAAATATCTAATATATACAGAATCTACCAAATTAACTAATCCTTAGATTACGTTAATAATGCAGATAATTGTTATCTCTTAATAATCTCCAATTATAATATACTAAAATTTTAATTTTAGATAAACTATTTAAAGTAATTTGTTACAAAATAATGTGAAATGTAAAACAAAGAATACATTTGTGTTTAGAATTTATGTATATTATGCCTTTTATATATTTTTACAATTCCTTTTTATAAATTACTTTAATTTACTTAAACTACTACACATATAACATTTTAATATCTGCCAGAAAGTATAATTTGTTAATTGTATTGAAACTGAAAAACATTGTATAACAGATGTTATACACATATTTATGTAAAATGTTATTTAAAAAGTTTTTGGTATTTCATTATTATCACATATTTTTAAATACATAATGAATATATGGTTAAAAATATAGTTTAAAGATATATCAATTAATTCTTTTCTAATAAACTATAATAATATAGACATTTAAACAAATTTACATACAAAGCAAAGCATACAAGAATAAAACGTACCATGCTTCATGGCTGCCATGTGCGAAAATGGATATATACGTCTGAGTGTGGTGTGAGTAGCTGCTACTCACACACTATTTGCATAAATGTTAAATCTGCTTGTTCTGTGTCGGCAGCGTGAGTGCAGCAGGCATTCATTCTTTAGCTTTTTGTTTAGTGTTGATATACCTGCTGATTTCTTTGCTCAGAGTCCATCGTTCTCAAGGGTAGGGCAAGCAAGTGCATTACCAACACTTTAGAAAAAAAATGAAACAATCATTAACTTGACATCATATATATTGTAAAATACAATATTTAGATATATTATTAGAAAAATATTATATTACATTATTAATTAATTTTATTGTAAGTCTACTTAAAAAAATATATATATATAATTTATCAAAAAAGGAAAAAAGACACATTTATTTATTAAGCAGCATACTGAAAGTTATTTTATAGTAGTACTATTCTTGTAATTTTGTTAATATTACTAATAACTGTTAAATTAAATGTTCTTGATATATATTTTATAATTAGTATGTTTTATGTAATATACAAACACATATATTTATGAGTTATACAAAGATATTATGTAAAATTTTATATATAAATAATAAATTAAAGTATTTATAAAGAAGAGATAGAAAATACATGCAATTATTTTCTTTTAATAAAGTCTACTTTGCTTTTTATATACAAAAGTTATTAAATTACCTATTTTAAAAGTAATAAAGACAGCTATAAATTAATACGAAGTTATGAAAATGTATATTATTAATGCAATATTATTTAGAAATGTTAATATATATATTTTTAGAAGTAGATCCTTTGCCTGAATGAAATGATGCTACAGAATATAAAATAAAAATGATAAAGATCAGTTTGAAGTTAAAACTTCTCCTAAATAAAATATATTCAAGAAATGTTGAACTATATTAAACTTTAATGCTAAAAATGTATATAAATTATATATGTGCTTCAAATACAGTCATAAATTAAATACATTTTAATATTATTGATATACACTTTTAACAATAGAATTTATCTACAAAATGAAATAAATAATAAAATATCTTTTAGTAAATATTGATAAAGAGAACATTAAACATTCATGCTAACTATAATGTATTATAAAGTAAAACATACTTAACAAAAGCACACAAAATATTGCATTATTACTAAAATCTTTTATAAAGAAACAAAACATATGGTGCAAAAGATAATTAATAAATTTGAAAAAAAAATCAAAATATCTGAAATAACTACAAAACTTAAATTATTACAGATAAAGCTTATATGGAAAGATTGAAATATAAACAAATGTAATATTACTTTAACCATAACTTTGAATATTATAAAATTTGACAAATTTGTTATAAGCAGATTGCAGATATTTATGCAAATTTTCATACAAAATTGATATTAAAGTGGGCTATGGATTTGTTTATCTCTAAGCAATATTAAGCATATATCATCCATTTTGCATATTCTACATATTTCATACGTTTTGCACATTCTTTCTTGAAAAACATATGGTAGCGTGTACAAAATTTATTTTATAAACTATATTACAAATCTTATGATATAATGTTAATGTTGTGTCATATGAAACAATAAATATATGTCGAATTATAAATCAATTTCAATTAATGAAGACCACTAATTAACTATGTATTGTAAATTATAATGATAGTGTATAGTTAACAACGATTCTATTATTATAGATTATAACATATTTTACATGTTTTTTGCATACAGGTGATACATTTTATATTTATATATTTTGTATATTTCATTTACATATTCTAACATATCTGAAAAGCATTAACATCCGCACTCTAGTTATAACCGATAGATTCGATAAAACAGGCGAATGTGCCGCCCAGTGTGAAATATTTACATACGCAGCAGAACGCGTATACACAAGAATTGTGACAATTATTTCCTGATCCCCTTCGCGCAAACCTTGAACGAGAATGTGGTAACTTTCGAAGCACAATATATAGAATATCGTTCATTGCCTTCTTGCCTACCATACTACAAAAGCAATGTAGAAGCGTGTTGAATGCAAAGGGGCAACAACTAGCACGAGTTTCAATTCAGCCGTTCACCTTATTATTTATGAAATACTATAAAATAATTCATTGCTTTATTGCTGAAAAAAGAAAACAAATAAATGTAGTAGCTTACCGATTTTTAAACTTGACATATTCCTGCATACAAGCTTCGAAATTTTACGTCGTTATACAGCTTGTTTTCCCCCACCCCTGCACGCAGCCATGAACGGGAGCGACTAGAGTGTATAGGGGATTGAATCTTTATGGGGAATCGGGTCGAGGGGGGACGTAGAAATTAGGGAAAGATAGAACGAATCGTAGAGAACTCCATCCACCAAGAGGTTTTCGTCACCGTTACGCTGTCAATAAGCATCGAACACAAAAATATAATATCAACACTTTTACCCACAATATTAATCTTCACAAGTAAAATGCATAATCAAAATCTTTGTGTGGATATTACAATATTTTTTGTTTGTTATATTTAGATTCATTTACACGACCCCTCCCGCAAAAGAACAGACCCACCCTTAATCCAAAGACGTTAAACGACCATGCGCGCTACTGAGGACTGAGATTATCGTCTCTGTGAAATTGTCTCCAAAACGATACTAGCGCCATGATATGAATAATCTTAATCGACCCTAATATATCTTCACTTGTATAATCGATAGGTTACCATCTGTGATTTTTTAATTATTTTTATTATAATATTATTGTGGATTTTTAGAGAGTCTAAAATTAAAAATTATATATAGTTGATACTATTTTTTAAATTCAATTTCTAATAACAATATTATAATACCATAACTTTCCATCATAAAGTTCATTCTCATGAAGTAATTATGCTCTTTTCACAAATTGTATAAATTTTGAGATCTATATTTGATGATGAGTATTTAAGTAGAGGATATATTTGCATGTGTAATATACACGTATGTAGTCATATTCTTAATAAATATAATATGAAGTGACATTTAAACATACATATACAAATATATATTGTCTACAATTAACATATGTCATGTTCAGTATTCTTCATGTTTACTAATATAATAATAAAAAGAATACCAAATACTTTCACAAAATGAAGTATGTATGATGTATGTATTTTATCAAAAATACGAGACGTTCCAAAGTTAACAGTGTTGGACTTGGTAGTATATTTTGACATTATAAAATTAAATTACAACCTATTTATAATATGTTGTATTTAATGAGAGAAAACTTAGAAAAACTACACTATTCATATTAAATTACTGCATAATTTAGAATAATGGACAATTTATCTGATTCATTTAAAGGAGAGTTAGATTCTGTTACATCAACAGATTCTCTACAATTGATGACCGATGAATTTCATATTAGACACCTATCAACACCGGATGTTTCAAATATAGAATTATCAAAACGTGTTGCATTATTAGAACTAGAAAATGAGCGACTTCGAATAGATTTAGAAAATATGCGTATTGAACTCAATGCCAGAATTGCTGCTAATGAAGGGCTTAAAGGAAAAATCACAGAATTGTATGTAGAAATGCAGTTAGTAGTTCAGGAAAAACAAAAATTACAAAATACTCTAACAGATGTAAAAAATCATTTAGATGCATCAGAAGCATCTGTAAAATGGTATCAATCTCAAGTACATGGTCTACAAGCAAGCAAGAAAACTTTACAATTAGAAATTGATACTTATCAAGGAATTTTGCAGCAAAGACAACAAACAATAGCAAACATAAATGCTAGATATAAGCAATTAAATATAGATTATACAGAACTTCTACAAAAACATAGAAAAGAAAAGCAAGATTTGGAATATGAGGTACAAAACTTAAAGACACAAAATCAATCAAACAGTATTTTAGAATCATTAGATATCAGTACATCAAGTTCTCCAGATGTTTCCACAAAGTTGGAATTAACAGAAGATGAATTAAGGGATACAAAAGCAGAGTTAAAAACATTAGAAAAACGACTTTTAGGCAATGAAGTTTCCAAGGCATTAATGGAAAATGCTTTGGCCAAGCAACGTATATTAATTACAACTATGGAAGAAAATATACAGAAATGTGAAACTGAGAAAAATCAAACTGCTGATACATTGCGTAAAACGCAACTTGAAATTCAAAAGTTAAAATCTGAGAATGAAGCATTACAGACTACTTTGTTGTCTTCTAAACAGGAACAAAGTCAGATAGAAGATGCAATCTTCCAATTACGATTACAGTTAACTAAAATGATTGCACAGTATAAACTGTTAAAATCAAAAAATATAGAAGTAGGGGAAAAATTGAATTCGATGCAAGATGTAATAAATGAAAATAAACGTTTAAAAACATTATCATATGAAGCTAACACTGCACTAATCAGGAAACTTAGACAAGAAAAACGAAAAGTTAAAAGTTTGGAAAATAAACTTCATGATATTCAAATAAAAGGACATTTAACCACTATGGTATAAAATGTTATTTTATAATGTATATATACGATTAGAAGATTTTAGTATGGAGCGATTACTTATAATTATCTTATAACTATTTTGTTTTAGAAAAACAAAATGGAAGTTTCTTTACATGAATGCCTAAAACAGGTTTTAATGAGAAATAAAGTAATTTTTTACATTAACTTTTTAACATAATCTTTTTGTCTTTATCAAGAAATTTAGTATTAAAACTGGTTTTATCCTACAGGATTTAAAAGATCAATTGAAGGCACTAGCAAAAACTTCGGATGAAAGTATTGATGAAGGATATGGTGATAACAGTATTGTTAGCTCTGTTTCTATAGACATTCCCTCGCCAAAATCCATCGATCCAGTATTATTAGATGCAGCTTCCAATATTTTACTGCAATGTAAGGACTTTTATAAACCAGTACAAACAGAACTTGAACAGTTAAAATTAAAACTTAATAAACTAAAGGAACAATATACTATATAGTATTCAATTATTTTACTAATTATTAATTATTATTAACCATTTACGATTTTATTACATATTCATAAAAGGGAATGACTGGTTAATATTCATACTATTCGTTATAAATTAATTGTAAATATATTAACTTATTATTAGTCTTATAATTTGATTGTTATAAGCGTCCTAAGTTGAACATTTATTTGTATAAATTTCTTATCAAAACTAACAATTTGTACATTCCTAATCAAGATGAAAATACTATGTACAATTTTAAATACAAAATACAATAAAATTAGAATTATTTTCTCATTTACTGCAAAAAACAATTATTTTTATTTGTTACTAAATTACAATAACTCAAGATTGAAAAAAAGATATGAATGTATTAATATTACATACATGACGTTAAATTATTATGTTATTACTTTCACAATATATCCTATGTGTTAATTTTTGTTAAATGAATGTAATAAAAGAGTCATAGATTCTATTTTATAAACATTGACTCCTTTCATTTGTAAGTAATATCTATTATAAATTTTATATATATATATATTTTATGATAACTATATATATATAATCAGTACACAGATATTTTTAAAATACTTTTTACATACCTTTTTCTTGATAAATAACAATTATAATGAAATGACATCTTCTTAAGTAGAAAAAGTGAAAATTATTATTTTAGAAACATTTGTGATATAATATATAACATGGAAAAATAAAAATTTTATATAAATAATGTGCTTTGTTCTAATGTAGTGATATTGGATTAATGAAATAGAAATTGCAATATCCAATGAAGTCTTAGGGTTTTATCAGAAGTTTTAGAAATTATTAACTTTGCAACTAAGCAATAATAATGTGGAAAATTATAGATTTCAGAAATGATAAAATAAATAAAGGATCAATAATTGAAGACTATATTTAAGACAAATATATGAAATATAAGATTCTATAAGACGAGAATTGAAAGTTTAAGTCTTTTATTAAGCTGTTTGTAACATGTTTTGCATTAGTCATTTTGAAAACACTATAAATATCATTGTATTATAATTTATTTTATTTTTAATTAGCCATACATTACAATTTTATTCATGGACAATTTTTATGTTTATTGCATTTAATATTTGCTTAATATTAGTGCAAATTATATATAAAACATTTTTTCATTGAATATTTTTATTACATTTGTAAGAAACATATATCAAGATTACAAAGATTTTATAGTTATAAATACATACTGAACTTCCAATTTTTAATTTTTGGCATAAATAGTTATGTACATACATATTTATAAAATAAGCGTACTGAAAATCGAATTACACTTTTCTTCTCTTAAAAATATCACAGGTAAATATAGTATCAATATAAAGAAAACAACAAAGTTTTACTTTGAATGTATTGAACTAAATATAAGTTCTTTGGTACATGTATGTATAAATAAATATTATATAAAATAAGTTTAAAAATAAAGAAATATTCTTTCAATTTTAATTTAGAAGTACATTTAATTCATTCATTTCCATCTTTTTTAAAAGAATGTAAGCTCAACAAGAAGATACAAAAATATTTACTTCTTTATTTCATATACTAAAAATTTTATTGTAATGAAAATTAAATATTTAGAAGAAACTTTCTGTATTATTCCAGTTACACTCATATTGAACTAAAGAAAGTATTTTAATATATACAAAATATAATATGAAAAACAAATTGCTATATGGTATATAAATTTCATTACAATTTTCAATCAGACAGTTCTTTGTTCATTTTTGTTGAGACAAAGTGAAAATAAAGGTATTTTATATTGATTTAGAGTATATTACTTTATATTATTTAAAATATAATTTACAAAAAATGCATAATATTATTGTTTCATGTTGTGTTTTGTTTAAAAAAGAATAAAAATAATTAATCTTCTTTACGTAATTTTAGATGTGCTAAAACATTTTATCTTCTATAAAAGCATTTTCTATTCTATTTTTGGAGATCATAATTGCCTTAACAATATATAATTAATGTCAAATGTACCATTACTGTAAAGAAGAATTTACATTATTATAATAAAATTAATATCTTAATTTATTTGAATTGGAATGATCTAATGTTTTCATTCTTTAAAATTTTTTCCTATTTTATGTTATTACTCTTTTTTAAATATCACAATTACAAGGAAGATTTTTACACATTAATAGAACCTACTTTTGCACCCAACAAAGAAATATTTACAATAAATCTCTTTTTTAACAAAACGTTCAAAAATAAAATGAAGGAAACAAAATACAAATAAATTACAAAAATCAAAGACACATTTTTTCAATGTATATACTACAGAAAACATTTTGCACTGAAAACATACTAATGTGTAATGTTGTTCACATTATTTTTTGAATAGTATTTTTTCAGAAGTAGTGGTTGATTTATACATTAAACTAAAGTTCTCAACTCTTGAGAGAAAGGTATATTTCACATGTTAAACTTGATATATAATAGCATTACATACTTTTTTCTAAAGATTTACATTGCTTCTGAATATATGCATAGAGCAAAAGTGAAATTTTCGATTCCTTTAAAAGGAATGAACAAGTATCTGTTTAAACACTGATCCATGTCTGCTCTATTATATAGTACGATCTATATTATTAATAAATTTTTGCATAGAAATAAGTGTTGTAAGTTATGAAATTTTTTTAAAGTGATTAATTTGAAAGTGATACATATTATTTGTATGCTCCAAGACCGTTAAATTTTAAATGACTAGTATAAAGTATTTTTAGTACAACATTTTGATTGCATATTTTTTCTTTCTTTTGTTTGTTTGTAATATGCTACAGTACTTACAGCTCTGTATACATATTTATATTTAAAAAAAAGAACTAACTTTTGTTCGATTGTAGATCGTTTAAAAGAGCATCATGGCTTTAGGAGTTTCAATGAATTGGAAGTCTCAACATATCCCATTTTATACACCGTTACAACGGGAATGTTGCTGAACAATGAAACCTATAATTTTAGTATGTAAAAGTGATTTGAAATTAAACACTTATTGTATAATACATACACAATTATGCTACTAATGCTGTTCATATTATTGTATACATTTAGCAATAAAGAAGACCAGACAGTAAATAATTTATCTCGAACCCATTGTCATCTGGGAGTAGATTCCGTGTGTCTAACTCTGTCAAATTGACGCCGATAATGAGTTCGTCCACGACCTCTGTTTCGATGACCATGGGTATTGTGACCATGGTAACTATGATGTAGTTGTCTTGATTGATAGTGAGCATGATTCTGTGTCTGTGAGGACTGTTTTGATTGTGGCATTTGCTGAAGGAAATATTTTATTATTAAGGTACTAAAACTAAAAAAGCAAAAATTACAAATTATAAATATTAGAATCTTTAGATACATATTATCAATTATATATTTTTTCATTAATAAGTAAAAAGTTTATGTAAAAGTTTTTTATAATTACTGTCTAGTTAGTCAATACAATTTTTATCATTATTTTTAACATGTAAACATACCATATGATTAACAGGTTGCATATTTTGATTTGAATATGCATTTAAACTGGTTCCTGGAGGGTTGAGTCCTTCAGTAGTAGCACCTGATTCATCTTCTGTTCTAACCAATGTTTTCACACCTTCAGCTTCTAAGTCAATTATACCACCCCTCTGTTGTTGCCTTAAGAATAATGCTGCCATTTGTTTTTGTAATTCTCTCAGCTCTGCAGTTACTGAAAAATCAATAGCAGCTTCAACATCAATTGGAGGTGGAGCAGACCATAAGCTTTCTACATCGCAATTGATGGGTTCTCTACACACAGGGCATATGGCCTGAAACAATATGTTATGTTTAATGGTAACTAGGACCATCACAAATTTGTTTAGTTTCATACTCATAACTACATAATAGTATACCTGGAATTGATTTGTTGCATCTTGTTGCCATTGTGGCAATTTTTCTTGTTCTTCTCTATAATATCGTTCTGCAGCAGCAACATGTGCTGCTAAACAATGTGAATGAAAATAATGATAACATTCAGTTTTTGTAAATTCATCTCCTTCCCGAAAACCATACAAACATATGGCACACTGATCCGTTGGAAGATTACTTCTTGTTAACTGTTCTCTTATTAACTGTTATAATAATATTGCATTGGTACAAAACATAGCATATAGCCAATAAAATAATAGTTACAACAGCACAATAATAAAACATAACATAATAATATCTGTAGTAAATAATAAATGTAACACTACAAAATTCTGAAGTAATTCTGATGTAAATTCAATAGCAATATAATAAAATTTAGATATAACTCTTGTACATACATTTTACATAAGTTCAATGTATACTTCAACATATTTTATTATTCACAGAACTTTTTCTAATATGTGATACATACCTCAATAAGTTCAAACATAACTGGTTGACCTATGAAATCCTTACATTTTGTTTCTGCATTAGATTGCATAAGTCTCACTGTATTTTCATCTAAACCTCTGGGATTTCTGAGACTAATAGTAGGTGATATATCAGGATATCCCACAGGTAACTGAACAATCAGTGTTACACAAACATATTGAGACTGTGAATCTTCACCAGTTGAAGGAAATAACACAGTTTCAATACATTCTGGTTCACCTCTGAAAAAACATTGATTTTTCACAATCCATAAATTTCTAAATTCTCTAATATCACTTAGTTTGTAGCTCAATGAGAATTTATTATAAATATTAATAAACATAAGTAAATCATAGAGTATTAAAAATATCAAATTTTTTATTTCACAAATACTATACCTATACCTATATATATATATATATATATATATATATATATATGTATAATTAAAAATACTTTTGATATATTATAATAATTAATATAATTAATACATAATATTCTATAAAATTATAACATTGACAATGTTATTAAGGAATATCTGTTAAGCCTTCAAATTCAAACATTTGTATGAAGATAAATATTCTTATATTATATTCTTTTATATTATTTATATCTTCTATATTACTTTATTTTATTGTTAAGATTCCTTCCTTTCCTGTATAAGTACATATTTAAATGTTAAATTTAATATGCTTTGTTAATGGAACAAATATTTAAATCATAAATAACATTTCCTAATGGCACATCATCTATAATTTGTAATGATTGAAAGTCAAAATGACAATTGATTTAGTTCATTTATTAGGTTACAAATATTACATTCCCTAAAAAAAAACTTACCTATCATTTTCTTTTATATTTAATTCATCGTCAAGCAATATAGCTTTTAATGCTTCAATTTCGTCGGTTACTCTATAAAATAGTTTAATATATAATAAAAAAAAATGGAATATTCATTGAAAACATATTTAATATAAGACTTTGCTCAAAAATTACCTTTCATCTATTACGGTCTCTGACATTGTTCCTAAGATATATAACAATATACTTTATTTTTTGAAAATTTCTTCGAATTTGACAGCAGATCTTTTTTCAGTTTTCGGCGATTATAGGATTCTTGATAAGCGTCAATGTGCGTCAATATTGAAAGCCTTCTGCTACTATTACTGCTACCAACTGGATCGCTTTAGAATTATTGGTAACATATTACTACTGTCACTAAGAGGAAAATTTCACTAAAGAAAATAATTTAATTCTGTTGTAGTAACAGCTAAAAATTTAACATCTTAACTTTTTGTATAACAAGTATTTTCAATATAACAATATATAACATATCATTTATCATTAATATATAAGAATATATCATAATGGAAAGTTGATAAAATTTTGCCAAAATAATTATAATAAACATTATTAATTATAGATAGATAAATCTTAAAAAGATAAACTTTGCTTTAAATAAAATATGTGATTTATATATGCATATGTAATCATTAAAAGGTAGCACTTACAATTTTATAGCATCATGTATAAAGATATAGCGAACAAAATTTAACGAATAAAGTATAAAAGTTAACATTTATAATAAAAATTATAATAAAAATAAAATTATAAAGAAAGTTGGAGGCATTATTAAAAATATAATGCACTGTAGTATATATATCAAAGATATAAATATACTAAAATATCTAAAATTTGTAAAAATATTTTTTAATACATATTTATGATTTAAAGTTTTTCTCATAAGATTAATTATACGATTATACTTTAAAATTTGTGTATATTTAGAATCGATATAATTGAATCGATTTTGTATTCTGCATATTTCACTTTTATTATCATATACATAACCTTTCTCTGTTTCTATTTGACAAGAAGTGTGAATTAGTGTAAAATTGATTGAATTAAAATTCTTTTTTTTTATAGTAATATATTATTATGTCAGAAAATAAAGAAAAAGAAGAAGAAAAACCTGTTGTTGCAAAAACAGCAATTGATTTGCAACGATTAAAACTTCAAAAATTAATGAAAAATCCGGTAAATATATTGAAATATTTAAAAATCAATCTTAGTTGTCTTTTTTCTTTAATTCTGATCCGAATATATATAATAATCTAAACGAATATTAGAAAATGCATGTCAGAAATATTTTGTTGTTTCATACATAGGATACCTAGAAAGATTAGAATAAATAGATTAGATGTATATAGGATATTTAGATTCTTGTCATAAAATGTTTATTTATTGCAATAGGAAAAGCCTATCATATTACCAGAACGGCCTAAAGCTAAAAGTACACCTACAGTACCAGAGTTTGTTCGTAATGTAATGGGTAGTAGTGCTGGTGCTGGTAGTGGAGAATTTCATGTATACAGACATTTAAGACGTAAAGAATATGCAAGGCAAAAATTTATTCAAGAAAAAGGTCACAAGGTAAAATAGAAATAATTATAAAATATAAATTTATGTAACTTAAACTATTTTCATAATTTACTTGCTTTACATTATTAACTTTTATAATTTTGTTATATGTCTGTAACGTTTTCATTAGGAACTTTTAGATGAAGAATACCATAAAAAAATTGAAGAAAATAAAAGAATAGCTGAAGAAATAACTGCAAAAAAAAGAGCAAAAAGATTAAAGAAAAAACAGAAATGGAAAGAAAATAAAAAAATAAAGACTGTAAATGTAGAACAGCATAATAAAAGTGAAAATAATGATTCAGATAAAGAAAGTTTAGATGAAAAAGAAACAGGTGATAAAAATGATAATGAGGTCCAAAATATATCTAATAATGAATTTAAAGATACATCAAGTTCTATAAATTTAGATGAGAATCAGTCTAAACAATCAAATACTCCTGTAAATACATAAATAAGAATGAAGAAAATGATGCAGGAAATATATGTAAATATAAACAACTCAGTTTCTTAGCAACGACACATAAGATTTAAATTAAGATGCCATGTAATAAAAATAATATATGTATATTATTATATGTATAAATGTTATTTTTTAAAAAATTCGGAGAAGATATTTGTTAAATAAATTTAGTCTGTACTTTAATATTCTGTATGTACATCTTTACACGTTTATACATACATGCTTATATATTGTGTAGATAAACACATATGTATGTTCTCGGCACAATTGCTGTTAGAATTTCAAATGTTGGATGCACATGAATATGTATTATTAATATAAAATTAATTTATTACTTTGTTAATTGTTAAGTTAAAACAACACTATCTAGGTTGTCATATCTCTTAGTTCTTTCAAAAATCCTTGCTAAAACTTGAGCAATCTTTCGTTCTTCTAATAATGAAGCACTTTTCACATATTTTTCTAATTGAGATTTTGCCTTTATTAAATCTCCCATTTTTTCGGGCACAATAATCTCCTAAAATATGAAAGGTCATAAAAATGATATAATAATATTTAGAAATTGATTCTGCACAATTTAATTTTTTATTGATTTATATATTAAAATCATACCTGGAACTGTTTCACATAGTTCGAAACATCATCTACATGTTCGCTTATTTCTGTCCAAAGATTTTGCAAATCTGACACTTCTGTACAAGCAGCCACATGGCTAAGAGTAAGGCATAACTAAAAACATATATTAAAAATATTGCTAGACTAATGTTTAGTGAATTATGCTAGATTTTATATTATTTATTATTTAGTAATTATCTATAATTTTATATTTAATTACCTGTTGAATAAGAGCGTCACGGTGAGGATACTCGATGTAACTCGGTACATGCTGAGAATTTTCAAATGCTAAGATAAGACTCTTCCATAAAGTTATAATATACTTTCCATATGAGTTACAAGAATATAATGCCCATGCTGCGTTAGTACGCACTTTAAAGTTTGGACTATCGCAAATTAAGTTACATAATACAGGAAACACCTGATCCTACTAAATCAATAAAATTGTATTGATTATGATAAAAAATTAAAGAATTTACATTCTGTTTATCACATACCCGCCAAGAAGATTGTAATATATTATCTGGATTGTTACTTAAAACTAATCCTAGAGCTCGACATGCATTCCAACGAACCTTTAATTAACATAACAGTTAATAATTCAATAAAAGAGTTATTGATGCAATAACAATTTTTTAATTCATGTACCTTCATATCGTTTCCTACAGTAGCACAATTTATAAGAGCCTCCAATCCTGATGATGTGTCTTTCAGTATATGTTTGTTAGGACATAAGTATAGAATACTTCCAAGAGCCCGAACAGCATTGCATTTAACTTTATCATTGTCCTTAGATGCTTTAATACTGACCTGATAAATTTGTGGTAATAACATTTCCAAAGGAACAGGTTCTACTTCTTCATGATTTCTGCAAAGACAGATTTTATTTTGACAGAAAAAAATTAAGCTGTAAGCAAATATAGCAGATATTAATTAACTATTTAATATGTTTATAACTAACATTTCTTTAGAGAGGCAATTGCATAAATTAGCTAATGCCCAGGCTCCCTTAATACGAACGCCAAGATTTTTATCATCAGCAGTTAAACAAACTATATTAGCTAAATCCATTAAAAATCCAGTTTCTTCTTTCAATGCAGGTAATGTGACTAACATTCCTAATGCTCGCAATCCAGCAGCTCTTACAGCACTTTCTTTATCATGCACTGCACCAAATAATATTGTAATAATTAAAACTGCTTTCTGTCTCTAAAAAAAAGTTTATAAGAGATGTGTGTGTATAATAAATTTAGTAATACAATTTTTATATAAATACTCACTTGAAGTTGGGCAAATATAGTAGAATTAATACTGCCTAGACAATCACATGCAGCTTCTCTTATTATTGTTTGTGGATGTTGAAGAAGGGACGTTATAGGATCAAATATAATATTCCAAAATATTGAAACATTTTTATCCTCTGAATCAATATTCATGAGACAACCAGCCATAATTTCTAGAGCCCGACAAACGTGTAAGATTATTTGTGTTTCAGAATCTTGTATAATTCCTACTAAAGTCATTGTAATTAACTCTGTATGTGGAAACACAAGACTTCCAGTACTAAATGCCATTCTACCAATTAATTTTAGCGATTGAAGACGGACAGGTGTACTCATTGTCTAAATAATTGGATACATGATTATTTATTTTCAATAAAATTGTATGCTTTATATGATTCACGTAAAATTTTAACATAAAATGTAAGTATACCTTATTTGATATATTTTCCAAACAAACATGAATTAAAAAACAAATATTTGTTTCTTTGAATAATTCATTATTGTATTCATTTGTCAAATTATTTTTCAGATCTTCAATATCTATCTCATTTTCTGTTTCTTCATCTTTTTCTGTATTGTCACTAACTGAATTATTCACAGGTTGATCTGATGCTATGTTTACAGTAGATTGCTTTACAAGTATTTCAAATATTTCTGGGGTTACTGGATCACAGGAAGCAATAGCTTCAAAAGTTGACAGTGCAGCAACACGAACTGTTGGATCTATATAAGACATAATAATTATAAAATTTTATTTTTGAATAAGAAAGTATATTAACAATAGAAATACCTTTGTGAAATATATATGGTCTACAACTTCTCATTAATTTTGTAGCAAGTCCTGTTTTCAAACGTGTATATGGTGTGCCTTGAACTAAAGCAGCAGCACATTTTAAACCATGAGTTAAAACAGCTACATTTGTTTCATCATTTAAAATCAAACATAATGTGAAATGCAATTCTTTTATCATTAGGCATACTGTGCCAAAAAAGGTAATAAAAGATGTACAATGAACATCTTCTGCATGCATTAGAAAAGGTTTAGCATCTACCAATAATTCTGTAAGTGTGCTTAGCATATGTTGCTTCACTTTAGATACACATTCCTTTAAAATACTTCTAGTCAATACTCTAGCATTGTTTCGTGATCCAGTGGCAACAATTTGTGGCCAAAATCCAAATATTTCACGACTTGGTGAATTTTCAACGAGTACCTGCAGTAATCGCACAGATTCTAATCTTACTTTAGAATCCATAAAGACAGAATTATTATTTTCAGTATCTGAGGTATCAGAATCACTTGAATATAAGCTAACTCCTTTGCATTCTGATACAATGTTATTTTTTACTTCAGTACCAACTTTTTTAATTGGTTGTTTTCTTACTTTTGCTTTGTGATTCTTTAAATTCTTACATTTAGGAATTATATGAATTCGCTCTGGAAGATTCATTACTGCTGGACGAAGTAGCTGTGGTTTTATGGGAGGATAGTCTTTGAGACCATAAAATAAAAATGCTTGTACTACTCCCAAAATTTCTCCCATGAAATCAATAGAATGTGGCAACATTTCATTAACTGTTATTATTTGCAGAATATGTAAGCACGAATATAATATCTAAAAATTTAATTTACCAATAATGATAATGAAATTTACATAGTTTAATTTTTATTTCATATTTATTACTCACCTTGGTATGATAATATTTATTGTCATTTAAATGTAAAGAAGAAGAAACAATATCTAGTGTGATATCTTTAATGGTATATATCAATTCTTTTGCTATGAAAGTGCTATTACAGCTCATTAAAATTCCTTCTAAACAACTAACAGCATTATAGTGAATTTCAGACCATTGTGCATGAGGTAGATTTAAATACTTTTTTAATAGCTGATCATCTTCAATTAATAATTTCAAATACTGAAATAATATATATTGTTCTAAATATTATGCATTTGTAATATTTCGTTTATGGATATAAAACAATTTTAAAAAATGTGTACCTACATGATTAATATTATCAAATTGTTTATTTGTTAATAAACTTTTTAAGGTTAAAAGCATATTATTATGCGTAATTGGTAAGGCAGACTTAAAAACTTCTATAATCCACTCGTTGCAGCATATAAATGTTTGTTCTTCAAATTCAATATTGTTTTGAGCTATATTGACTAATAGTTTACAAAAGTTTTGTATCAAAACAGTTTCTGCAGGCGTAATGATAATACATAATTGTTCAATTAGCATTTGTACTGCCTAAAATGTTATTAAAAAGTAAAGCAGCAATTTTTATATTATGTTTTTATGTTTTGATTTAAACTAACAATCAACTAAATTAATCTAAACTACTTGATACATATTCTAATAAATATTATATATTAAAAAAAATTAATTACAATGAATTAAATTGTTTGTTTAAACTTACATCATTATTTAAACCTGTTAAATATCGATAATCAAGATTATTAAGATCATAAAGGTAATTGTTGATCAACTTTGTTTCACTATGTTTCTTCTGCTTTGTCAATACAAGTAGTTTTTCTACTATACAGTCAAATTTTGTGGTATAATTTGTAGAATCAACTTGTGTTAAAGCCATTTTTTATATTTGTATCCTTTTTAAATATACCTATAAAACATTTTATGATAAGAAATATTTATCTTACACAAAAATTATGTCACCATAAACGAAAGTATAAGAGCTCGTGTCAAACGAATTGAAGCGGTACAGTACCAATTCACCACGTACCGACTACGTAGTATATATGAAAGTCAAAAATGCGATTTAATGCTGTAAGCTTAGAAACTATACCCAATATGTATTTGGGGTTTATGGGGTTTATGTTACATCTAGGGAATTTTATTGCAAGACAATTTTAATAGAGACAACTTACTTTCAACAGTTGATATTATCAATGCTTTATCCGGTTATAGATTGTATTGGTCTTTCGCTTCCGGTAAACCATGGTAAGTAAAGTGTGGTTTTAAATTTAGCGTATATTGCACGTATAATTTGTAGTATTTATATATAAAGAATGTTATTTTAACAAGAAGATCTTCTACATACATTATATAGTTCAATTTACATTTATTTATTTTTGACAATGTATAAGAAATATAAAAAATTGTTTGATATAACCTTACACTTATTACAATTTTCGACCACATGGTAGTTGTTTCGTGTGTTGCAAATTATTGTATATATCTGTACAGACAATAACTGATACAAAACTCAGCTGTAATAAGATAATTGTTTATTATTATTAAAATAATAGGATTGTTTCTTTGTTCAATAGCCGTTCCAAAGGTTCGTAGAAACTGGTCGCGTCGCTTATGTGAGCGATGGCCCGTATAAGGGTAAACTTGTTGCTATTGTAGACATCATCGATCAAAATCGGGTAAGATAATTTTGTTAATGTTACATCTTTTATTAAATGTTAAATTTAGATATTTAATATTGTACAAAATTGTGTTCTTGCTCTTTTAAATAGTAATATAATGATGATCCAATATCTTGATAGGAATTGCCGACTGATATTTAATTGATGTTATTATGCTTTAACTGATGCCAAAATATTTAATCGTTTCTTTCTATAGATATAATAAACATTGTATATTAAACTTTAGTTATTTTGATAGGTTTTGGTTGATGGTCCTGCTTCAAATGTTCCACGTTGTGAGATGAGGTTAAATGAGCTCCACTTAACTAAATTTCGTATACGTTTCTCATATGCTGGATCCACCCGTGTTGTACGTAAAGCATGGGAAGCTGCAAATATTAATGACCTTTGGAAACAGACTATGTGGGCAAGAAAGGTTGAAGCCAAGAAGAAAGTAGGTTTAATAATTTATAAAGAATATGTTCTAATATGTAGTTACATTTTGCATAGTAACTAAGATACACTGTTATTCAATTTCAGCGTTTGGAACTTAGTGATTTTGACCGCTTTAAGCTAAGAAAAGCAAGACAGATCAGGAACAAATTGCGAACCACTGCATTTTACAGATTGAAAAAAAAGGTTAAGAAAGTAAAGGCTACTGGTGCCAGTAAAAAACTGGAGAAAAAATGATTTTTTATTGTATGAAATAAATACAAAATTGTCTTATCATAATTACATTGATTGTTTCTCCATACCTTTTATCTATGTGTTAAGAAAATAAATTAAAATTAACTAGGAAATTTTACTAGCAACAAAATTTATTTATTTATAATTTTTCATTTGTTTAAAATATACAATATAAATTTTAATGTGAAGGAAAAATAAAATACATGTCATGTACATTACATTATTATATTCGTATTTATACTATAATTGTTCTATCATGATATTATGAAGGAACTGTTACAATTACAAAAACTGAGTATTAAAATTTGTTACAACAGTAGAGGGGAAAGATATATGGAATTGCATTAAAATGCTCTGTAAACGATTCACAATTTACACAAATAATGTTAAATTTAATAGCTTAAGTGCATCAATGAAATATAGCTTTATTTAACGATTATTTCTTCTTGTTGCATGTTACTTTGATTGATAATGATTTGATTTAAGTATCGATAAATTTACCAATTCTTTGCATAGACTTAATTCTACCTTCATCATCTCAGCTGCTTTAGGATATTTTTCACAATAGTCAATTACAAATCTATATGCACCAATACTTTGTTGCATATTTTGCAATTGAATGTTTTTGTCAGGAGTTATAATTTTATTGTACAATCTGCCAAGGTGAAAGTAAGAAAACAAGGCTGGTTGCATTATTTCGTCAGGAAATTCTTGTATATCAGAACTAGAATTACGAATGTGTAAGGAATCAAGAAACGCTTGAAAATTCTTTATGGAACTTTTTGCTAAGTGATTAATTTTTGTTAGCACTTGCGGTGTAGGTTTTTCATCGGACGATCGTAAGCGATCAAGTTTTATATCAAGAATATCAGAATATGTTTCTCCTAATTCAATCCAAATTTGTCTGCAAGCAGATTCATAATACTGAGGGTTTAACTCTTTGATAACATTTTCTAAAATGTCTATTCTCCTTTTGTGCATTTTTGCTTGTCTATCTTCATGCTCTTCAAAGAATGCCAAATATTTATAAGTTACAGAAATATCTTGTATAATTGATATATGATCAGATGCATGATTTTCTAAAGTATAATATGTTTTAGCTTGCTCTAACCATTTTTGAACATTTAGAAAGACTAATCTAGCATCTTCAAAATCCAATAAATATTTATCCGTAATCTGATTAGCAATTAACTCTATCTCTTTTTCTAGAACATTGAACCTTAAGTCATCAATTATCTTTGAAGAATCCCTATTCAACTGATCATTATTCTGTTCAGATTCTGTTTTGTGTAAAAGCCTTTCTTTTGATAACATCAGAAGCAAAATTCCATATTTGGCCCAACATCTGGCAACGTCTGCACTTCTGTGATTAAAATTTTCCCACTCAGCTGCAAGTGCTTCGCTTTCCCCATTATTTTTAGTTTTCTCTTCCAACATATTTTCATACTTTTGTAATATGAAAGCTGCAGCTGCTAAATGATGTCTTGCTTGAGTGAAACTAGCATTTTCCATAAAGTATTGCGACAATGTGGCTGCATTCAGCGCCCAATCGATATAATCTAAATCTTGCATAATGTCATTTTGACCTAATTGCCTACATAGAGTCATGTGACAATATATTGCAGACTGGAGATGATCTTTCAAGGAACTATATACCTGAGCTAAATAATATAACGTTAAAGTATGAACTTTCTCTAACACATCTTTAGGACTTAGTTCATCTTTAACTTGTTCAATGCCAAAATTCTGGGCCATATTAATGGGGTCCCTACATGAGTTATTAGTGTCTATAAAGTCATTGTAGATTTTCTTCGCTTGATCTAAAAAGTCTTTTGCCTTTGTAGGTTGATTCCATTGGGACCATATAATACCCAACTGATTCAAAGCACTTAATACTGGTAACACAGCTTCTGGTTCTAGCTCTTTTTTTTTCAATAATTTTATACATTTCATGAATTGTTCTTCGCCTGTTTTTAATTCTTCCGTATCGACATATAATAAACCAAGATTTACGTGTACCACAGCAAGCATTATTATCTCCTCCCCTTTTTCCTCCTCTGGCATATCCATTAAAGTATTAGTCAGATCTACTTCCATCGATTTTAATATTTCGATTACCTGATATTTTATTTTATACGGTTCGCTTTTCGTTTTGTATTTTTCAAGATCATCCAATAATTTTCGAACATCCTTGAATTTTGCTCGCATGTTTGCAATTTTACCTTTCGACTCCATGCCGTACTGTCTCTAAAACGTAAATACAAAACATTCTCGAGCATGCTCATTAGCTGGCTACACAATGATCTGAAACGTCACAACATGGCGATTTGAACATTTAAACATAGTTGCATGAATTCACCTGAATATTTTGATATATTAAGTATGAGATTAAGTATTTAAAAATATTTAAACACATTGGTAGATATTATCAAATCATATCTTTAATGTGATTTAGTAAGATGAAGCAGAAGGGAATCGTTACTAGTTGCGGTAAATGAGAGAAGAGGTGAATACTTGGTTAAATGTAAAATTTGTTTATTAACGACCATATTGTTCGTTATCGTACTAGATAATAGTCTGGTACTGATTTTGTTGTATATTAAAAAGTATCAATCTCGTAAGAATATTGTAAAAATATATTTTTTGTTGTATACTTGACTACAGCTGACCTATTGACTGCTTTCTTTAATATCTTACTGCAACTTGTGAGGAATATTACTTTCCGCTAATTAATCAACTTGATAGAAATAGTTGTATAAGACTATTGGAAGTTTTGTTACATTTTTTCTAAACTAAATTATAATAATAAAAAGAAACGATAATATTTTTTAAATTATATCTCTATTTACGAAAAATTTATCGATTTAATTCAATATTTAATTTAATAATCCGAAATAATAATATATTTCAGGATAAGAAAATATTTTGTAAAATAATATAATTTTTACAACCACTGGATCCTTATTTAAACACATTCATTCTGACAACAATGACTATTGATAGATATTGCACAATTTGTCACTCGTACATTGTTCGCGGATTATTGCAATTTTCTTATGTTTGCCGCAAGTTCGTAATATTACATGTATGTACACATTCTTTGATTTTCTCATATTTCTACAAACGTAATATTTTCATATTATTTGGTAATATTTTTATATTTTCGTATCAAGGAATTCTGCCAAATATTGTACATGGGAATGTTCGACAACATTCAGAGTTCGTTATGAGAAAATTTACGTTATTTGGTAAGATCTATCTATCGGTAAATGATTTTAACATTTATTTTACTTACTTATGAATATTATTTAACAATGATTTGACTTTAACTATAATATCTTTTATAAAGTTATTATATAGATGTATAATATACATTTGTATGAAAAAATTCTGTATGTACTGTATTACTGTGATTCTATTGCCATCTACTGTTCTTTTTTATGAATGTGCATAAACACGCGAGAACATGATGTTATTGCAGAGTTTGTCGATATAAAAAAATATAAGAGTATCAACTTCCTGCAATAAGATTATGATCTTTTTGCCTCAAAGGCTTTGATTAAGACCGTAAAGTAAGCGATAGTATTAATCACTTTATATTTAATTACGAAAACGTCATTTATAGGATATTCACTATATAAAATAATAATAACAACAACAACAACGACAATAAAATAATAAAAAGAACGATCATTTAATAATTCAAAAAGAGCAAAAAAGTACAATGCTAAATTAAATCAAATTACTTACAGGACTAATTTTAACAATATTCAAGCTTTTGAAAAATCTCACAAGTTATATTAATCCCTGGATTTATTTATTATGCAATTATGACTTGCGAACTTTTTTAACAACTTATTTTCCTAAAAGAGACATCTACATTTTAGCGTATGGTAAATTACAATTGGTCACATGTATGTTTAAAAAGAAGTATATGTATTATTTTAAAAAAGCTTTTCTTTTCTAGATAAAAATATCCAAGTTACCACTGCAAAATTCTACAACGTTTTAGATTTAAAGTATACAACGCACTTTTATCTCAATTTTTATATTTCATAGAGATTATATATCGTGTTACTATATATATTTTATAAATGAGCGAAAGAAAATAAGTGCTAAAGATGAGTTATTTGTCAAACGATGCGACTAAGAACTCCTGTGAGAATAATCTAATATATTCGATATCCGGTTGATCTTCCCCCCAAACACATAAATGCTTAATTTTTCTATAAAGATACAGTTTCCAACGCATTCTCGAAAATGATCGTTATTCTTCGCAATCCGTTATACTTGCATCGTCTGTGTCATTAGTATTTCCATCGAGCGGGCGTCTATTATGTTTCGATGTTTGCATTCCCACTTTTATTCCGATCATCCCAGTGGCTCTCATTTATCTTGATAAAAAGAAACTCCCGTATTATTTACCGAAATTAAATAAAAAATTGAATATAGGCAAAAGTATGGCTTTAAAAATTATTCTCGGCAATAAAATGTTACAGCTGTTTATTACAACGAAGTCTTTTTAAAGTCGATAGTTTTATACAGTTTTATACAGTTTTATACAATGGACGGTACGCGTCAGCCATCACTATATTTAATTTGGTTCTGGATAGTTTAACAGAAAAATGCTTCCAACTTAAATTCATTAAGTATTAAGTAAAGAATCTATAATAACACAAAGAAAACTTAAAAAAATATCTTTTCTTCGTAAGAATTTAAGTCTAAACCCTTAAAGTTTAGCACAACTTTACTTAAGCAGCTTGTACCCTTGAACCGAAGATCACTCGACTAATGACGATTCTCCATAAATTGAGAACCTCTGTTGGAACACCTGAATACTTAATAAATGGATAAAATTAACATTAATAACGACTGTCTGTGACCGATCCACATCTTATCCAACGACAAACGAGTTCGACAGTCGCGTGTGATATATGCCTTAGGAAAGTTTCTCGAAGAAGGTAGATCGACAGTACCTTTGGAACTTTCTTGTCCAAATTGTCCCAGGAACGATCAGCCGGTATCACTATTGATAACAGTTCGTTTTTTCGGCATGGACTCGGAGGAATACGGCAACGAATTGTCGAGAAACGAGGTAAAATCCTTCAACCCCTTGCTGACATGAGTCCGAAATCAGAAGTATTCCTACTAGGAGATGTAATTTCATCACCTTATAGCAAATTTTGAGAATTTTCTTTTGGAGAAACTATACTATGTAACATCTTAAAAGTTTTTGTATATATTCATTCATATTTAAAGTTTTCAAATTCTTTTAGCAATTAGTATTGGATATTAGTTAACGCATTCAAACTTTTCTGCGGCGTGTTTTATCTCTTCACTTTGCGACTCATAAATGAATTGAAATTTGTAATATATTTACTTGATTTTAAATCAAGCGAAAAGTATATGTGTAAAGAATAATTGTGCGAATTTTCAAACTAACTATACAATTTGTTTTTAAGATATTAACCATTGAAATATACTTTCGAGAAAAGCGCGTTTAAACTCGAGAGCAAGAATTAAACGAATAAACGTATTTAGATGATTAAACCAATCGATATATACTAGGTAAGAATTTGCTATTTCAAAAAACATTTTTAAAAAAAGGAAAGGTAACTTATGAAGATAATTTATACAGAGTGAGTCACTTAACTCTGCCATCTTAGATTGAAAAACTATAAAAGTTAAACTATGCCCTATGACCTCTGATGATGGAATATCTGAAAACAAATTCTTTTTGTTTTTAGTCAGAAAATGATAGCACTAATGAAGAATGCGCTCATTCGCCTATATTGTTGGATCTAGATAAAAATTCTAAGCAACAGCAAGAAATTTTAAGTCAAGAGGAAAGCTCACCGTCTAAGATTCCCAACGTCGACCAATATTTGCAGAATCAATTAATAAGACATGGGCCAGGTATAATTTATATCAATATTTAAAAATAATAATTATCAAAAAATAATTAAAGAATAACATAAAGATATTTATGTATAGAGAATACAAATATATCTCGACGACACTTTGTGAGAAGATCGTGGCAGGATGAAAACTTCGAAGATCGTCAACAAAATAACGATCGAGTATTTGTGATAAGAGTTCCCGAACCGGAAGTGATTAACACTCATCCTCATTTAGAAATTCTTCATGAAACCAATATAAAATCGGTCCAAAGGGAGACATCGCAAACTGAAAAAGGTGGAGAAAATAATAAACAATCAAAAATTTAGATATTACTACTATTAAATTAATTTTAGTTTCATTCTCAGATTACAAAAAATCAGCTTGCGATCGTGAACGGACAAGGATGCGTGACATGAATCGTGCTTTCGAACTTCTACGATCGAAACTTCCGATTTGTAAACCACCCGGCAAAAAGCTTTCGAAGATCGAATCACTTAGGCATGCAATTACGTACATACGACACCTCCAAAGTCTTTTAGAACCACAATACAGTTACCCTCCGAGCGTATCTGAGAGAAGTTACTATGCTAATAGTGCATCAATTACTACAAATACTTCTTTGGATATTCAACATACACCTCGGTGGGAATCGTTAACTTATTGTCGTTACGATTATCACGCACCGTTCGTTAATCCCTCGCTGTCAACGTTATCTTCATCTATTCACCCTCGATTACAACCGGAACAAAATGATCGACAATTTTTTTACGAAGCGCGGCATTAATACACTCGCAACGAAGTTACAATTGATCTTTTTAAGATCTTTCAAGCAGAAATAACGTGCGAATTCAATCCACAACAAGAAATGGATATTTAATTAAAAGTAATTAATAAACCATAATTACCGTATTGAATATTTTATGTGCCCGATATGAAGTTTCTACAAGTACGGTCCTTATAGGAGAGGGAATGAAATACGCTTATTTAACGCATCTCTACAGAAGACCTTTGCATAGATCATTGGATTAGTCCTAGAGCAAGCTCTCAGGAGTCTGGTTGGTCAGGACGAGGCACATCGGCTCTAGTCTGCAACATGAGCCATATGCCATACACTACTACTTTTGTGAGTTCAATGAAAGTCAAAGACGGAGAAAAAAATGTCCCATTTATACTTGAAATAAAATTTTTTTACTATTCACTGAAATCTATGCATGCTTTATGATGGGTGAAATTAACTCTGAGGGATCATCATATATTATCTCGTAAGAATCGCTGAGTTAAGTAGCCCGGTTTCTCACCTGCATTGAGTAAACGACGATAATTAATATTTAATTGAACATGAAAATATTTTGGATTTCTATATTTGAGAGGATTTTTGGAGAATATTTAGAGAAGATTTTTATGAAATGAAAATAATCGCACCACCACGCACCGTTGATAAATTAATCTTTTTTGGAATTTTTTATTCCGAATTTATTATTTTTTATTTATTAATTAATAATTTTTGATATTCTTTCGGAATTGAATAAGAAAAAAGAAGTTTTATGTATTCCAGATTACTGAACTTGCTTTTACGTTTAGAGGATAGTACAATATTTTATAAAATTTAATAAAGTAGTTTTTCCTTTTCTAATACTTCCTCTTTTAAAAGGTAGTAAAAGAAATTTATTCAATATGCATATTATAATTACATAATTAATTACAAAATTCATATACATCAAAGTCAATCTTACTTTTAAAAAATCACTGTATGTATTTACAGCAATATTATATGTTATATAATATTTCGTTAATAGTTCATATATAGAATTTTATTAAGTTAAAAACATTTTATATAAAAATCTTAAATTAAAACAATTAAATAATTTAAATAATTTAATGAATTAAGTTTCATTAAATTAAGAAATACTAATTCTAATTATTTATTGCACAATCTGTGTTTTAAAATATGTACAATTGTAAATAAAAGTTATAAATAGATCAACTTGCATTATTGAGAAAATAATTCTTCCTCAGATTCTTCTTCAACAAAATTCAGACTACTTCTTAACTTCTTAGGACTACAACTTTCTTCTTCGTTCTTATTCACTTCTTTTACATACTCATTTAGAGTATCCACCTCATTTCTTGCATAATCTTTACTGGTAGATGCTTTAGGAATTATTTTATCAGCAACATTATGATTTGTTTTTTCACCTTTTTGGATACTTTTTGGACTATCATAATTAGGTAACTTTCTTTTGTTAACTTTGATAACTGTGAAAATATTTTTTACAATTTCATCTTCTTTCTCAGATTCTTCATCTGTACATGCATCAAAAACTGATTCTTTAACATTTTCTTCCTTTTTTATAGCATCTTGTAATTCTTTAATTTTCTTTTTCTTTGAATTTAAAACTACTATAAATTTTTTATAAAGATCCTGTTCCATAGTAATTTTGATTTCTATTAATTTTTCTATCTTTGAATTTATTTCTTTATTTACATTTATTAAATTTTTATTTTCTTCTTCTAATACTGTCATCTTATCTTGAATGCTTTGATAAGATTTCAGCAATTGTTGAAAACTTTCCCTTACTTGGGAATCTGAAATAGCACACAGTTCAATTTTTCCAAGAGTCCATAAATTACTTTTCCATTCTAACATTTTGTCTTGGACGAAAAACTGAATTTTTGTATCTTTCCCACGAAGTATTTTCTTCGTCTCTTCGATGTACTCATCAGATGATTTAGATAATTCATTGGAAAAATCATTTATATTTTTGATGTTCATCTACAATGTAATTTCTTTGTTAATTATTTTTATTAAAAAATAACAAAACATATATTTTTTTAGGATTTATATTCATTAAATTCAAATTTTGAATTTTTTTGATTTGTCAACTAACCTCACCAGCTAACGGCGACATTGTTGAATTTAACAGCATTACTTTAAAACATAAATTAAACCATTCTACGTGAAGTGTATAATATTTGTTATCAATTTGATTAAAAATTTTACATGCCGTTATTTTTGTCATTGCAATTATATGTGATTATTATTAAGTAGGTTATGTCATTTAAAGTAAAAAATCGGTTGTAGTATTAAAAAAATGAATAATATTTTGCTAATGAGTTGTATCACTGTAACGAGCGCTTCTGATAATCAACAATATCAATAACTACATGTTGAATTATCAAGTGAAAATAAAGCATATGGATAGCAAGGAAAATAAAACGTAGTAAGAAACGGAGATGTAAGTAGACATATCTTGATTGTAAACTGACATTTAAGTTTTCTGTAGTAGGCTGTGTGTAACGTGTATAATGGTATATATTGGTTCTTTTATGTTCATATAGTTCTAGACCTAGACTAAACGTTAGGTTAAAATCTTAAACGTCAAAATAGAATATGGACAAGTAAAGTGATGAAATAATGTGTAAAATATTCATTTTATAAATTAAAAATATATGTATGAAATTTTTTTTGGACTTCCTTTGATATAATTGAATAAAAAACTTAATTTATTATACAATTTTAATATGTAGTATAAAATATTATGAAATAAATTTTTGATATAAATTAATATATTTCAGAAAACAACAAGTAATATATTGTGAGATTCACTTAAATGTATATTTATAATTTTTATAATAAAAATCATGATTGAGATAACAGCAAAACTAATTAGAGGACCTGTATATTTTTCTGGTGAAGTTATAGAATGTTTGGTCACATTTAGTAATCCACCAAATCCAATTCATCAAATCTCTCAAAGTCATAGGTAATATGTAATTCACATATTTATATTAAAGAGCTAAATTTTTACACATAAATTATAACTAATTCTAGTGATATTTTTGAGAGTCTCGCATGGGCTAGTGCACAAGTTCATTGCCAATGTTCCACAAATAATAAAATTGTTTTCTCAGAGAAGCTGAACATGACAGCACAATTAGCAGCTATTAATGCAAGTAAGTCTATGGTATTTTAAAATAATAATTTCTAATTGTTGTATGAAGAAATGTAGAATTCGTTTCTTTGATTTTGATTATTTTGAATGTAACTTTCTAATTCATTCAGCTTGTTTTTTATAATAAGTGTTTTGCAGATACAACCTTTGCACCATGGCAACAGGATAATGGTCATGTTGTTCTAAATACAAAGCCAAAAATTTTATTTTGTGATTTAAGATTATCTCCTGGTGAAAGCAAAACATGTGAGTATCTAATTGGAATTTAGATATACTATAGACCAAAAATATGATCAAAATTATATAAGTAAATTTTTGTTTAATGTTTAAATTTTATAGATATTTATCGGGAGACAATTCCAAGTGATGCACCTCCATCTTATAGAGGACATGCAGTAAAGTATTCGTATAAAATCACAATTGGAACACAACGAGTAAACACAGCTATAAAGCTGCTTAGAGTTCCATTCAGAGTACTTTCTTTAAGTGGTAGTACATTATCTAATTTTATAATTTTAATAATTTAGCACTACTTCTATTAAATCACTGTAGAAAAATTATGACTGAAGTTGCTATTTTTATTCATGAATTTGTAGAATTGCCAGAAGTAACTGCTTGTAATGATAGTGTTGACTTAAGTCCAAATAATCCATTTATGGAAACACAACACAGAGATACTCCATTAGATGTCGCGCTACAAACTCTTCAGGTTTATTAGTTTTTTTACACAAAAATTTATATTTGTTATATAAATGTAGTATTAATTAATATTTTATTTTTACATTTAGAATTTAACAGCTAGACGCAGCCCAAATTTTTATAATATCACAAATGGACGTGGGCGCGTTGTGAGATTTTGTCTTTTTAAAAATTCGTATAAGCTTGGAGAAGACATAGTTGGAACATTTGATTTCTCGAATGCTACCGTTTCTTGCGCGCAAGTATCTGTTGCGTTGCAATCAGAGGAACATATTTCGGAGGAGTACAGACGAGGAAAGGCCTCAACACCAACTTTAGTCAGTTACAACAAACATCATGAAATGTGTATGGGTTTAAAATATTCCCATTTGGTATTACCCATACCATTACATGTAACACCAGATTTTACTACTGATTTAATGACACTAAAATGGAGACTACACTTCGAATTTGTTACGACTTCCAAATTAGTAGAAATGCCCAATAAAAGTACTGTTAATTGGCAAGGACCATTGATCTTGGATGTTGAAACGATGACATGGGATTTACCTGTTCATATTCACCCAACAACTACGCCGCCTAATACTGCACAACAAACTAGGTACAATATAGTGATATAACAAATTGTGAAATTTTGTTATGTCAGGAATTTACAGAGGTTTATTATTTTTCATTAATAGTTATTCAACCATGCATTTTCTTAATTATTGACATAACCATGTCAAAAAAATAATGTATATTAAAAAGTGTAAATAGATAAAGTAGTTCATTTATGTAACATACATGAATTTATCAGAGCAAATCATTTTAACAACAAATAATTCATATATTTTAAATATTCTATTCACACGATAGTTAACAATAGCTTGTAAATGCATGTCTGTTTTATATATCTATGAATCATTTATTTAACATTCACAAAATGAAAATTTTATTAATTGTATTTTTGATTTTAATGTGTTTAATAATAAGTATTACACTTTTCTGTAAGCAATTAATAAATTTGATTATTGTCAATTAGAACTGACTTATTAATTTATTCTCATCAAATTAATAAAATGGGAAGGAAATAGATAATACCGTTTTATAAAAGTTAATGACGAATTCATATATTAAATAGATATTTATTATTCTTTGGGAATTTTTTGGTACACACGTATAATTGTAAGTACTTATTTAAGCTTATTCCTAAAATATGACACTTTGAAGGGACGATTATGTATAGGACCGCGAGGTGTGGACATTAATGCCACACAATCATTAATTCGTGAATACTTTCCTGGGACAGTGTTCTTAGCACAAATTTATCTTAACGCCTCACTTTTTTATACACATGCAATCAACCTTCTATTCTAACGTGCTATTCAGTCTTTCTTATTACTCTTGTTCTGCAAGGCATCTTCTTTAGCTCACTGCTACCGCTGCTGAATTTTCGAGACGGATGGCCAATCAGTTGCGAGTGTGGAGTTAGCTAAACTTTTGAACGCGAAGGTGTCTCGCTTTAATATTGGCGAGAGGAGCGTCAAAATCCCCTTTCTTTGTCCAAAGAAATCATACATATTATTTGATAGTTCATATTCTCATATAACTAAATTTAAAGCACTCAACAACACGTGAAACAAACATAACCTTATTATTACTTGTATACATGTGAAGAGGAAGATGAAGAATCAACGAAAAACTTCAAAGAGGAAACTAAATAATGTAAAAACTGTAAATAATGTTAGAGAAGGAGAAACGGATTCAACGAAACCTACATTTGAAGAAGAATCGGTAATATTTTTTCCATCGATATGTTCTAACCTATAAGAAAACATAACCAAATTGCTTAAATTATTATTAAATATATGTACTTTGGAAATGTCATTTATTATTTATATTTCATGAAACGAAAAATATTATTTAGGATTCAGGTACTGAAGATTTATTGTCTGCTGAAGTAAATAACAATGATGAAAGTTCAGATGAAGAAATAAATGAAAATGAAGATATTCCTGAATCAGACACTGAACAAGATCCAATTGTCTTTAAATCTGATGATGAAGAAGACGAATTAAGCTTTCAGACAGATTCAGATGATTTTGGTCTTGATGAAGATTATTCTGAAAGTGACGAAGAAAATATTTCTCTTGATGAAAGCAATAATGAAAGTGAAGATGAAAATTTGAAAAAGAAAAGTGAAAATTCTGAAACTCCCTCAACATCTAAAGATAATAAACTTGTAAGAATAAAAAAAGGTGGATCTTCTATGTTTAATATTAATAATAGAAATATATCTAATACATTACAGACTAAGAAACAAAGCAAGACTCTTATAAATAAAATGAATAAATCAGATGAATCAAATACTGAAAAAGATATACAAAAAGGTAAGGTACAAAATAAAGAAAATTTAAAATTAGATTTAGAAAAATGTAAAGAAAGGAGTACCAAAAGAAATACAGAATCTAGTATATGTAATAAAAATGCAAATACTGATAAGTCAGTAGCAGATCAACAAGTAGATGAATATGAATATGATAGTTCTGATGAAGAAGATATTCGTAACACAATTGGAAATATACCAATGAAGTGGTATGATGAATATGATCATATTGGTTATAACTGGGATGGTAAAAAAATTATAAAACCTCAGAAAGGTGACCAGTTGGACAATTTTTTGAAAAGAATGGAAGATCCTGATTTTTGGAGAACAATTAAGGATCCTCAGACTGGGCAAGATGTTATATTAAGTGAAGCAGATATAGATTTGATTACAAGGATACAAAAACGGAAAATTCCGGACATAACTTTTGATGAATATGCTGTAAGTATTTCTCTAATTTATTAGTGATTCAGGAATTAGATTTTTATGTTATTATCTTACAGCCATGGGTAGAGTGGTTTACTTCAGAAGTAATGAAGACACCGTTACGTAAATTTCCTGAACATAAACGTTCATTCCTACCATCTAAACCAGAAGCTAAAAAAATATCAAAATTAGTTCATGCACTTAAGATGGGTTGGATAAAATCAACAGCAGAATTAAAGAAAGAAAGGGAACAAAAGAGAAACGAACCACAATTTTACATGTTGTGGCAATCAGATGATCAAGCTGAAGAAATGCGTAGAATTCATAAACATATCCCACCACCAAAAAGACATTTACCTGGACATGCAGAAAGTTATAATCCTCCTCCAGAATACTTATTTGATAAGAAGGAACTAAAAGAATGGAATAAATTACAAACAACACCATGGAAACGAAAATTACATTTCATTCCACAAAAATATAATTCTCTCCGCGAAGTACCTGCCTATCCTAAATATGTTAAAGAAAGATTTCAAAGGTGCCTAGATTTGTACTTGTGCCCTAGAGCACTAAAAATGAGATTAACAATAGAACCAGAAGCCTTAGTGCCTCAATTGCCAAGTCCAAAGGATCTACAACCTTTCCCTACAACAATGTCTATGGTATTTAAAGGTCATACAGATATGGTGAGAAGTATTACTGCAGAACTAATGGGACAATATATAGCTTCTGGTGGTGATGATATGAACTTAAAAAGTAAATATATCTTCTATAAAATATTATGAAATATTATACGTTATATATAACAGTGTTCATTGTTTTACAGTATGGGAAATAGCAACAGGCAGATGTGTAAAAACAGTACCATGTGGGGGGATAATTAGATCTGTGGCATGGTGTCCAAATCAATCTCTATCGCTTATAGCGGTAGCTGCAGATAAAAAGGTCCTATTAATAAATCCTGGTGTTGGAGATCATTTAATTACTAATAAAACAAATCAATTATTAGAAATAATACCACAAAGTGATGTTATAGGTATTGTAAAATATATTTTCCCTATAATACTTTGTGAAAATATTTTATGGAAAAAGTATACTTGTATTTTTGTTACAGTAAGTGAGAGAGTGAAAACTGCTGTTCAGTGGGAACAAGCAGAAGGTGAATATTGGACTAATGGAATTAGGGTAATTTTAAATCATTTCAAAACAGTAAAACAAGTAACTTGGCATGGTAAAGGTGATTATTTTGCCACTGTTATGCCAGATGGTCAAAACAGATCTGTCTTAATAAATCAGTTATCAAAAAGAAGATCTCAATTGCCTTTTACTAGGTCAAAGGGTTTAATACAGTGTGTCTTGTTTCATCCAATTAGGCCCTATTTATTCGTAGCGGTAAGTAGAAAATAATATAAATTGAACGTAAAATTCTAAATGTATAATTGTAACAAAATAATTGTAGACTCAACGAAATGTTCGAATATACGATTTAATAAAACAAGAAATGATTAAAAAATTGTTATCAAATTCACAATGGATATCATCAATGACAATACATCCAGGTAAGACTGGACATTATATGAATAATGTAAATACTTAAATCATTATTATTTCGTTTAATAATTGTACTTATATTTCCAGGAGGTGACAATATTTTAGTAGGCACATATGACCGCAAAATGCTTTGGTTTGATCTTGATTTAAGTACAAAACCTTATCAGACATTACGTTTACATGGTACAGGCGTTCGTAGTGTTGCATTTCATAAACGATATCCACTTTTTGCATCTGGTGCTGATGACAGAGGTCTTATTGTTTCCCATGGAATGGTGTACAAGTAAGATAACTTACATTTATAGTTATTTGACCATTGTTCATTATATACTATTTATTTCATAATGTATTTCAGTGATTTATTGCAAAACGCATTAATTGTACCACTTAAAAGATTATGCAATCATGAATCTTATAATGACTTTGGTATTTTGGACGTGATGTTTCACCCTATTCAACCATGGGTATTTTCTGCAGGTGCAGATTCAACAATACGAATGTATACTTGAGTTGTATATGTATTTATAGTTTTAGTTAACAAATGATGCGATGAAACAAATATTATTACGTTACATAACGCAGAAATTTTTTTATGAATTTAGAACTATAAAAATTAGAATAAATTCTTTTCAAAATACCTTATTTTGTGCGTGAATTTGAAACGTAACTTTTACATTCTAATCCTTTACAAATAGTAAACATATAGGAACTTTCGTATTGTAACAGGATAAAATGCGATAGTATAATTACGACAAAAAAGAAAAGATCATGAAAGATTATACAATAAATATTCTATAATCAAAATAATAAAAGATTATCTATTATTATACATCAAAATTTACAAGATTTATAAAGGCTTGATATCTAAATGCATCTTAAATTAAAAATCAGATAAATCTTTTAAATATATATGACGCACTTGCAAAAGATTTAAGACTAATTTCTACATATGTAGAAAGAAGTTTAAAAATTTTAAAAGAAAAGATCGTTTCTATTAGCAAAATTATCAATAAACGAGTTCGAAATGTACAAAAATTATAAAGATGTAAAAAAGTTATGTAATCGAATATTTTATCAAGTTCGACTTTTTATGTAAAAAGTAATTTTCTGTTTAATAAACATCGAAATAGATCTCGAAAAGTATATTACTGAAGTCTCTAGTTTACTAAAAGTAAACTTATTTAAAAATTATATTGCACATGACGATGATAATAATTTCGTCTGTAAATGAATAAAAAATAATCTTTTTAACGTTTGATTTGCACAACATAGATTTCGTATTAATTTTATATTCATAATTTTTATATTTTTGATTAAATGATTGATTGATTACTAATGATTATTTAACATTCTGAATTTTGACTTGTTATATAATCATAATTTATTAACAAATGTTAAGCTAAAACGAAATATTCGATGATTCACAAATAACGTGAATATGACATACAAAATATCCTAAAGGTGTATAAATTACATTGCTCACTATCACCTTGTACAATATAATCAACAAATTTAAAAATAATATGCACGTATTCATATACATACATACATACATACATACATACATACATACACATATGCATACGTTTAAGAGGGTGGTGAATGACCCAAACATTGCCACTCAGGCTCCCCACATTCGCAAATACGACCAGCGTGTCTGACTTGAAAAACTGTTACTATACCCCTGTTGTCGTCGAATCTACAAATGATGTGTAAATCATGAATTAAGAAAGTATAAAATTGACTACCCCATCGTTGTCTCAGGTATACCGATCTAGGATCCTCACGGAGTACATTTTCAATGGCTATTTTTTGGTCATTAATTTTAGTTCCTAAAATCTCGTTTAATTGAATCAAAGCACGATCATTAAATACTACACATAGAGGTGTTCGAGGTCTCGATATCCATTCTGGAATTCTTATTTCCGAAGAAATATTAGAAATATTAGCTCCCGATACTCTGTTCTCAGCATTTCTCGATTCAGAAGAGAATACTAAATGCGTATCTCCACTGTCTGGTAAGCTATTATTTGACATTGTTCTTATTACTTGGCTTGGTAAATGTTGCGAAGGAGTAAGAATTTGTGGTTCTAATCCTTCTTCTCCATCAGGAGCTTCGCGTACCCCCATTCTTACAGGAGAATTATCAATTCTCGAATTTAACGATCGTCTATGAATTAAATCTATATCTGTACCACAAATGGTATTTGGTCCATCAGCTCCATCTAAAAGTCTAGACCGAGAAGCATGTGTTTCTGTGTAATTGGACCCTACGTTTCTTGATCCGTACGTTGGTTCGATATTAGTACGACCATTTACGTTAATATTTTGTAATCTATTATTTATATCTACTAAACTTTCTGGTTGTTCCACGTTAGACGAATGTACGTTATGTTCTGTTATATCCAAATTTGTCCGTGGATTAGACAAAGTATCGGAAAATGTATGAGCAGTTCTATGTATATCGGTTACATCTATGCTATGTTGTAGTGCGCCATTATTGTGCAAACTGACATCATTTAATTCAGAAAAATGTCTCATGCTGGAATAACTTTCAAAGTTTGAATTTCTTTGAAACTCCTCAGCTTGTAACCTTAAAGCAATTTCTTCGTCTCTAGAAACATCTGTCTCTTGACTTGCTTTATTAATAACTTTTCTATAATAAGATTCCGAAAGTAAACTTCTCGTTTCATTTCTAAGACTAACATTGGTACTGAATGTGTCACATGTTTGATTTCTGGCAGTTTCTTCTATGCACTCAAATGCATCATCTACATTAGATTCTTGTGATCTATTACTTAATTTCTCAAAATATATAGGACTATCATACTGTGGTATATAGGGTTTTATATCTAGTACAGGTGATTGATCAACCATGTCTACACCTTCAAAATAAATTGTATGATTTTCTATTGTTGTAATTTTTACCAAACTCAAACCAATTGGACATGGACGGTGTGGAGAACGTGTAGAAAATACACCTGTTTTTGTACCATTTAATCTTGGTGGTGCAACTTTGGCACGAACATGTGTTGAATCATTTCTATGAAAGTAGAATAGAACCCTGGGGGAGAAAAATGATTTTGTATTAATTATTTAGGGATAAATAAAATAAAAATATTGTTTACCATAAACTATTTGCTTATTAAATAAATTATCTTACCACATATGTGAGAAATCTTGCAATCCTTCAAGTGCATGATCAGGATTAGTAAATATTGAATTATATAATAGCAATTTTCCTGGTACTTTTCCACAGACTCCAGTTTGTCTAGGTGTACCACGTTTACTAGGAAACCAAGTAGATATTACTCCAATTGGTTTTAACTTTATGGTATCATCATCTGCACTAGTGCTAGGTTTCACATCATCCGAACTTATAACTTTTGCATCAGACATAGATGATCCATTTCTGAATGATTCCAAAAGACGTTTTATGCTGTCAACATCTTTTTCATGTATATATCGAAGACTCTTTATTTGTTGTCTGTGGAAATTATAATTCATACAATAAACTGTCACATATTAATAAAAAAAAATTTAGCAAAGTATAAAATATAATATGCATTTAATAAGCCTTTAACTTTAGTAAAAATTGTAGTATTTTTAATTATATCGTTTATCTTACGTATGTGTAATAGTCATACACTCCATGTATACACGAACACATACATACACATAGTTATATGTATACTACAAATATGTAAGATGCAGAAAACAGCATGTTGAGTAGAACTTGTTGATATCTCTTTGACTAATTCTTTGAACTTATAAAGATAGGATAGGACAGAAGAATGCAAATAATACCTTAAATTATTAATTTCTTTTCTGGCTATATTTAACTGACCAAGCAAATATTTAGTACTAAAATCTGAATTTTGACAAGCAGAATCCATAACTGCTCCTTCGAGCGTAATCGCCGGTCGAATTAAGTAGAATGAAACGAGATACACATGAACCATGGATCAACTAAATACAATAGTGAGACTACTGATTCTAAAGCTTGACGTAATTGATTAAGAAAAAAACGGATGTGGAGGAGACACACAGTGATGCATTTGCATTAAAAAATTGTATAAAATTATTTTTGCACGTAAATCACGTTTAATTGATGCAGTTTATTATTTTGACACGAAATAGATAGAGGGCGCATCTCTGTTATATGAAAAAATATACAAAATATACCTGTAGGTTATATAGACAGTCATGTTTATATTAAATATTTTATACTTAAATGTCCGATGTTCTCCTTATAAATGTGATGAAAAAAAATGAATATGATTAATCTGTTTATAATAACTTTAAATCAATTAATATATTAAAGTTACTTTATTTACTAAACAAAATTATAAGTATACAATAACATTTTGTTGATAAGGCTAAGAAAAATAATATTCAAATGAATATCATTAAGTACAAAATTTTGAACATTCTTATATTATTATATATACAGTAAACAAATTTTTTAAATTTATTTCATTGCATAATATTAACTATAATTATTTTTGTTTGTATATCATTATCAAATTTCTGTAAATCTTATAAAATATTTTTGATTAAAATACATAAAATTAACATGTTATTAATTGCCCTAAACTTAACAACCAACTTCTCCATTTGGTGGTTTAATTCTGCCAAATAAAGAATTATATAATTCATCCTTTGCATGATCTGTCCATGTATCATTTATTATAATAGGAGCCATAAAGTTTACTAACTTATTATGTACATTATACCGTATTCTTCTACCTTTAGTAGCTCTTGTATCTATTTTTCGTTTCATTTTTCGCCTCATATTCTGTAATTTTATCCATTGTTTACTAAGTTGTATAGGATCAGTGATATCAGATGATTTATATTCAATTAAATCTCTTAAAAGTTGGTGATAGAAGTCATCATCATCATAAATTTCAGAATCATAGTCTTGAATTCTTCTACCATCGCTATCTTCCATTACTTGTTCTTTACCAACAATTTTATATTCTGAACGTTTCAATCGACTTTTTTTAAGCAACTTTTCTCTATCATTTAGAGTGAATTCAATTTGTTTCAGAGTTGTTTCACTCATACCTTTATTTAATTTACCACTAGTTATCCTTGTCTTTTCATTCCATTTTTGTACAATAGAATTTCTATATTCTATATATGATTTGTGATTATCATTTAATATCTTTTCATAGTCTTTAAGTTTCAATTTTTTACTAAATACATTCTTGTTAAAGTTTTCTGTATCTTTGTTTGAAATTGTATCTTCATCTTCATTCTCTGTATCTGAAGGAATTTCTTCATCCATTGGATCTTCTGTATTTGCTATTTCATCTGTACTTTCTTCAGCTTTCCTTTTTTTATTAGACACAGATAAATTTTTTGTTTCAGGGTATTGTTTTAGAAAGAAAGTTTGTAACTGTAACATATTATTCAATAATCTTTTCAACTTATTTTTTATTTCATCAGCTGTTTTTGTGTATTCTGCGTCCATTTTAAAATTATGATAGATATCATGTTGAGGCATTTGATTACTTGTAATTAAACATTTTTGTAATTTTATTCTTATTTCTAACAAATTTTCCCACAGCTTTAATTGATTTCTAACACAACTACCTTTTTCTATATCTGCTCTCATGTTTGTCTGTGATATTGTCTTGATATCTGTTCTCTGTTTTGTAAAAAGGATATCTTCACTATCTTCATCTTCAAGATTAGATTTATCTTCATCTTCAGAATCTTGTTCTGAATTCATTTTACTGTCATAACTCAGTTCCTCATTCGAATGATCATTTTCATTATCTTCCATATTGCTATCATGATCTTTCTTATCTTCTTCATTATTACTGTTGTTGATATCATCACTTTCTTGATCCATACTGCTCATTTCTTCATCTTCACTTTCTGATGTGTCTTGTACATCAGAATCTTCATCATCGTCTTCATATATATCTTTTCTTGAAACTTTTTTACCTTTATACCTACAGTAGAGAAATAATGATCTTATTAAATAATTCTATAATAAAATTGAAGTAAAATTTTGTACCTTTCGTCCACTTGATCCAGGAGATCTACATTTCGTTTACGTATCTCCGAAATTTGAAAATTACTATCGGAATTATCACTTTCATCATAACGATCAACTAGTTTTGCTTTCGTGTCTTCTATTTCATCATCGGAATTAAAAGTTACTGGTGTTGTAGTAACTAATGAATTCACTTTGTCTGCTAAGGTTTTCTTCTTTGCTTTTAAAGCCATTGTTTCAGTCAAACAAGTTGAATTAATTCAACTATAAATGATGAATCTTACCACGTGCACCTTTCTACACGGATAAATAAACATAACCTATAATAATATAACCTATAATTGTTATATCGTCGATTATAAAATTTTATTGAAGTCTGTATACGATATATCTATATTTTATTTTTAGTAATTGTTAATTAATAGCAAACTGATAATATTATCCGAACTCATATACATACTACTATGTACTATACGTATTTACTGTAACATAGACAACGGACAACATTTCCATGACTATACTACTACCCATAATGTACTCATAGAGATGTAAGAATAGAGTGCGCAACGGAGTCATGTCAAATTATATCATATGTTACCGTATAAGTAGATGCAATATACGAATAGAAAAAGAACGTTGCCTGTTCTGTCCTTGTTTGATAAGGCGTGCATATTGTATACTTACACCGTTCTTTGATCAATGTTACGCTTCATATCTATTGTACAAATGTGCATGGCTTAATAGACAAGGACACAAAAGACCTCTGTACAGCGTTCTCTTTCTATTTCAATATCGCTTTTTCAGTTCGCTCACGTACTATATCTTCGCACTCGATCACACGATATATCTCTATAACTGTACTCAGTAGCGGACTGTATCACGGTTGTATAATAGTGTACACGATTGCACTAAACTGTATTATATAGTGTTCTAGTATTCGATACTGAAGAATGGATATATCGTTTGTAATAGCGGCAAATATGAAGATGCTCAAGAATATAGAATAATTCGAAAGCTATATATTTTTGGAAATTTACAATAATACAAAGTAACTATTTTCATACGTATTTATTAACTTACATAAATCATATGATAATATATAGATTACTTTAAAAATACAATACATTGAATAAAAAAGGTTCATTGTATATTTACAAATTTTAGTGTTATACAATATGCAATTATATTTCAGTCAACACACGTTTTTGCTTTAAAGAAATTAATAGTATATACAACATCTAAAAGTGTTTTTGTAGCTTAAAATAAGCAAGAGGAATTTATTAAAATCAAATAATGACCAGCGCCGTATTTTTTAACATACTTTTGTTGATTTTACGAAACCCATTGTAATATCTGTTAATTCTGATTTCAAAATAGTTTTTAATGCAAAAATTTTATAAGTGCAGCAACAACCAATATAAAAATTATGTTATAGGAAATAACACGACAGTGGTCAAATTACATATAATAATACTAATTCTAATACAGGTTGAAATATGTTTCTGAGAATGAGACAACTATGATAATACAATTTTTTTAACAATATCACAGCGTTGGTTTTTCGTCTGTTGGTTCTTCTTTTATAGGATGATTACATTCCATTAATGCAGGATTTGCCACAGCAATTATATTGTCTCCCCGCGAAGCTATTACCTATATTTGATCAAATTGAAAGCCAAATTAGTGTTTACTAATTATTACTTATTTAACTTGATACCATTATATATATGTTTCTTCAGAAATTAGTAAATAATAGGTATATCAATTTAAATAAAATTTACTACCTTAAGATTGAAATCACTTTCCTTATCCGTATTATCTGCTTCAACTTCATTAGTGTCCTGTAAATAGGAATATTTGTCAATTTGAAATAATTAATACACATACATTCGCAATTCATTTGCTTACATGTATCGATGAAGACTCTTCATTTGAAAATGAAAGTTGACTGTCAGAGTCGCTAATCTCCTCGATACTCGCACTGAACATACCATTGTTATTCTTCTTCCTCCAAACTGGACTAAAACAATGCAAATGTCTGAACATCAATATATACTTACAAAATTAATTTCTTTGAAATTATAAGTCAATAAAATGTATGATATGTGATATTCAAGATTGCAATCTATATAAAGTATTTTACAGTACTTTATTTATTTAATAATCCATTTGAGCTCAAAGTAATCACCTTGAAGATCTATGTCTTCTAACTGTTGAGTTACCTACATCCATTTCAGGGCAACGTAGATCCAACTCCTCCTAGAACAGTGAACTACTACAGACAGTAGAAGTGACGAATATAGCATAGGAAATGAAAGCCAGAAAAAAGCTAATTATTATTATTACTATAGTTAATAATAATTACTGATTGATAACTAATATAACAGGCATACACAACTCGTAAGGACACCAGGAACAAAGCATAGAGTCCTAACAAGTGTGGAAGAAAACATTGTACGAATTCATTGTGTTTTAGATAGTAATTTAATTTTTAATATATTAATTCATAAATTTAAAAAATTCTTATTAAAAAGAACACCTTCTACCTAAGCAAAAACAGTTTCTGAGAAGAATTTTTGTATATATATACATTTATAAAACATGTAACGTTTTTTAAATACTTGTTAATTAACAAACATAAGAATATAAACATTTAATATAAAAGCCATGCATGTTGTGCAAAAGCTATACTTGACCTTTTCTGCTTGTGCTTCGCGCGTATATCAACGTAGTGGTAATTTACGTGTTGCAATGGTTTACGTGCTGGGTGCATAGTTAGTTGTTAGCGCTCATGCGAATGCAGCAGCTCATTTATATGCCAACGATCCCAGATCGAATCATAACTATGGAATTCCATCAAGGATTTTGTAACGTTTTTTTTTTAGACTATGTATACGATATTGTATAATATTTTAAAAAATTGTCAATTTTATTTTTGTATAATTATTATTTAGTAATTTCCTTAATTATTGATTATAAGAATTATAAATTGGTTCAACTTATGTACGTTACTAAGGAAATCTTTTCATAATTTTTCTTATATTAAGTTGATTAAATTCTTTAATAAAACGTCTGTTTTAGTGTAATTTTAAATATAATGAAAATTTCTTGGTATCTAATTTTTATAATTATACTACATAATTGATGTATCACATAAGATATGTCGTATTCAATTTATATTAAAATCCGTGACTTTATCCCAAGTTTATAATGATTCTGAACTGGAATCACTTGTACATGGCTTATTATTATAGTCGAGGTGAGCTAACCTGCGTCGCATCTTCATTCTCACCCTCAAGCTCGAGCTTTTGTCGTTTTATACGATCAGGTTCGTTTTCTTCGCCATTTTCACGTGGCCTTGACACTGATAAGCTAAAGCATTTTAATTATGAATATCATACTTTAATTGGTTTAAAAACTACATGTAGATTTGGCTAACCTTCTATAACACTGTGTAACTTAAAATTTATATACAGGGTGTTCGGCTACTGTTTCTACATAATTTAAGGGGCGATTCTTGATGTCGAAATAAGACGAAAATTAAAAATAAATAATTGTGTTTTCGGTTTTGTTTTTTACTAACTGACAATAAAAAATCACCCAGAATATTCCTGAACGCGAGCAAACCTCCTTACACGAACGAAAGGAGGTCAGCCTAAGCAGCGGGGCGCACAGTGATCCTCAATTCGATCGACACATGAGCGGCAGCTTACCTCGTATAAGTCGTAGAGAAGAAAACCATGGTATTCGCAGACGTAAACAACCCCACGCGACGTTTCGCAAAAGAAATAGTAGATTGAACATGCTTACTCGCGGAAGTCCATAAGAATATATCGTAAACAGCCCTATGAAATTTCCGAGTGGAGAAAATTAATGTTTCTTCTAATCCTTTGCTTCTGCGAGTGTTCACAGCAAAATCACACACGCATCGCAATTGTTTTCTTGTAAACAGAGCCTGACTCTTCTCTTAAAATTTTGCCGTATTTTGTCTTCATGTGCCTCAGTAGTAAAAGTCGAGAGGATTTAAATCTGGCGAGAGCAAGCCAAAACACAGATCTTCTTCAACCGATCCACCATCCTGTGCTCTTGCACTAGGTTGGTAGAATGTGGTTGTGCGTTGGATTTTCCGACTCATCCATTTGCAAAGACTTTTTCTTCTTGAATTTTCTTAAATACATTTCGTAGGTTTTAACGTTCTGGTATCCCGCAATCGTTCGTCTATTTTGCAAAACATCTTTGCGCTGGGTATAGTTCTATTGGGATATTTTTCGGCGTATAAAATTCGCGCTTTTGTGCTATTCGTATATCGTAGCAAAATACAATACAATACACCCAAGTAAGACTTTAATTTAAAATATTTTCAGTTCTCTAAAAAGTTCCTCTTCTGTTCTTCCAAAACTGTTTTAGCTTCTTGCTTCAAAATAGCTAAAACACGGCAATGTAGTGACGAAGAGTTCATTTATAAAGAAAAATTTACGATACTCGTTGCCATTGCTTTCATTTTCTTTGTATAACTCGGAATTATTCAGATGATGATATTTAAGAAGTTCTTTTTGAAAGCAAGGGTATGATGTTGAGGAAGCGAAGAGGCTGTACATCAAATGTATTTAAAAAAAGTGCAAACCTATTTTACACAATTTTCAAACTTTATATAGCTAGAGATTTATTAGATTTGGTAATTGGAGAAGTGGATTTTCTGTTTATCAGATGCGTTTGGGAAATATCTCAATTTATTAAGTCTTATTGTCTTCAGTTTGTATAACCGTAACGTGTTTTAAGCGCGGAAAGAAAAAAATTAGAAGAATGCTCTAAGAAAACTCTAACATAGAAAAGAAGCACAACTATCGCATTTATTATTTATTTTGAAGCAAACATTGTGACTATGTTCGTGGAATGATATAAAATATCAATTTGACATTTTGTAGGAACTGTTGAAAAACCGACTATAAGTTTTTCGGGAAATATTCACTCTTCATTGCGAAATGTCAAAATAATATTTGAAAGTGTTGTATGCAGTACAGCAGTATTTATATTGTAGCTACATTTAGTATAAAATGTATACATTTGCAGAACTTTCGCATATGTACTTTTACTACGGTGCGGCGGACGGTAATGATACAAAAGCGCAACGTTTATATACTGAAAAATATCTCAACAAGACTATGCCCAGCGCATAGACATTTTGCAAAATAGCTCAATGATTGCGGGGTACCGGCACATTAAAACCTGCGAGATTTGGCGGACGAATTCAGTACGACGATCCGGATCTGAGAGACAGAACACTGCACTATATTCAACAAAATCCCAGTTTGAGTACGAGGACTATTGTTGCTGCAAAAGGTGTCAGCAACAGCACCGTATGGTCGGTATTGAGGGGGGAAAATCTACACCAGTATAGCATCCAGAAAGTTCAACAGCTAATGGATGAATCAGAAAATCCAACGCGATTCCAATTTCTCCACCAGATTATTAGTTACTGACGAGGCAACGTTTAACAAATGCGCAATTACAAATATGCATAACGAACATTTCTGGTTATGGAACAATCGCGGTGCGTGTGTGATTTTGTTGTGAATATTCGCGGATGCAAAGGATTAGAAGAAACATTAATCCTCTCTACATGGAAATTTCATAGGGCGGTTTTTGATATGTTCTTATGGATTTCCACGACTAAGCAAGTTTAATGTTTAATCTATCATTTCTTTTGCGAAACGTCGCGTGAGGTTGTTCACGTCTCCGAATACCATGGTTTTCTAATACCTTGTTGCCGAACACCTTGTATATTTATACCTTTTAAATTAATATAGAAAGGTTCTGTAACCAGAATTCTGATTTTAGGAAGATTAACCTTATACATATGTGTAGATTTGAAGAAATTAACAAAAAAAGGACAATTTTTTTCTAAGAAAATTCACAATACTTATAGTTCTATTACCTATTGCCTCTTGTAATTATATTACCTATATTAATCTTCAATATTTTCATCCTAAATACTTGTAATAGAGTTAATAATATTTTTATAGAAACTAAAGATACTTACTAATGATTTTTTGAATAATGATACCCAGAATCTCTCACAACGCGTCGGGCCAAAGGAAAAAGTTCATCTCTTCTAGTAAGAAGGGCAGGTACGAACCTGCAAATTTGTGCAGCAGCCTCATTTACTGACACTTCGTGCAATGTTAATGGTTTCTCCGGTTTCCTCTTACAGTCAAACCTTCCATAAATTGCTGCATATTTCCGAATTTCTTCCATTCTACGTGGATCACTATCAGGCATAGCCATTACCATCTACAAATAATACGATTACATAAAATTTATGGATCATTTCAAGCATGTACAAAAAGTGATATTTACTTCTAAATTTTTGCAAATTTTTTTCTTGACATTATGAGGTTTTGGATCAACGGGTCGAATAGTAGCAGCAAGTCTTTCAGCTGCCTCTGCAAGTCTTTGTATTTGAGATTGCAAAAGGGTTGGAGTAGGTTGCGTTGGACTTGCAGGTGCACCACCACCGCCACTAGGACTTGGTGTTGTACCACTACCACAGGATGACTCACATGTCCCTACCTGAAAGTAATAGTATTTCTACGGTAACTCGTTTACACAGGATGCTTCAAAGTTATTAAAAATATTGATCATTCGAGTATGGAGAAATATGCATGCCTTTTGTCTGAAGAATGTACTATAATTGGTTTTGCTGTGTCTTATAACGATAAAGTCTTAAGTATACAAATTTTAAACGCCCAGAGACTAAATCCGATCCAATTCACTATACATCGATAAAAATTTTTATATTACAGTATTTTATTTATAAATTGAAACAATAACATATTTAAATAATTAAGTATTAAGGACAAAATATATTTTTAATATATGCTGCATTTATTGCTCATAAAACTAGAATAAGAGTAGTAAAATTTTTTTATTTGAGATATACCTGTAATATACCAGGACTGTGAGAAGTAGTATAAGGCAGAGGTGTATTGGGACTTGGACTTTGTCGAAATGTTGTTGAGGCCACTGGTGCTGTTACACTTGTAACGGATACAATAGGGCTAGTACTTCTACATGGTAATGGTGTTAGAGATACGTGTGACGAAACATATGGAGTAGGAGTAGCTGTTTGCGAAGTCGTCGTGAAAGCTTGAAGATTTTGCACTTGCGGCCTAGGACTCACGCAGGGAAATCCTATGCCAGCAGGAGCTTTACACGTAGCCGTTGTCGGTACAACTGGTGTTTGGAAAAGTGCTATAACAAAATTTTGGTAACTCGATTAATCATTTAACTTTCTAATTTAACGTAACATTAATAATATCTATGTTTTGCAGAATGGAATATATTTTTAATTTCTATGATTTCTTTTTATACATACGTCCTTATTTTTGTAACTTTATCATTTTCAAATTCTTTGTACAATTGTTTCGATAAAATGATTTAATCAAATTTACGAAGAAATGATTTGATATTAAGGTACTTTACAAGGATTTGTGAGCCATTCCTGAAGAGCCTTTTGAAGTCTTCTGACATGGAGAGGTTTGCTTGCCATACCAACGAGCGCCATAATTTCCAGAAATTCTTCTTCTCCAGCATCGCATAATTGTTGTACGTCGTCACCACCTAGAATAGTTTGTAAGAAATGGCTCGATCTCTTTAGCATGAATTATTTTAAAAGGTTTCTACTATTATATTGTATTTTTTAATTCTTTCTTCAAAATGTTGAAGTTATCGAAAAACAACTAGATATTTAAAAAAGAATTTCTTTACCCATTTCTAAAAGCGTGTCGTAATAGCTCAACAGAGATGCACGTTGCATCACTCTGTACAGTTGTAGTTCCGCTTCATTCTGAGGTACGGACGTCTGCACCACTAAATGATTCATGTAAAAATTCATTAAAAGGAAACGTTTGACACGAGTAAAATCGAATAATACAGTTCTAATAATAATCTAATAAATCATTAAACAATATCATCTGTGATTCAGAACATTTTTGGAACGACTAAGATTATTAGATATTTATAAATAAGACAAGTTTTAAATTTGGTCATCCAAAAGGACATAGCTTGAATTTTTCATTCTTTCGCATCGCTGACAATCCATACAAGCCTTTAAAGTTATCATAAATAGTAGAAGAAAAACAGTAATATACAACGAAAAGAATATTAAGAATATTCTCTGTGAAGTCTACAAAGGATATTCGGCATAATTCATATTTTTTCAATTGAATCCCTGATGATTCGTCGAAAAATAATTTCCCTGTATCTGGATATATTAGAGGGGTGAATTGTTGGTCGACTGATCGATCATTTGGTTGGTGAGTCCGGTTCGGCGAGCTGAGCTCACCTTTGCGGAGGAGAGCTCGCCTCGGACAGTATGCGGCAGACGGTCGAGCCGCCAGGGTGTCCGACTAGTTTCTTGCAAATTTCGAGGAACTGCGAGAAAAAGCGGCGTGCACACACGTACAGCGTATAAATTAATACCGGTACCGCTGGCATGGCATCGGACGCCGCTCTTGAAAGAGAGAAGAGAGGGGAACAGGAGAGAGAAAGAGTGGCGTGTCCCTCCAGAAAGAAAACCTGTGGTCTGGGCGCGACGAAGAGGAAAGGATAGAAATTAAAACAAAGGGAAGAAAGATGAAACGGAAGATGAACCGAGTACGAGAGGCAGAATGAGGAGGAGGAGGAGGAGGAGGAGGAGGAGGAGGAGGGGGGAGAGAAAAAGGGAGATATTTAAGGGATGAGAAGAGAGAGGGCAATGGAGAGAGGGAGAGAAAAAAAAGAGAGCGACAGGAAGCTAGAAGAAGAGAAGAAATGCAGAAGGAGATACGGAGCAATACGGTAGAGCCGGGCCCTGAAAAACCTGGCCGTCAGGTCTTATTACGAACTGAGGCCCGGTCTCACGCTTATATACACCGACCGAGATACGAGTAAGTCCCTGACAGCAGCGGGGTGACTCGTTCCGCGAGATTTTTCTGACGTTGGCCCCTGCAGCCTCGGCTGAACCCACCAAAGGGATATGTGGATCTTTCTAATGAGGCGCCGATTTCTCACTCCCCCCGCGTGCCCTCTTACGTTCTTCGGTGTGCTCACTTACAAAACGATCTGCGTAACGTACGCTGGTAGTAAATTACACGGTAAAAATTCATTTATTTCAATGTCGGTATAGATAAATGCATATCTACAATTTAGAGCTACACTTAATTATTCAATTGTCATAGTTCCGATTATGATGCAATATGGGAAATTTTGTTAATTATTATTTCAATTGGTGCAAAAGAAAATGTTTTAAGAGTTTACCTTGAAATAATGTAGATATTTTTATTCTTTCTAAAATTCCGAATCTTTTCTACATATGATTATATTTTCACATATAAGTTGAATAAGGTTTCATGTAAAATTTTCAACAGTTTGGTGTCTTTAACATGTTTAATTGAGACCATTTACTTTCTTTGGAACCTTAAATTTATATAAGAGAAAGAAGTCGATTGTTATGGAAACTTGTTTAACTGAGATTCGAGAACGAAACTAAAAGTATAAGCAATATTTACATTAAAATGGTGTAAAATAAAAAATTTATCGTTAAAATTCAATTATAGAATTATAAAATATCTTAGGATATAAAACATCATCGTGCTGTTTGTTTATTATATTTGAATTCAGATTTCCTTTAAGTTTCCATTAACTTTTTCATCGTTCATGTAATTTTTACCACTGCTCGTCTTTAGTTTTTAGCATTCCAACGTTCTGTCTGAATCCATATTCTTAAACGTTCACTTACAATCTTCTTTGTAATTAACTTCTTCGACAAGTACAATTATAACAAGATACCGATAACTTTCGTACAAAATAAATGGTCAGACGTGCTTTACAGTTTCGAATGTTTTATGGTCATTCGTTAATTAAACATGAGCGATTTTTGCAGCTGGGTTCGTTCAAATATTCATGAGTCCCTTAATCACACAGAAATCAAACAATAATGCCCATCAATGAGCGTAATTCATATATGATTTACTGTCCATAAAGTATCGAGAGATATTCTTTAAAAAATCGAACAAATACAAAAAACCATAAAGCTTCTGATGGCAACTCCCGTTTCTCTTCGTTCCTTTTCAGCTTCTCTTATTAAGGAGTACTCAGAAAATATACGCGTTTCATAACTTTAATTTGCCGAGGCAAGTCGAATAAAAAAATTAATGCTTTAAAAATAAATAATTGGGTCGATATTAATTATCTAGCATTAAATTATGAATTGCCATTTTACCTTCCTATATAGCATTTTTTGGAAAAATAGATAACATTACCTTGACGGCACAAATACTGGTCACCCATCCTCAAATTTAAAAAATGTTTACTTGTCTATCCTATTTCACTAATCCTCTTCTATAACACAGGAATCCTATTTCGTTATTAAAATTCACTAATATAAGGAAAATAATCTTCTTCTTTGACGGATTCCGATGTCCGTAACTACATCTATCAAAGAATATTTTTATCACATTGTCATGATGTCTCACAAATATTCCCATAGCATCGTAACGCAAATCAATATAAGACGAAACAGGTAAAAAAATTCAATTTCCTTTGATTCTCGACCCAGGTCATTCTCATTATAATCAGGCAATGGTATGGTTCCTCTATCTAGGATCCTCTCGCCTTGATCAAGTGGAGTAGCTATACTTCTGACCGACAGTCTAGGACAAGCAGTGCATTTACATAACAACTTTTTTGGCACAGGATAATCGTTTTTGTCGGTAGGAACACGTACGCGAGTCGGAGGCAGAGTCGTCACGGCATAGCATCCAATACTGCGCACCAGGGACGCGCTAAGAAAAACCTGATCCTACCGTGGCCTCCTCAGCCTCCCTGGGAACGATGCGTGCTTGTTGTCTCTTCGCCACCACCGACTTTTCTTCTTTATGCCCACTGTTCACCATCGTTCCGTTGCTTTTCAGCCAACAATTCGTGGATCACACTGTGTTGTTCTGCTATCTTTAGGATTCGCTTCGTCATTTTTTCTTTTTCCGTTCCTTTGTTTCCCCTTTTTATTGTTCCTGCTAGTTTATCACTAGAATTCACCTAGGAATCGTAATTAAATTCGATTCACTAATGGAGTGCTTGGAAGTCGAAATATGATATTAAAGATATTAGGGATATTCAAGAAAAGATCATCAATAGACTGCAGATATTTATGCAGATTCAAATTTTTCATCAAAGAAAGAGAAGTTAAACAAAAATTTCTTTTACTTGCTATATAAATATCATATTTTGAATATGTTATATTTGTCTTTGTGTTGTCAAGTTTCCCATAAGTTCATGAAAACTCGCAGCCCGCTTTAAATACACGTGTACTGTCATTATGTCACTTGCTATGAAGCTCCAAACTTTTAGCGAGTTCGTATTAATTTGGAATTAAAGACTTTGTTTTTTAAAATCCGTTCTTACTTCAATAAATAGATGAACAAGTGAATAGATACATGAATGCAAATAGATCAACCTACGCCACCTTAAAACAACTCTCGTTGATTGTCTCTCTTTCTAATCCCTTTGCTCAATCGAATCAATAATAAAATCTGTTCTTGTATATCGTATATTCAGGAGAAATCAGAAGACAATCTCGAAAGTCTCCATCGATCGGTGTGGCCATTGCAAAGGTGTGTGACGTGGAAAAGAGGAAGAAGCGACGAGATTTCCTTCGGGAGCACCATCAAACGCTTCAAGAAGAATCGATAAATCCTCTAACGTAATAGATAAGGACTCGCAGAAAACGGAGAGGCATGATGATATTGAGGAACGGGGAGGGATTAAGAAAATAGCTCTTCGATGGAATATGCAGTTTGAGCGAACAGAGGTGAGATTCTTGACGTGCATGCCTCATTATTCTATAGTCCCATATACATACGTAACTATGTATGCCTATTACTGATCAAAATTACCTGTGCATTTAATTACGGAGTTTGCAAATAAAAAGACTCACGATAATTTCGTCTCCTTTTATATCGTAAAGCATTATAACATGAAAAAATTGATTTTTAAGAATTAATGTGGAATAACAAAATTGGGATCTATAAGTGTCAAATGTTATGGAATAATGTTATTATTTTCAAAATTCTTTATCCTAGAATTTTACAATATCTAAACTAGGTTTTATTATCTTCACCATCTCTGAGCTAGGTTAGATAAAATATTTGATTCTAATATAAATGTGATAAGTGCTTGAATAAATAATATAAATTTGTAAGCTCTATACGTCGATAGGGTAACATGTACCGTTTTTGATTATTAATATGTCATTAATCTATATTCTTGTCGTATGTTGTTCCTATAAATCGACAAAAGTTTTTAAATGCTTTCCATTACTTCCCGTCATTGATTATTTCTTCTAATTAATTACGATTACAAATGATGCCAATGATCCCACATAACGATGAACCAATCGACAGCTGCAATCTTCCACTTTTTGATCCAAACACCGTCCCAAAAACTTCACTTTTGCTTGGTCGAGCTCTACGCACAAAAGAAGAACGAGGAAGAGAAGCAACCGAAGAAAAAGAAAAAGAAAAAGAAGAAGAGAAAGAAGAAGAGAAACTAGGAGGGGCTAGGCAAAGAAAGAGGTAGAAGCGGGTTAGAAGCAGCCATCAGCAGATGAGGGGGGTGGTCCAGGGTAAAAGACGTTCGGTTGGACGTGGTAAAGAGAAGAGAGACGAGGGTGAGAGCGAACGAGTGCTATAGCTTCTTTGTTCGATAGCTCACGGTGCGGACGCTCTTCCGATGCTACGCAAAAACGAGTCTAGTTTCTTAGAAGCGGCCGTTCTCGCGCGGCACCACACCAATGCCAGTGGAAGAAGCAGTGGCGGCGGCGGCGGCGCGGCGCGGCGGCAGCAGCAGCAGCAGCAGTAGCAGCAGCGGTTAGTATTTCGCTTTTTACTGGCATTGTAATCAAGGAAGGGTTAGGTGGGTTTTTGTCTAGTGCCTCTGCCGCCGCTTGGACAAAACACCGGACAGATGGACTGAGTCGCCGTTTCGATCCCCCTACCTTACCTTTCTGTCCCTTTCTCATTCTTCCCTTCTCACTTTATCTAGTTCGTGCTAAAGCTTTTCCTCCTGTCTCTGTTCTTCTTCTTCTTGTTCTTCTTCTCCATAGTCTCTCCCCTTGGTTTCTTGGTTATCCCTCTTGGCTATCTCTATCTCACCGAACAGCCCCTCTTTTTATCTTTCTAATCTGCTAGTCTTCGTGCACCACCCTTTCTTCATTCTTCCTTCTTCTTCATCTTCGTAGGGGCTATATTTGCCAGTTTTACCTTACCGTTTTCGTTCCCTACAGTTGCCCTTCTCAGCTCCTCCCCCCGATACATACGAGCACCAGACATCGAGCTTCTCTTCTAGGATACTATTTTACTTATCCCCACTTTTTGCCTACCCTCTCCTACAGCCAACCAATGGTTAACTCCCCTTCGACGAGCAGGAAGGAAAAAACTAATTTGCTGTTCAACGATCAGGCAACTAGAGTGAGGGAGATGATGCCAGGAAAGGACATATAGAATATAGAGGATCTTTTAACGACGGAAACGAACGATTTCTACGGCTTAAGTGTTGTGTTTGGTTATTAAGTTACGTATGGATTTTTTATTTTTGATGTTGTCTTAGTTTTTAATCGGAAAAGTTCTTATGATCGTTGATTGGGCCAATACATACGTTCGTTATAAAAATACTCCTCTTTTGTTCAATAATTTAACGAAATTCTTATGATTATTGGTTGTAGTAATAACTAAGAACGATTTATCCACTAACTTGAAAAGATATAATCAGCACTCTATCCTATATAATTCGTTCAACCTATTCATTAGCAGAAGTTTCAGCCATAGGCGTTGAAAGGTCCCTACGACATTTAAAAATGAGGGGTAGAGCACCATGTGTGTCGATGGAGCCAGCATATTGTAAATCGGTATTTTCGGGGGTAACGGACGAATTGAGTTGATTGGTTGAGTATCGTTTTTAAGCTCGCAGGGTGGGGCCCGAATTCCATCCTTCTTGCAATGGCCAACCTCCGTCGCTTTTCCATCCCCTACTGTTTAAAGCTTCTCTCCCTCCCTTAGGTGCATTTTAAAGTATGGTCGACTGATTTTGTGCCCGCATGCCGCGCCATCGAGAAAAAACTGGCAGTCCGTTAAAATTGCAAAACATCACGACACGTAATCTTTATTTGGTGACGGCACGAAGCGGGATGAAATCTCCTCGTCGTCACTGGGAACGGTTAAGCTGTCGAGTACGATATGCTATTTAACGTATTTCATTGTCATTATTAACTCTTCTATGGTACGTTCAAAGTATTTAAATAATTCGTATACTTCTCGTATATTCGTATTCGTATACAACTATTATAAAAATATATTATATTAAAGTATCGATGTATTCAGTAATACTATAAAAATAGATATATTTGATAATAAAGTTAACTGCTATGTAATTTTAATTATTAATTAACTAATATAACTTAATATACATTTTTTGTATTATATTGCAGAATCACTCTATTACATGTAAGATAAAAAATTGTTAAAATTATTGTGATATCAATGTTTATTATTCATAATCTAATGATATTAGTACACGGTAGTATTTGGAAGAAGCTAATATTTAAGAAAAAGTGTATCAAAACCAAAAATAAACATTCACCAAGGCAGTTTGAATAATGTAAAAAGCAATGAAAGGAAACATGAAAAAGGCGAATTGTAAAAACAGCTGTGACGTATGCTCGCATCATATGTATTGAAAAAAGCAAAGGAACTCAAAATGAAATATGCAAAAAGTTAACTGATTAATGTAAATTAGTAGAATATGTTTTTAAAGGACCTTATTTCAACATCATATATTGTTGGAAAGATTTTAGTATTAATAAAAGTAACTGCACTCAGCTATTAAAAACATATATATTGGCAGCTAATTATCAGAAAAAAATTTATACGATAACCACGAAATTTATTTTCTTTTCTTGCAACATAGGTAATTAAAGATTCATCCAGTCGAATAACTTTATCGCTCGTAAATGTACCCGATACTTAAAAGACCCTCGATATACTATGCAAATTAGCTAAATTCGATAAATATATTGGTCTAATAAATACACGATTTGTTTTTTAATCTATACATTTACATTCGCAATATTCTTAATCTTTTTTTGTAAGCACTATCGAATCTGTGATATATTTATGATTATTTGAATATATTTAGTGTAGTGGTCATGACAAAAAATTAAAAAGAATACTAAAATTACGTATGCATGCAAATAGTAACTGTTTTTTAACAGACGTTTGATAATGAAATGAATAAAATAACAATTGTATCTGACGATTCGAAAAATTCTGGTTTGATGCATTTCTTTGACTTGGCAGAAAGTAACCGGAACGGAAAAGAAGATACTTAATCTAAGTTTCTGTTCGGAGAAACGATGACGCGGCCGCGTAGTATGGTGCAAAAATAGACAATCCTGACCAAGAAATAAAATGCAGAAACTCACGGCGAACAAAATGAAAGAGTTCGGAGGTCGACCAAAAAGATCGGCGTCCACGTAGCGAAAACAGATTGGATAAAAAGTCGCGCGACAGGCTTCCACCGAATAAACAGGATAAATCTGGATTCCTTCGCAAATAGCGATGAGTTTAGCGATATACTTGCATGATAATAGTTTTTGCACCGTATCCTTCTACCTGAATGCAACCCAACTAACTGAATCGACGTTGCGAATGCAACTGACTGAACATTTTAGTAATACATAATAAACAGCATCTACGCTTCGTTTGTTCTAATTATTGCACGTGGTTAGACAAAATATTCAGAATATTCAAAGCAATTAATTTTGAAAAGATTGACAGAGCTCTTTTTTAAATAGGTCGGCAAATCTACGATATTAGAATCGATAAAGGTATGCTTATACGTAACTATCTATTTAACTTAGTAAGTAAAGAAGTATGAATGTTTTTCTGTGAATGAAATAATAGGAGAGTGAGTTGTTTAGCAAGCGTTTTTAAAGGATGGGAAAGATATACTTAAAAGTATCAAACGGAAATCTTTTTAGAAATAGTTGTAATTATGGAAATGCAATATTTGTAGAGATGGATAAAAAATAATTTGGTTTGATTAATGACAAAAGATTATCTGTTTCATGCCTAATTATTACTTGTGATATTGTGTGTGAAAATTTTTATGAAAATAAGTAAAATATTTAATTTGGACTAAGCAAATTTTTTGGGTAATAATTAAATACTTTAAATCAATGAATGTTATTAATATTTTCTAATATTATAATATCAATATATCAATAAAAGACCAATCTGCAGATAAACGAAACAATGAAATTAATCTTTAATACAAATATAAAAGAATGTAAATATTAAAAAATAATGTTAATTCAAATAGAACATACTCGTTTTATTTATTCAAAGATAATATAAAAAATGTTTAAATCTCGTAAACCTTGGAAGAAATGTTCCCACGGGCATCCTGTGAATATAGAATTTTTTTAGTAAGTTTTTTCTTAGGCCCAGTGAAGACGAAGCAAAGGGTTATAAGCAAAACATCAAGGGCTAATTTTTTTTAAATGAGAGCGTTCGCCACTTTCTGGTCACATTCATACAACCTTCGCACGCAACATTTCAACTTCTGGTCTTTCTTTTACCTCACGTTTACATTACTTTTTCACTACACAATGTAATGTTATCAATAAAAAATTAGGATATCATAAAGATTGTATTGCAATGAAAAATTGTGCGATTTTAGATAACTTTATTAAGTTGCGTTAGCTTTGAGTATACTGAATTGAAATCATATCAAATGTTTAAATTAAAATTATGTTTATATCATCTCCGACTAGGTCAAGTAAAAGAATTACTGCAAATGGCGAAACGACCATCATAATCTCCCGACCTGTATTCCACTGTCGTGACTTTTCTAAAATAAATGGTAAAACATATTATATCGTATTTCTATAAAGTAAATTAATTCAAGTAGTCAAATAATTTGCTTTAACAATCATAAATAGTCGTACACGTACGAAAAAATTTAGTAATAATAACAACAATAACAATGTTATTTCTCTCGCTAAAAAAAAACTCCAACTAAAAAAGCAAAAAAAAAGCAACTTTACGGTTTTCCCGTATTCATCCAACTTCAACAACATTCCAGCCGCAACGTAACACGTCGTCCAACAAAAAGAAAGACGAGCAAACGAACCAAGTGTACGCGTTCGTATACATATATGTACGTTTCCCGCTACCCAGCCGCTCTTCTTCTCCCTTGGATCGCAAGGTTGAAGACTGATAAAAACCCGGCAGAAAAACTTCTCTATCATAGGGTTGGAGGGGGATACCAACGGGGCTGAGGGTGGAGGGAAAAGTGGTAGAAGCAAAAACAGCCTGAGAAAAGAAGAGATCAGATAGAACGTCGAGGAACCCACGGGAAAGAAAGAGGGAGCACACGGTATTAGTGGAAGAGAGGAGGAAGAGACAAAGAATTCTTCCCGAGCTATTTGTTTTTTTTTTCGTTCGTTTTCTGCCTCGTTCTTCTGGGTCAGGCTTCTTCCGACGTTTTTTTTTTTTACATCGTCGGACTGATAGAAAGGGTGACGATATGCATATGTTTGAGGCGGAGGGCTGGACCAGTGTGTCCGGTTGTATCACTTGGGAGGATGAACGCATATTTGTATATATTTTATTCTAGTTAGGTTCTTCATGAGAGTGTTCGACAGGTAGAGTGGCAAGGGCGCGACCGCGCATCGCTTTTCGGGATTATATCGTTTAGAACAAGAAAGAAGAAAAAAACGAAAGAGTATGGGGATAGGTGTACGAGAGAAAATAAGAGGGATTTAAGCGCACCCCTCACGGCGGTAAGCTAAAGAATTTCTTGCCTCTTAATTTATTCGCGAACGAAATAAAGGTCGGATGGATTCCTTCCTTGTGGGAATATTCTGGATATATACTTTATTCATATGAAGGACCGAATGGCTTATGAGTTTCGATAGACAAACCGTTTCGTATGTGATCGATTGTCTTTGGATAGAAAAGAATATTTCTTAATCCTTGACTGCGATGTAATCGAACGTAAAATGTAAATTAGAATCTTTATAAGTAAAAATTGAGATTCAATTTAATTAAAAATTACCGAGCGTGCCATACGTATACCATCTGTAAAACATCTCAAGTATCTCAAAATCCCGCATTAACATTTAAGAATTAAGTTTGACTTGAGAAAGGAAATTTTTGTACGCTATATAACTAGACATGATACTGATTTCATGAAGTGTTCAACTAAATATGGCAATGACTGTATTATAAAAATAGTGAATTACAATATGGAAACTAATTAATGTATCGTTAAAGATAAAAAAGGTTTCATATATTTTATATCATATTCCGCATAATAGGAATTCGTTTTTAGCATTTTAAATGCCCGATCAGTATAAATATTAGCAACGTATACGCAGCTGCTTATTCTAACGAGCTCTTTGATTCCGTTTGTGTACTCTGCACGCCTTCTGAACGAGTTTTCTGTGCATACCTCTGTTCCCGACGTTAAAGAGATGCCTGAATGTAATCTGAATACGATCAAGAAATTATGCGTTCCGTGGGTGGATGCACTCGAATGCGGGTTAATTCGACAAACCGGAACGAGAACTAGAGCGATTTATGAAGATAAGATAATATAAAAGAACATAACCCTTTTTTCCGTGCGATCCTTTGAAAATAAAAATTGTATTGTTGGAAATTTAAACAAGAAAGGTAATAAAAAATTGGAAGATAGAATTGAAGGTTGCATTTTAATTCTTTTTATTTATGGCAAATATTAAGCCTTCAATTTTTTAACACAAACTTTTAATTTAATATTTTAATACGAAATGAAAGTAATAAATGCAAGTATGTATATCTTTTCGTTTTCGATTATGAATATTAATTAAAAATAATAATCATCTTTTACAACACTGGAAATTATACAAAAATAACTTAATCGATCTTAATTTTCCAATCATCGATTAGTATTTATATCTGCTTGCTTGAGTACAGAACAATTAGATAAAGCGATTAGAAAAACAAAGTTTTCTTTTACGATTGATATCAGAAATTATTCAATTTTATTTTCGCAATTGTTAATTGAAGGACACCATACATGCATAATATATAGTATCAAAGGGATAAAATTAAATATCTTTTGTTTATGGTACAAAGAAAAGAGATAATCGTAAAATAAGAAAACTAGCAGGTTTGGGAATGCGAGCCATGGCTGCTATCGTAAAGACGTTTAATTTGAAAAAAAAATTCTTGGCTCGATAAGTTCTAAGTAAGCACGGGAATCCGGCAAACTTGCCACAAAAAGTTGAAGATTTTTTGTTAAGTTGCATAGCGGCAGAGCAGTGAGCAAGTGGCTGTTTTTACACGCGTTTCGGCCTCAAATTTATAGCGCGCCAAATTATCCCGGTGCTTCGAATAGGCCGCGACAGGCATACTAATTCTAAGCAAACGGTCATTCAGTTCGTTTGAAATTAAAATACGAAAACATAGCGTCCCATTCCTCCCATTACTTTAACAGGATAGAAAACTAAATAACAAAAAATCTAGAAATAAAAAACAACTTAGGTTAAATCTAGAAACAAAAGACAACTTAAACTGAAAAAAGGTAAGTATGTATGTACTGTGGGATCTCCAGTATGCGAACATTTACTGTTCAAACGTTCTATTACTATTATGCGAACAATGCGTATTTCTCTTCTCCAATAGTGCTTTATTATCAAAATAAATGTAGACGTGTTGTACATCAATAGCAAAAATTAATAAAATTAATTAATGAAATAGTTACAATTTCTAAAAATTATTGTCTCATTTAAAATTTAAACAATAAACAATTCATATTACCATTACTATTACATTTACTATTGTAACAAACACCTTATCAATTACGTAGGGTAAAAAAATTAAAACGAACTTTTTTTTATCTTGTCCAAAAATCTTTATTTCTTTCGACCACTGCTTTAGCTAATTTTGACTTTTTACTCTTTATAAGAATAACAAGTGTTTTGGAATTAAAGACACATAAATAATTACAAAATATTACATTTATATTATAGCTTACTCTTTGCAATTGTTGTTGCATTACTCTTTTTGAAATATCAGATGGTAATTACGAGGGAATACGAATGTTTAGTAGAATATTACACACATTATTCTATATATCGAATAATAATCCGAAGAGTCCGAAGATTCCTCAAAGATGAAAATTAAAACTTCCTCATCCAAACAATCATATCTTTCCATTAACTCAAATACTAGAAGTTCTTCAAAATACAAGCATCGGAGAAACAAATAAAGATCAATTCTTTCTCCTCTAATTTCATATTTAGGAATTACAAAGCAATATCTAATGCATAAGACTGATTCGATTCGTATAATAATTCTCTTCGATGTTTCGACACGAGGCAAGATAAGGGAGGGGAAAAAAATAGAACAAAAGAAACAGAAATTGAGAAAAAGGCAGAGGAAGGTAAGAAAAAGAGGAAGAGAAAGGGAGTAGAAAAAGAAGGAGCAGCCATTTGCAGCCAGTGGACCAACTGCCGTCTTCGAGAGATATCCTCTCTCGCAATTTCAACTTTCGGAGAAACGTCGGGCAAAACCGCGAAACCAGCGCTTTTTTACCATTTAGTCTGCAATGGTCAACTCAGCGCTCGCGATCGCCTTCTATACTGTTATATCCTCCTCCGTTGGCTGTTTCGTCTTGTAAGAAACTGACAAAAACCGTTCTCGCAATAGTTGCTCACCGATGGCGGAAGAAAAAGCGTCTTTTTGCACGGCGCGACGCTTTTTGTCCGCTTCCTGAGTCATGCCTCTTCCTACCCAGAGTAGACAAAGCACATATACTATGCGCGTAACTGTGTATCTTTGCGCTCTGTATACGTGTATCTCACAGATCGTAAAAATGGAACTTTTTCAGTAAGGAAATTGAGATATATAATAACAGGTTAGGCGAGAGATAAATAATTGTAACAATCGATATACAGTTGGGTGATTACGACGATAGATGTCCGTTTTTGTAATATCCGTAATTATAATTAATAATAATCGTATTTTGTGGTGAGTTGGAGTAGATCGTGCAAAATTAATTTCTGAGATAATTTAGAGATTTTGCAATATGAATGATGAGGTTTGCTCTTGATATATATTAGGGAAAATAATTATAATGACTTGAGGGATACTAATATAGGTACTTATATGTGTAATATTTTTATCTGAGAAATAAAAGATAATTATCCCTTTTTATCAATAATTATCTTCTTAATAATTTCGCGAAGAGATTAATTTAGACTATGAAGTTCTGAGATATGTATGTATATTCTTTGTTTATTCTTCGGAGTTTTCTTTATAATTAATGCCTTTGAAAAATTTATTACTCCAGGAGTAACAAGTTTTTTTAAGAAAAAAATAAGCAAACAGCGAAAAGAAATAAAAACTGAAATAGATAAAAATGCACGAATTCTAATAAATATCTGTTTTATTAAACGACGACGAAAAAGTCAAATTTACATGAATTATAAAAATTCAAAGGTGCAATGATTTATCGGCCATTTATTTAACAATAACCTATTAACGCGTTATGTTTTAATAAATTAATGCAATTTGCTTTGATAAATCAGTAAGCGCCAATTTTTGAAAAATCTTTATTTTGGTATTTAAGACACGTTAAGATTATACTTAAAAATTTGTTACTTATAATTAATATTTACGAAACAATCATTCAGGCATATGAAGCTATTGATACCAAGCACTATAATACTGTAAGAATACTATTTACGACAGTAATTAAACTGATTGTGTATTAATATAAATAAAATGGTATTTGTGAAATATCTCGGTACTCGAATTTAAAAGATGGTTAAATTATGACATAAATTAGATAGAAAATGCGGCATCAGAAGTTAACTGAAACCGATGCGATCATTATTTTAGTCATCAATTTTGTCCAAACGTGTTACCAAACAAGAATCTAAATTTACTAGCATTTTTCTGCTCCAGAAGGAAAACAAGATAACCTTACAGAAAAACAATTACGAATGAACATTAACCTCTGTCAATATTTGCATAAAAACCTAAGTACATATCAACAGATCTATTTAAGTACATAAGCATGTAATATCATAATCTCTGAAGAACTACGAAAAATTTGACATTTAACGCATAAAGACCATAAATTTAATATAGCTAAAAACTTACGCGTGCCGTTGACGTTTCTGCTGAGTATCTTGGGCACAGCAGCGGTGACACCGGAAACGGATGGAACAGTAGGGACAGTAGGGATAGTGGACAGCACGGTAGCAGGCTGCTGATGCTTAGTTGGCGGGCTCGCCACCACGACTACGGGATTCTGTATGGTGCAAGTGGCCGAAGTCAGAGCACCAGAACTACCGACACCAGGAACCGTGTTGGTCGGCGCTGATGCCACTGGAGAAGATGTACCAATACCGCAGCTTGTTGTTACCGCCGCTGCCGTCTCTTCCGACGTAGGTCCAAGCACACGATTCTCCATTTTCAACTGTTAACTCCACTTTCCGTTCTTTCCTCCCCAAGAGGATCGCACCGAGGCGTTACCTCCCACGATACTCACTCACTGCACTCGAGCAACAATGTTTGACGCATTCGAAAGTATCAAAAGATGTATACATTTATGTTATCATTACATCTCCAGCACGAGGAACACGTTATAAGAAAATGTTAGTGAGAATTGTTCGAACAAGTTGAATGATTATATTTTAACATTATCGACTGATAGGCCGGTGAAAGTGTCGAAAACGATTAAATAAAATAAGGAGGACACGGAATGATTAAGATAACAAAGATATCGGCAAAAGTGTAAAGAAAGATTAACAGCTAAACATGAAAAACATTTTTAATATCTAAAAAGTAAAAAAAAAAAGAAAAAGGAATATAAGTTGTACATTTATGAGCATCGATGGTATTGGCGGCACTTGGAACGCGTGTGAGCGTAATCGTGCAAATCTGTCTAATACAGTAACTTTCTACGGAACAGTTATTTGTTAGATATTCATCTCTTTCAGAAGCACCGATAGTCTTTTTTTAATGCAATTGTGTAAACTTATCGAATACGTGTATGTATGTGTTCTTAAATTAGTATTATTGTTAACCGAGAGAAACAAATAAAATAAAAGAGATCGTGCTAACACTTCGAAAAGCAGCAGCGAGACACTTAGAACGATGACGCAGTGCACATTGCCGGCCATCGAGTGATTCCACTACGTGTCTGTGCCATGCCCCCTCTACTCAACTACACAACGTGCAATATTACTCCCACCACTGCCATATTCACGTGCGGTTATCCCTTCCTTCAACGATTCCCCCACCATCTTGAGACAATGAGGAACGATGGACATTACCGCGTTAACCAGAGTACGTAAATCTCGAATTCTTCCGCTCTCCAATTCCCACATTAAGGTAAATAATAAATATACTTGTCTTTTTGGCCGTTCGATTTATATTTTATTTAAATTTAATGTTCTGTATCGTTCAATGAATTACAGGCTATCGAATGTGACAAGAGTTAAGGGTTCGTAAAAGTATTAAAATTGCGAATGATTATAAGTAGGAATAACGCACAAAATATTGGTTTTCGCGCGTTTGAAAGGTATATTATTTCTTTTATTTGAGGTTAAAATATTATATTAACTTGTTCAAATAACTAATGCTAATACTGAGCGTAATTATAAAGAAAGTTGTCAGATAACAATTTAATAAGATATATCACCAAGTAAAGTGTTGAAAATTTGACACTTCATAATATTTTAAACTGATGAATTACTTCTTCCTTTTTGTAACAATCAGCATTAGAACTTAGAAACAACAAATACTCTCAACTTCCTTTTAATAAATCCATATCTACGGTGCATTGTATTGTGTTTTTTAAATAAATACACAGTATTCTTCTGAATTAAAATTTGTTGAAAGAACTCATTTTATTCAACAAAAACTTAACGCTAATAAAACATGGAATTATTGTTCATTAACTCAGTTTTTATTTCAATATTTACTACTATAGTCTAATTAACCTGCTACTTACGCGAATTTTCATGGATTTTTCTTAAATTCCCCAAACGTTCAATGAATAATATTCGTGATATGTTAAAAAATCATCCGACGATGGAATGTCGTAACATCCTTCACTCACCCCATCGGCTAGTTTTATCATTTTCTCTACATAGGTAACTACATGCTATCTGTATATGTAGAACATATATGCCCCTCCTTAGACTATGATGCTGATGCAAAAAGTGTCTCCCTACTATCCCTACTATCTTCACTGTCCTGGTAAACGAGTGGTGGTAAAAGAGACAGAAAGAAGATGCGTTGTAAAAAGCTATCTTACCGCCCCTCGACCTATGCAGCCCCTAGAAGGAACGTACGACCTCTTTACTTCACCATTGGTCGGCACACAGTTTTGCAAGTTATCTCTTACAATCCCTCGAATTATCCATAAAATTCGACTAAATTTTTGCTAATTTATTTGACGAGAAAAAGGGGGAAAATTCTGAAGAAATAATGGTTCCGCGTAGTGGTAAAAATTAATGGATTCATACTTTTTATTACTTTTTCGTTTTGCTTAATTAGTTGATGCGAATTAAGAATATAATAGAATAAAGTTAACATTTTGTAATTAATTAAGTAATATAATAACAATATACACAAGAAATGATATTAATAAATAAAAATAAGCGATAAACGATAAAATAAAGATTGAGAAAATGAATTATATTTACAATCAATTTTCTTATTAATATCAGATCTTGATATCATCTTCCTAGATAACTAAAAGTGCTCTACTTTATCACTATCAAAAATGGGACAAAAAATGAAGAAGTAGAAAAAGCATCAAAATATATCAATTACGTGTACAATTTATTTTCTTACCATTACCATTTTTCACGATGGCGGTGGATGATTCTTCATTTTTTACTCGGCATCATAGTTCTTTTGCTAGTCTGTTACTCTTGCTTCTGCCAGCTTTATTTTTACACCCATCCACCCACTACTATTATCATCGCCTTCCCTGTTCCTCTCGCCATACTATTCCTAGTCCATTGGCCTACCTTTACCGCACCAGTGGAAATAGAGGGAAAGATTTTTATTCTCGTAAATGGAAAAACCAGGCTGGAGAGGGAGGTTTTGCCAGTCAACCGCTGCTGCGAGCGAAATTTTTTGCTTCACCCTTCGTCGTCGACAAGCTCGTCGAAGGGTACGTTAGGAAAGACGGGGTTGAGGGGTCTGTTGAAGTTTATCTTGCAGATGGATTATATTGTTGGTCTAGATTCTTATCTAATAAAGATTTGTTTATTAAATTATGAGATAATTACACATTAAATGATCACATTAATAATATAAAAACTTGAATACTTTTAACCATGAAATAGGAAAATTTTTGTTAAATAGTGGTTAAAGTAATTAGTTACAATTAAGTTAGTTAAATAGTTATATAAAATAAAGAGACATGTAGCAATTATCTTATCCTTTTAAATACAAATTATAAACTCTACTATGCAGTATATATACGCTTTCCTATGTTTAATACTCTATTCTTCCTAACAATACGAGTTGAAGAAAAAAATATTAACATCTGATTTATCGATCACGGACATAGTTCCTTGGATACGCGTCGTATGCAAATTTTTAAAGCCTGAGAAATAATTCAAGAAGGGTTTGAACATACGGTGGTCAGCTTTTTTTCGTCGGAACCTCTTGTTCCCAACTCGGAGGAAAATAACAAAAAATATTGAGCTACGCGTTCCCTCGACGATGAAACTCGTGAGACTTTCAACCGTGCGACTCTATCAAGGTGCATCATTCACTTAATCCATTAATTTCTTCATTTAATTCATTTAAAAATCTTGTGAATAAAAAACATAAAAAATTTTCTTTTCTTCGTCGTTATAAAATATATTGATTAAATACATACTCTGCAACAATGAGAAATTTTTAGTTTGTTTACTGGTTTTGTAAAGTTTTATATGGATTATAATATTTCATAACGTTTGCAATATAAAACTGTATCCAATCCACAAAATACTTCTGAAGATGAAAGTTTTCTACTTTATTAAAAGAAATATATAGAATGTATAGTATCGTCGACAAAGAAGTAATTAAGTATGATTAATAAAAATGCAATTTTCTTTTTTAACATTTATAATTCTGCTATTTTATGTATTTTTTAAATGCGAAGGACAGTAAAATTAATACAATTAATTAATGACTGATGGTTGAAAACTAATTGAACATTGACAATATTTATCGAATATTTAAATCACCTTCTTAATGCTATACATAGTTGTTACACTATTTTCAAAGGAGAATGCTCTCGCGTTATTATAGATTGATGTACACTTACATAGTACATTATTGGTTATTCATCAACCCTTTATAAACGCGCGTCGATATAAATGCATAAGATTATACTAATAAAAATGACGTATTAAAAATATCAAATATTTAAAATAAATATGGAATTTTGAAATAAATTGATAATTTATATTACCCTCGTACAAAACTTTCTAGGAACTCGCGAACACTTAATTAAGATTGGTACCATATGGAAGTCTTTTAAAACACTCGATCGTTTATATAGATTTATGCAAAACATTCATTGAATTAAACAGTAAAAAAATCGATAAAGTACAAAATACGATTTTTTTCATGGCAAGTACATAGATAGATGGAAGCAGCGTAAGATCATACACAACCATATTCGTACCACACTTGATTACCCACTTTTGAATCTTTATCTACAGGAGTTTCTATCATTGTCTCTTCTTGCCCTACATCTTTCATTCCACTATTGTTAAGATTGTTTGATTCGTTTATAACTGCTGATACCTTATTGTATATCAGAACAGGCCGTGGTTCTACTTGCACTTCCGATCGCGAAGTTTGTTCCAATAATATAGACCGTCTATCATCTCCCTGTTCCTGTAATATTTATTTCAGATATCCAGCAATCATTCCACTAGAATTAAAAGATAAAAAGATCATAGAATTGAAAATTAATAAATTCATACTGGTATGGCAGTTGATGATGGTGGAGAATCATCAGTGTAATACACTGTTCTTCTAGTGCCTGGATGACCAAGAGACAATGTATCTGATCCAAGACCTCTAGTTGATCCTTTAATTGATTTCATAGGATTGTTTTACTAATATTCTTTTGTTTTTAACTTATACGCTTCCAATAAGATCATATTTACCTGCTAAGCGATGATCTTCTGTACTAGCGTCAGAGTCATTTCCACCAGATTCTGATTCATAAGGTTTTCCTTCTGAATGTTTGAAATCTTCCGCCCAAGATCGTCGATTCTAATTTATGCAGAATTTAAATATAAAATTTATAACGTTCATTTGTTTTTGCCTTAGATGCTTTTATATGCTATTTGCTTACCTTATTGAGAAACTCAGATCCAACTTTTCGAACTCTTCGAACGAAATTAGCTCCAAATCCTTTTCTTCAAATACAGAGAAAGAAGATATATTACAAATTAAGAAAGTGTACAATTAAAAATCTATATTTTAAATTTTTCATAATAAATAAAATTGTATATAAAAGTAAATGGACTTACTTTTTTGGAGTACAGCTTTCTAATTTTCTATAATGTTCCATTATTTTGTCTTCCAATTTTTCTTTTTGTCTATATAAATGATTCACTTTGTCTCTATGATAAAAATTATTACATTAACATTACATTAAATAAGATAGGAATATTATTTAAATATGGCTATTTTCAAATACTAACGTATACATTTTTTCTTCCATGTGATAGTGTTCCTTATCTTCAAGAGAATGAGTCAAAAGTTCATGATATTGGCTAAACAACAAAGTAATATGATCCATTAACGACCGTCTATCATTATCTAAACCGGAATTCATATGCAGTAACACCTAAAAGAAAATGTTTAAGATAATAGTAAATATATATTAAATACATTATTAAATGACCCAACATTTGTTAGTACCTCACATCGTTGGTTTAATTTATTAATTTGAAGTTCTAAATTAGAACATCTTTCATCTCTACTGCTAAGCTCGCCTTGCATTTCTGTTAACTTAAGGCTTAATCGGTTTGTTTCAATTTTGTTTTTTCTATAATCCTCTTGTAAATTTCTATACTCAATTTTCAATTTTTCTGTAGCAGTGTACAGATTTCTAAAATCATCCTAAAATAATTAAAAAAGCAAATTCGTAATTCAATACAATAATAGTACCTGCCTTTAACATTTGTTTACTACCTTCAGCTTTGAATGTTCTCCTCTCAAGTTATTCAAACTTTTTGCATCATTCACCAATGATTCTTTTTCAGTTTGTAATGTCTTATTTTTTCCTTTCAATCCTTCATAAGATTCACGTAACATTCTAATTTCATTTTTTACGTCTCGTAAATTTGACTTGAGAGCATCATGTTCGTGGAAAAGATTTTCATATTCGTTATTTAATTGTTCATGCAAAGATTGTAAAGTGACTTGATCATGAACCAGTTGGGCGTGTATTTGTTGATGAGCACTGCGTTCTTTCAACAGCTAAAATAAAAAATGTAATACTCAGTATTCAAAAATATATTTAAAAAAAAAACTTCAAATACTTACTTCTTCTTTTTCAGCAATAAGTTGTGAATTTGCAAGTTGCAAGGCTGTATGTTGTGCTGCTAAAGAATTATTTTGAGATTGTAATGTTGTTATCTGCACTTGAAGTTTCGCATTTTCAGATAGGAGATTTTCTGATGCTATTTGTGCAGTAGCCAATTTCATATTTAAATGTTCCTGTTCTTTCTAGAAGTAAAAGTAAAAAATTATATTGTATATCATTATGTTTTGTAAAATTACGAAAAATATCTTTTTACTTTAATTACCTAAGCTTTATCTGTATGACTTCAACATACCTTGAGTGCTTCTACTGTTGCTTCTAATGTATTATGAATATTATTAGTTGCATTATTCTCGGAATTTGTAGATTCAGGTACTGACTTTTCACAACAGCAGAAATTATTTGATTTTCTTATATAATCGACGACTTCCGGAATTTGCGCGATTCTGTAATTATTAATTAATAATTGACATTTAGAAGTTTCTTTCTTATTAAACTCTGTTCCAGAATTTGAAATTTCATTACTTTTTAACAATGTTATCCAATGGCAGTGATAACAACATGTTATCACCGAGTCCAAGTTTTTCTAGAACTGTATATAGCTGTTGAGTATTCAATTTTTCAGCTACTAAATTCGATTGCAGAATTTCTAACGTTTCCCTATCAATAGCTGCTCGTGAATCAAGTTCCTTACTAGATCTTTCAATTTCTTGTAATCTAAAAATAAATAATTTTGCAAAATACATTCCTATATTGAATAAACATATATGTTTCATATGAAATACTTTATACCTTGAAATTTGTGTAACAGAATCATGAAGTTCCTGCTCAAGTTGCATTACTTTCCTTTCTAGAACTTCAATACTATTTGTTGCTTTATCTAATGCAACATCTTTTTCCTGAAATTTATTTCGCTAGGTAAAATTTAATTCAATACTTTAAAAAATTAAAATTATAGAATAATATAATCGAAACTAGAGCCGTTCAAATTGATTCTCGTGGGCAAAGGCACTTGTTGCTCCCGCAGGCAAATGACGTTGACAGTCATACGGATATTAGCTAATACGTTTAAGTTTTGATGCAGAAGATATCTTCAATTTCTATATTCATAAAATACTCTATCATAGACTCCTTATCCGCGAAGGCGTGGCTAATATGCTTGCTGATCTCTAACATGCTGAGAGATGCTTACAGAGACATGCTTAATTTAAAATAGTAGTTAAGAAAAACTATAAATTAAGAATAGAAAATCACAGAACAATTATGATCGCTTTAGTAAAAATATCTTATAAAATTCATACTTCTATTGTTTCTCGATATCGATGCACATCGCGCTGTGCTATATCTTTCTCTCGTTCTACTGCCACAAGTTTTGATTCAAGATCAAGACACTTGGAATTAATTTCTTTTACATTATTTTCTATAATTTTTAATTCTTCAACTTTTTGATTGGCAAGCTCTAAACTACGTTCTAAATCATCTGCTCGTCTTTGTACGCTTTCCAATAAAGATTGAACTCGTTGTTTTTCTTTCACTGCTGTATCGTAATTTTTTTCCAGTTCTATCATTTTTGTATGTTGAATCTAAAAATTAATAAACAAAAAAGAAAACATTAAACATAAAAATATCAAGATACCATACATAGAATTTTTATGATATACTTGGAACTCCTGTTGTTGTTTCTCGGATGATGTCCTTTGATTTTGTAACGAGTTCTGTAATTTTTTGTTTTCTTCAAGTGCTTGCTTCCATACCAATTCTAAATCCGAATTTTGTTGTGTTAATCTTTCAATATTATCATTTAACGATTCGATCTTTAATTGCAGCTTCTTCTTTTCTTTTTCTAATTCCAGAACACGAGATGAATTTTCATGAAAGGAACTTTCTTTTAAGGAGTCTATTAAAGTAACCAATCGACGATTTTCTAATTCAAGTTTTAAAGCCCGTGTTTGTGCATTATTTGTCAATTGTTCAGACAATCTATTATCCTCATGTGCTAAATAATATACAAATTTACATTACATTTATATATGATCAATAAATAAGGTGTTAATGTATATTAAAAATAATTTTCCTTATTACCTGGTTCTTCAGAATCACTTATAGAACTAGCTAAGGCAGCTTCATTTGCGGCAGCTTTCGTTAACTTATGTAATTGAGTGTTTTCTTCAACTAGCTCTTGATATTTTTCTTTATCGGCCGCACGTTCCAATGCCATGTCATTCAGTAATTGTTTATATTTAATAATTTCAGACTCAAGTTCCAATACTTTATCTGCTCTTCTTCTCGATGAATTTAACTGATCTTCTAGCATTTCCCTAGTCTCCATTAAAACTCTAAAATGATATTTTATTTAAAGAAAATATAATGAATTTACATTCGAAATATATGTACAATATATACTATATACTTATATATACTAAACAAAATATATCTAAAATACCTATTATCTTCACGTAGCTCCTCTATGCGTGTTTTATAAAATTCTATATCTGTAAGTTTCTCTCTATATCGTACTACTTCTAATTCCAGTCGATCGGCGCGATCTGCTCTTTCAATTACCGCATCTAATTCATCTCTATAAGATTTTGCTGTGCGCGCTTCATGCATTAATTCTTGGTTCTGAAACAATAACAAAAATTTATATATTTTTAATACTTACTAAAAAAATTAATATATACGAGAAATATAGTGCTTTACCTCTTGTTTTAATTTGGTTACTAACATCTTATGGTACTCGAGTTCTTCTTTACATTCCAACAATCCTTCCGTTTTTTCTTCTCTGCAAATATATCACAAAAAATGATATATTAAGCATAAAAATAACTAAAAATATATATACATAAAAGTGATAATATATACAATTCCTGTCGTTGTTTTCTAACTCTCGATTTCCAGTCGGCTAATTCAACTGCATAATGATGATTATCTTCACGTTCTGATTTAACAACAGGGTTAGATTGTTGCACTTTGTTTATTTCATCAGCTTCTACGTTGATTGATGAATCATTTCTTTCAATACTTTCGTTTATAATAATATCCGTCCATCTCTGTTATATCAGTAATACTTTATATATTCTTAATAAAACATTTTGTTAAAAGATAATATTGATAAAATAAAATTACCTCACGATATAACTCTAGTTCTTGAGTTATCTTTTTTATTTGTACAAATAAATATCCCATATTTACATTCTCCATTGCATCTTGAGTAATAACTATGTTTTGATGATCTGTGACCTAATAAAGTATTGTTAAATTTTGTTATCTCATGTAATATAGACAATAATATAAAAATCTATGAAACACACCTGTTTAATACATTCTACTATTGCAAGTTGAGTATCAACATTTAATGTTTTTATATTTGTGATAAATTTTTCCTTGTTAGGACACTGTACAGCACAACCAAGGAGTAATAATAATAACAATTTCATTTCAGGAATATATAATTGCGGCTCCTTTCCTAAATTTATTGTATCTGGTAACCTCAGGATTAAATGACTTAATTCTTCTTCATAAAACTGTTTCATATTATTTACTACAACTTTTAAGTTTTTTGTGCGAATTATCGAACTTCCTTCTGGAGGTATTACTTCATCATATAGTGGTTCTGGATCTCTATGAAATATAAAACATGTAAGAATACTGAATATAGATATTTTATGAGAGAAAAAGTCAGTCCAAATTTAAATACATAGAAATACTTACATTTGCAAAAATACATTATGTAATAATACACCATCCACCAAATCATCGTAACTGGTTAATGAGTTAGGATCCTCTAAGCAACTGGCGAACTGTTACATAAAAAAATATACTTCATTAATTAATTCTCATTAATAGGATTAATAATAATAATCAAGAATCTTTTAAAACTAATACCATGAATCATAGAAAATAAATCATAAAATTCTAGAAAATAAAAAACTTACCCATGTTACTAAAGGTCCAGACAACAGATCATCAATTTCAGAAGATGCCATTTTTACACACTTTCACATTAATTATTAAGACAGTACTTAATAAATAACACTACCATTTCTTTGTATAAAAAGATAAAAATAATAGAATAAATATTTTATAATTTTGTAATGTTAGTTTGCAAAATAATTGAATGTGAGGTAGAAAAAAATATTAAATTTTTTAATACAAAATATGTACTCAAGAATAAATTTAATTCTATCATAGATCAAATATCTATGTATAATGCTTTTTAATTTTACAACTCCCTAAATTTTAAACTTGGTAAAGTATAAAAAATTATATAATATTAATTTCTTTAGAAGAATTGTACATTATTATATACGACAGAATATATTTATATATATTTATATAAATATATATAAATTATATATATATTTATATATTTATATATTATTTATATATATATATATATATATTTATATATATATATATATATATATTATAGTTTTATAAAACTAAATATTTATGTAAAAATAAATTATCGACATATTATTAATTGTGCATCTGTGTATATACATTAATATAATTGAAGGATTTTGTCATTTCAAATAACCGATTATCAGTCTCGTAAATAATTTTAAACGACTCTAATTAATTTAATATTTTAATAACTTCACCATGCTCGATTTCATCTATTCCTTGATGTTTACTCAGTATTCATACTTTATATACATTTTACTACAGACGCAACTTAAAAGAGAATACAAGCACAAAATTCTATATTCATATTCGATATAAAATATATCGTTTCAATTTTACAGCAGAATTACTTAATATATTATCGATATTTCTCAAATCGTATGAAACACTGTGTGATTTTTACAAACACTAAGGAGAGATTGAAACGAACAAATATTCATGTACGACCTGATATTAAGTTACGGTTACACTGAATGCGTATTCAAATGACTAGCTCCTCGTTCATATACATACTTACAGCCGTAGATGGACAAACGAAATGGACGATTACATTGGATTACTGGATGCGTTTTTGGACGATCAGTTCAGACAAATCAGAAATGGACATAGATTTGAAGATTCTTATTATTTCTTGAACAATTCTTTATTAACTAGAGAATTAATAACTAAAGTCTTATTAACAAATGATAAATTAGAACGGGAAAAATGAAATGTTTATTTTAAAAGAGGAGTATATATATATACACGAAGAATATTATAATTTGTTTCAAGATCTGTTGAATCAACCGAATCAATTCCGAGAATATTTTAGACTGAATACAGAAATATTTTTTTATATTCCATGTGGATGGAACTAAAAAAAGATTTAATAAACAATCGGGCGAAAAAATTGAATTGATTTGATTGATCTACGTATACAGATGAATACGGATGACATTGGACAACCAATGTGCATGCAGTATGATGTACAACCATTGATTTTAACGCGTTTGATTCGTTGACGAACGAATATAAGTTATACTGGTTACTGGATGCGTATTCAGACTTTCGGACTGACTCGGATAACTGTAGTTCGGTATGATATAAATAACATAACCGTGGCAGGGCTCTAGCTCTGATCGTAGCATTAAATGTAATAAATTCATCGTACGTATAACCTCTTGCATGTATGTTATTGTTTTTTAATAGAAATTTAATTGTAACCTTATCCTGTTCTAAATTTTAAAAATATCCCTGTCACTTTATCAATAAATACAAATAAAAACAAATGAAACTATCAAACTAAGTTACATATATGTAACATACAATAATTAAGGCATATATAACTATTCGTGAAACAAAGTTATAACGATTTTTTAATAATAATTCTTTTTATTTTTTTATATTTTTCTTTACATCAGCATACTGCTTTTTATTTTTTGGATAAATGTCCTAATTCCAAGTTTTATCATTACAGCATGTGAATTGATTATTTGAATGTTGATTGTATGAAGGTTTCAACTTTCATTATTTTTGAATGAACATTATAATTTCTACCAGTATAAGATATTTAGTAGATTATGAAAGATGATTCAAGTATTAAGGAAACAATTATCAAAAAATTATAAAAGACACAGGACTGTTAATACATGGTCATCTCTAGCAACAGCATTCAATTCCATTAATAAAGAAAAATATGGTTTTGATTTCTTAAAAAAGGAAACTGTGAGTAATTTTTACTTTTTTATAATATCTACTATTATTATGTTAGACAATATATTAAAAGTTTCTTCTGTATTGCGTAGGGGCTATTTGGAATACCTGAGTTAAAGACTTCGGAAGGATTTAATATTTTAAAAGATCAAGCAATATCTCAAACAGATGCACTTATAGCAGAATCTATAAGTCAAAATAGGAAACGAAAAATGGTGGAAATTTTTGATGATATGTCTGATACATTGTGTAAAGTTGCAGATTTAGCGGAGTTCATTAGAGTTGCACATACAGAAAAGCAGTTTGTTACAGCTGCAGAGAATACTTGTCTATTTATTAGTGGTATTGTAGAGAAGTAATTATATTTTTATCAATATTTTTCAATCATATTATCAATCAATATTTATATTGTTTTTAAACACTATCTTCAAATAATATGAAAATTACTTAAAAATTTTTCAGGTTAAATACTCATCGTGAATTGTATAACGCATTAAAACATGTTGTGTACAATGGAGATACTCAAGAAACATCTCTGGTGGATAAACATGTTGCAACATTATTCTTGTCTGATTTTGAGTTATGTGCTATTCATTTACCAGAGTCTGTAAGAGAAAAAGTTGTACAATTGAATTATTATACGTTACAAGTATATATTATAATATTATAATATTACATTGTATTACATTATGTTTATCAACTTTTTATATGATTATATTTTTTGAAAATAGGTAGGCCAGAAGTTCATGGCAGGTACTAATAATCCAAGAGCAGTAGATGTTAATTTTGTTCCACGTAATGTAAGACAATAGTAAGTATCCCAGTTAAATAATTTTGAAAATAACATTTCTTTCATATGAGATTTGAAGATTTTTTTTAATGTTTCACAGTTTCACACAGAAAGATAATAAAATACATGTTCAAGGACTTTATGTAGATTCTCCTAATAATCTTGTTAGAGAAACAGCATATCGTATATTTCTATATCCTGATGAAGAACAAGAATATCTTCTACAAGAACTTTTGAACTCCAGACACATTTTGGCTAAACTATGTGGTTTCTCATCATATGCTCACCGGTAGTTTCAACCATTTGTCGATACAAATGAAATTAATTAAAATTAACTAACATTAGCTATATTTGTTTTGTATTAAAAGTGAATAATTTATAGAGCTGTTAAAGGAAGTACTGTAGAAAGACCCGAAGTAATATATGAATTCCTTAATATTTTAAATGATAATCTAAAACTTAGAGCAATACAAGATTTTAACGAGATGCAAAAGATGAAAGATGCTGAATCGCCTGTAAAACAGGTTTACCAAATTTAATTAATAAATAAAATAAATTACACTATCTTCTGTTTTTATACATTTTTATTTTTCATATATAGAAAATAATGCCATGGGATACAGCATATTTCACGACAAAAGCAAAAAGGACTTGGTTGAATATGTCCATTACTGAATATGCCCCATATTTTTCACTTGGTGCTTGTATGGATGGCATTAACATATTAGTACAAGCATTGTATGGTATTCGATTGGAATATGTACCAGTTTTATCTGGTGAAGTTTGGGCAAGCAATGTACATAAAATTGCTGTAATAGATGAAAATGAGGAAGTTTTGGGTTATATATATTGTGATTTCTTTGAAAGAGAAGGGAAACCTAATCAAGACTGTCACTTTACCATTAGAGGTGGAAGGCAACTATCAGATGGATCTTATCAAGTATATCTTAAATGAATAAGAAATATATAAAATATAGAATATTAATTTAACAAAATTTTATTCACCATTCAAACATTTGATTTCAGAATCCAATAGTAGTATTAATGTTATCGTTGCCAGTTCCAACATGGTCAAAACCATGTTTACTTACTCCTGCTTCTGTAGAAAATTTATTCCATGAAATGGGTCATGCATTACATTCTATGCTAGGTAGAACAAAATACCAACATGTAACTGGAACCAGATGCAGCACAGATTTTGCAGAGGTTCCAAGTGTTTTAATGGAATATTTTGCAAGTGATCCAAGAGTAAGTTATAATTCTTGCAACTTAAATAATTATTAAATGAATGTTATTTTTTTAATCGTATGATATGTTTTATGATATCTATTAGGTTGTATCCACGTTTGCTAAACACTTCCAAACTTTGGAACAAATACCAATAACATTATTAGATAAATTATATGCCTCGAAGAACATATTTTGTGCTTCTGAATTACAAAATCAAATATATTATAGCATGTTAGATCAAGTTTATCACAGTGCTCAACTAGAAAAGCCATCAACCGAAATTTTAAAAGAAATACAGGGAAAATACTATGAACTTCCTTATGTCGAAAATACAGTACGTATTTTTTGCCATTTTTGATTTCTATAATAAAAGGATTTTCATTTATTTCTGTTATAAATTGAAGATTTTATTTGCAGGCATGGCAATTAAGATTTTCTCATCTAGTTGGATATGGTGCAAAATATTATTCCTATTTAGTATCTCGAGCAATTGCTTCTTGGATATGGCAAACATACTTTCAAGCAGATCCCTTCAATCGAACGGCAGGCGATCGATATCGAAAGGAATGCTTAGTACATGGAGGTGGAAAGCCGCCTTCTAAATTAGTATCCGACTTCTTGAACAAGGAAGCTAGTGCTAGTAACTTTGCAAAATCTTTGCTTTTCGAAATCGATATAAAAATGGAACATGTAGAAAAATTAAGAGGATAAGAAGGCCATTCGAAAATAACATTTAGAAAGGTATCTTTTCAAAAATATAAAATATTTATAAACTATTTTTATAAAAGTAAAATAAGATTTTGTAATAAAATGCTTATGAAGTATGATACACTTAAAATAAATATTTTGATCATAATTCTAAAAACATAAATAATTTTATAATCTGATATGTTATCTTGTAAATAAAATGTAAATAATTAATGTATTATGCAAAAAACATAATTGAGTTTTTTTCTTTTATTTTATTACAAGTATGGAATCTTACCCTATTTACAATCTTGATAAATCTACGAACGATTACACAAAAATAAGTTTTTCAACGTAATACAGAGAAAACGCAGTATAAGGTAATTTATAAGAATATTCAATATTTATACAATTTATTGTTTAAATCGTTGACAATTTTGCTTTAAATGGTAAAAGAGTCTTTTAGGATATTGTTAAAAAAAAATTGAATAAAATAAGAAAATTCTAATATAACAATAATAATTTTTCTTCTCTGTATTAATTATAAAATGACTTCTAATATGAATTTACCATGTACTGCGTTTGAGATGATTTTAATTTATATTAAAACTCTCCATCGGGACTTCCATTAAAATTAGCTAAAGATTCATTAACATTCTTTTTCATGTTTATACAAAATTCCATTAATAAGCTATTTCGTAATTACATCGACGTAAAACGACTGAACAAGCCACTGGATGATCCAAATCTTATTGATAGTATTAATAATATTTCTTTTTCAATCGATCTCTACATTACGAAATTCTGTTTACTTTTTTTCTGGAAGTGTTTTCTTATATAATTCATGGAATATAACTAGATATTTGTATTCACAAAAAAGCACTGGACCTTTTTTTATACAATAATCTGTCTTCGTTTTCAGATTACACTAAAAGAGACAGTAAGAAATTCTGTATCCGATTTAATATATGTATAGTTACAGTAATTTCATTTATATTTTATCTTCCTAGAAATTTTATTTTGCACAGCATTTACATGAATTATAAATTATTTCTTTAACAAGCATTTGTGAAATAGCCTTGTAATACAGAGTTACTAAAAAAGACTAATAATTAATTTACATAACAATGAAGCTTATATTGAAAACATACAAGTTATTAGGACAACATATATTTTTAAGATACTCTTCATAATCTTTTTGATACTCTTCATAGAGCATAATTATAAAGTACAATACAATATAGTATTGAAATATGTAAATTTTAAATAAAATTCAGAAATCGTATGTTTTTAATTAACTTCAACATCATAGTATGTGTAAAGCAAGTTGGCAACTAGTCAATTTGTATCACATTAATTTTCAATTTTTATATAAAGATAGGAAATACATATATTTTTATGAACTTGTATTTTTATCAAGCTACACTTCACTCAAAAGATATGTAAAAAGTAATTAACTATCATATTATTGTATTCCTGTCGAAATAGTTATCATAACTTTATGATGAAAATTGTACAGTTAATGGCAGATCATTTATTATTTTGCAATAATATGAAACACTTTTACTGTTTCCTTTTTATATTATTCAAAAAAGAAAAAATGATCTATTGGTACAGAAAATTGCATTTAAAAATATCAATTCTAGTAATACGCAGTTTATAAATAAAATATGTACTATGCTTGCAAAGTGTTTTATATTATTATCAAATTTTTATTATAAATTTACACATACATATTGCTTTACTATTGTTTGGACAAAAATGGACATCATTTGTACAAATTATGTATTTTTCCCTTATTTATAAACTCTGTATTATAAGGTAATGTACAAAAATTTGTTATAGAAATTCATAATATTATGTCCTTAATAAGATTCCTTCAAACATTTGGCGTTCATTTTTTCAATATGCACATACTATAGTGTTTTATATCTTTCTTTCTGACATTTCTAAAATTCTATAATGAAGTATTTTTTATTCAATACACGAACCTTTATTTTATAATGTATTTTCCACTTGTTTAAAATTATTTCAATGACCAGTACGTTCGACATTCCACAGTACATTGTATCTTTTATTTGCTATAAATTACGCATTTCTGTTCACTTTCGATCATTGTATTTTTAATTCTTAGAATATTCTTATTATGTTATTTTCTTAAATCCGTATGCTGTTAAAAATTGTTCTGCATATAAAACGGTTGATATATTTTTTAAATGCTGTATTATTTAAGATATTTTGCACATGGTCCTTTTTTAGCGAAATCCAGAAACAAAAGAAGGATAACAACGGTAAAGCACTAGTTGAAAGAGGATCTTAATTGTCCAGTATTCATTACGCACTATAAAAACCAAATTAATAGAGTCCACTCTAAATTTTTTTATCAACTGACCACATGATGCAACATTGTACCAACATTCAATCAGTTTTAAGTTTTCCATTTTTTCCTTATTTAATATGTCACATTCACAATAGGCAAACACCAAAACAAATTGGTTTTTTGCTATGAAACACAGTGACCACCCAGCCTAAAATGACTTTGGCATTTGGTTCAGGTTATGCAACATAATTGTACTCGTTTGCATTATCTTTATCTCGTTCCATGTAATCCCTATCTATGAGAGATTCAATTCTTTTCTTTAAATCTGCAGGCTGAAAACAATTTTTCACACACAATTAAACATACAAAGATATTTAGAATATATTATTCTATGAGTTAATGACATACCTTTACAGGAAACTTGAGCTGATTGTACAGTTCACTAATTAACAGATTGTGCGAAAGTGTTTTTCTCATTTTCATAATTCTAACAATAGCTGCATCTATCTGATATTGTCTATCTTGATAGACTCTTTCCTCTGTAGCTTTTTGTTCCTCGTTCTAAAAAAGGATAAACAAATAATATATTATTAAAATTTACATTGCACAAAAAACATTGATAATACGGAAAAGTAATTAAGGAACTATTCTATACCGTTTCTTTCATTTGAATTTGATTTATTTTAATTCTGAATAATTTATTTGTAAAGTCTGCATTAAAAACAAATCTATCATTATCTGCAACGTCTCTTCCTCTTGGATTTTTTTGTAACACTCTGGCTTTTCCACAAGCTAAGGATTGTAGAGTTCTCCTAAGTTCACCATCTTCTATATTTGTTGCTGCTTTTATATCTTCCAGAGACAAGTTATCAGCATCATTAAATAAGATTAACACCAATGCTTGAAACAAAGAAACTTGGAGTTCTTTGTTACCCTATTTTGACATTTAAACAAAATGTTTTTGTGGAATATATATTATTTAATACAACTATTTAATATACATTTATTACAATACATGAACAATACCTGATTAAACCAAGCTTTTAATACACAATGCCCCAAGGTAGGTTGCCATTGTAATTTTCTACCGCTATGTTTTCCCAAATAAAATTTATTAAATACATCTTGATACTGAACCATTTCTGGGGGTAATGTTACTTCCATTACAGGATATGTTGGCCAATAACCCATTGTAAGTATTGAAACAGTTAAATCCAAATTACTAGCAGATAATTCGCTTTGCAAATTTCCTGCATACTAATTCCCAGTATAAAATTGTACAATTAATTAATAAATACGCAATATATATTCAATATACATTTTAAGTTGACAATATATGACTGATAATAAATATAATACTTACCTGTTTAAAAGCAATATTAATATCTTTACTAAGTTCCATATCTTTGAACATCCCTTCCAATTTACTGGTAAAGCCACCACCACATTCTTGTTTCAATTTAGATAACATAGATTTTTCAGCATCAACAGAAGCTGATTTACCAACTAACAAACGTTTGGCCAAATCTTTTTTATAGAATGCCTCGAATACATCTTTTCCATGTATGAATCTGAACAATACCATGATTTTATCTAACAATCTTTCTAATTCTTCTTCTGTCGCTTCTTTATTACCCGCCCTTAACTTGCAATCAACAAATTTCGCTGTAAGTACAGAAATAGATTAATTAACAATAGATAACACAAACAATAAATGCTATTGTTTCATTAAGGAGGCTACATACCTATTAATTCAGCAGGTTTGTTCGCACGTTGATTAATGAAGGCTTCAAAAGCTTCTTTTAAACTATTTGCAAATTTTTCATTCTTATGAAAACATGTATTAACTATATTGTCCATTTTATCTTTGAAATCTAAGAGTTCCTGAACCATAGTTTTATCTTTCTCCGGATCTATAACTATGGTTTTACCTTTTTTCTGTGAGCAAAAACAAACAATGTACCTACTCAATTTACATAGAATAACATTTAAAAATTCGTAAAATACCTTAATATAAGAATTAAAATTTAGACAAAGTTCTACAAGGCCGTTTTTCACTCGACTATATAAATTATAAAGTAACGATAAATCATTAATTCTATTTTCATCCAGCAAACCACTTAATCCTTTTTGTAAAATGCTGGTAATATGTTCAGATAATAACTGTTTTTCCACTGTGTGTATCAAAGACCACCTATAACAAATAAGCAATGATATCATAGTTACAATATCAAATATCAATATATTCAAAAAAGTAATATAAACACTTACTTTGTAGATGCATCAAGGTAATGTAACAAACGTTCGTTTTCCTCTTGAAGCCGTTTGTCCACATGTGCTAAGTACTCAGGAACATCGTGTTCATTCATTAATCGTTGACCTTCAGCAGCATATAGTCTTTCAGTAGCAACCAAAAATCTATAAAAATCAAAACATAATGAATAATGAAAAATATAGCATACATATTATTTCAATTTGTGTTGATATTAAGCATAAATTCATACTTAGTTTCAAAGGCATCTTGGTAGATTTGTAGATCTGATAACATTCTTAATAATGACTTAAGAAGTGTTCTATCCACTGTATCACCTTGACGTTCTTTTTCAATAAGCATAAGTAATCCTTCCACTGTACGTGTTTGAACTAAGTTATTTAGAACAATATATACTCTAAACAAATGTAAACCCATATCCCTAAAACAACAGAAATATTAAGCAATGTACATAAAGAATATTTCTAATCATTTTTAATATTTAAAAAATTTGTAAACATACCAAATAGATAAAATACTTGGATTTTGTAATACATATGTTCTATCCAAATATAGAAAAATACTTCTAATCATAATCATTTGTCTGCAATGTGATTGCCAACATTCATTCATTTTTTTTAAGAATATATGCCTGTCCATTGATTCTGCTAAAAACTGTTCTATGTTTGCTTGTACATGAGCTTCTGTTAACCTTGTTAGCTTTGTATACAATGTAGATGCCATCTTATGATTACACATATTTTCAACTGCTTGATAAAGCTCTTCTAATGAATAACGAATACTTTTGCTGGTCTGGATTGCAATTACAGCTTCTTGCAACTTCTCCCATGTTTGCTCTTGGTAATTTTCAGGCAATTTTGGTTTATCTACATAAAATGTACAATTTTTAAAGTATCTTTATATACAAATATTGTTCTTAAAAATGTTATTATATATACAATGTATATAAATAATTTATATACATATATATATTACTAATATACAATAATTCATATATATATATATATATAATTTTCTTTGATAAAATTTAATGAAATTCTGTAATAAAATTAACATTTATGTTACAAATCTTATATCCAGTTAATCACACATATAGTGAAATTAATACAGTAAACATGTTTAATTATTAATTTAATACATTTTTTATAATTATCACACATTGATCTTCCTTAGAAATAATTAATTTTAAAGGAAGAAAAAATAAAAAAGCCGAGAAATAAGACTATAATTACATTCTGATATTTCACTACACTGTCATTGCTCAAATATTCCGTTCATAATTGTTTTTAATTAGTCATCTATAATAATCTATAAAATTAAAAACGCAAATGTATGAGCTGATATTTTTAATTAATTACACAACCATTGGTAATCTGAAACTTCTAGTAAACGCATAAAAAAACAAATAACGCGCCTTACAAACGTTTATCCATTTCGGTTTTTCATGATGTCAAGTTAGGTTATGTCAGTTTTGTTTTATTAATCGCATTTATGACTAATTTGGTTTCGGCTAGGTAACGTGGGCTGAAAGAGTGTCACAAAAGTACTAATGTCGTGTTAAAATTAATGTCGCAATCCACGAAGGCATATTGCCAACCATAAATTACACCACGAATTTTCACAAATGGTAGCAGCTGATTTTGAGGTTAGGAAGTCCCATGGTCTTGCTTACTTTTGAAGTTTTTGATGACGAGCTTTCTAGCTGTACCAGGTTTCGCGCTTGCCAAACTTGGTGAAATCTTGTTGACGCCGTTTGGATTCCCAACAGTTAAAGCCGAAAAATTGGCCCTTTTTTGAGTATCAGTCGTGGTTGCAGCCGTATCCGTCATGTTTTCAATCTCGTTGATCTCCGTGACCGCAACGGCGGACAGCTTGCTGCGTTTTGCAGCACCAAAGTTTAACACCGCTGCGTGATCAGCGGCCGTCCTCTTCACCTGTGCTGTGGCTAGAACCTGAGTCCCCCCGAGCCTAGACATATGCGTGCATCACTCGGCCACCGGCCCTCAGCACACGGAAAACACAGTTTTCCACTGAGAAACTGAAAGAATTCTCCCTCTCCGTTCTACCTCTTTATCCCTCTGTTCGATAAGCGGAAAAACTTATTTATCCCGTCCCAAACCCTGCTTCTGACGAAACTCGCGAACAATTGGCAATCTGTGCACATGCGCGATACATTTACGCGACGCTCTCCACGCGCTTACCGCGCATTTTTAACCGTTACAATTTCCTTTATACTTTTTCACATACATTTTATTGCATAAAGTTACATTTTACTTTTTCTCGAAAGAAATCACATCAAATACTTCAGTATCTTAGAAATTTTATTCTATATTCAGATCTACATTCATTTCTTGAGGTGGGAATAGTGTACTAATATATATTTGAGTTACTTTCAATTATTTGGAAAATAGGCTTTCAAAATATACATTGCATCTCATTTTATAGCCACCTTGGAAAGTTACCCATATCTAATTGTAAGAATACATAGGCATCTTTATGTTTTCAGTGCATTAATAATGTATCTTAAAATGTGTTACTTTCTGTTCCTATATTTTTTTATTTAAATAAAATTCCTCTACTCAAGATATATAAGAACACGTGTGCGTATAAAATTTATACGCATAAAATATGTATATATATATATATAAATGAAACATTTCATTAAAACTGTTTAATATTTTAAAATGCACTATTTCATCATTCAAGTTCAAAAATTATGCTTTTATTAAAATCTTATATAAGAAATCACATTGAAGTAAATTTCTTTAAAAATTTTGTGTTCTTTATATTTACATTACTTATATTTAAATATCTTAATTGTTGGATAGATCTTTTCTCTTGTACTAAAAAAAGTTCCAAAACATAATCTTCGGTTATAAAAAGTCTAAGGAATGATGTATGTATTTTATGCAGAAAATGTTACAAAAGTCTTAAGAAATATATGTCTCAAAGAAATGCAGTAAAAAGAAATAAAAATATACTCTATAACAATATTTAAGTAAATAAATCATGTCTTCCATTATATATACATACGTTATTCTCTTATGCACTTAAGTGGTTTTACATATCAAAGTATGATATAAAACTTGTTCTACTATTAAAATGTGTGCATTTGACTTATTAGCTTGTAATAGTTTTTTTCGGAACATATACATTATTTGCAATTTAACCAATGTAGTATGCACTTCCATTTTCTCTTCTTTTATTTAATGTTCCATTCAATGTACTCTATATTAGTTGTTTAAAAAATACACACTGTACCGACTATAAGTAGCTTAAATTGTTTTTAAATGGGAAATCATATACCTAGATTACTAACTTCAGTTAAAAGTCATTCTGATACTAAAGCTTTTTTCAATTAACTACATATTGCCCTTAATTTACAAGAGAAAAACGAGGTATATTTCTTTATTCAACATTTTAAAAGAGCCAACTGAAAAAACCCTTCTTTTTCTCTTCTTTAGTTGTTTTTAGGAAAATATGATCAATGTCTTTAAAAACGTTTTTAGGAGATTGAGCTGCATTAACATAATAATGAATCCCTTGTAAAGTATAATAATCGATCAAAGGTTGAGTTTGTGTATGATATGTTGCTAATCGTTTCTTCAATGCTTCTGCATTATCATCAGATCTTTTAATTAATGGCTCTCCAGTAATCTATTAACAAAATGTTGCTTAATATATTTTCTAATTTCATATGTAAATTGTAGTTTAATAAAAATAATCATTATTAGTTACATCATCTTTCATATGTTCTTTAGGAGGAGAAAATTCTTCATGGTATGATCTGCCACTTGTAGGATGTATTAAACGACCTGTGATTCTCTTTATCAACAAATTATCATCAATTCCAAACTCTATCACAGCATCTAACTTGGTTTGTCTCTTCTTTAACATTTCATCAAGCTGTTGTAATAGAAAAGAAATGAATTTTAATAAAAAATATCAAAATCTTACCTCAATGTCATTTCAAGGTTATCAATAATCTTCACAAGTTGAACAAAAACAAATTTTTATTAACTTCAGTCCATTAAGATATCATTGTGAAGATATCGAGCTTACTTTTTCAGCTTGTGGAACACTTCTAGGAAAACCATCCAACAAAAAACCACGTTTACATTCAGGTTTGTCTAGATTACTATCAATCATATTAACTACAAGATCATCACTGACTAATTTACCATCATCCATTACTTTTTTAATTTCTGTTCCAATAGCGGATCCAGAATTAATTTCTGCTCGAAGCATGTCACCTGTAGATAGATGACACACACAGTATCGTTCTTTCAATAACGGTGCCTAAAATACAATCAGTATTCGATTAAATAATTCGCATTAATATTTTAAAGATATTACATCCAAATTTGCGTAAAAAGAATAAATTTCACCTGTGTACCCTTACCGCAACCAGGTGGTCCTAATAAAACCGCATTAATTCCTCTACTCGGTACTTCTTTTGGAACTTCTGAAATTTCTTTTGGCATTGTTTCTGCACGCGGAGCCATTTTTTGTTATCGGTAACTTTTTTAGTAAAATTTCCAGAAATTTTCAGAAACGATTATATTACGGATTACTATCAAGAATACAAATCACTGTTATGCACAACGTGCCCAACAAATATGTATCATCAATTCCTCCGATTCTTCCAAAAGAATGTAGCGCAATGGTTCGTCCTTTGTACTATGTATATACATACAACACTTACCTCATCTATCGTTCTAAATTCAAATTAATATCGATTTAAATCAAATTAAATCGATTGTGGTCGCAAATTTAAATCTAAATTTGGATTCCAAACATTCTAATTTTAAGTTTAATCGTATTCATTAACGAATAGATGGTCTTAATAACATTTTATACATATAGCCATATTTAAAGTATATATATTTATATATTTCTATCGTGAAATTAAAAAATAAAACTATAGGTTTAATAAATTTAAGTATAGACTTAAGTGGGAGAATTATTTTTTGGAATTCATATATGTTTTTATCTTATTATATTATTTTAATAAACACACAAACAATACATTAAACAAAATACAATATTAAATACACTATAGTCTCAAATTTTAATTACTTATTAAAAACTATGACTTTTATGGCTGTTAATTTAAACATAATAACAGCATCATTATTATTATAATTAATATAAATTCAAGTACGATCAGAACAGAACTTCATTGTTCCAACAAAACACTGTTACCTAAATTCTTTTTTACTAAAATTTTTGTATGGCAAGCTTATTTTTCAATGTTTAATTATATTATACATCGATGAAGTATTACTATTTAAATTAATCTCGTGTAAAAATAAATTATATTAGAATTACCTCAAAGGAACAACAAAAGGAACCCTTTATTAGAAGCGTAAAGACAACATTTCAATCAGGACCGATATTTCTTTTTTGAATTAAGATCACAATTTTGTAAACAAAGCTAACATATCTAATAATATTTCTACTAATTATAGCCTACTTCTATTAATATATTGTATAGAATAAACATTTTTCTTTCTGCAAAATCGTTCAGTTTTCTTTTTTAAAAACAAATACAATATTGCATTATTTGTTTTAAAAATTATTATTACATCCGCATGCATTCATAATAAAACCATTCCACTTTCCACATATAATTATTGTCTATGTATTAATGTAATATTATCTACAAAAATTCTGATAACCTAAATATTTGTTGTTTGTTTTCTTATATTAAGTACATATTGGAACACAAAAGTCTGATAAAAAATTTACAAAAAATTAAAATTTGCAGTTATTTTTCACAAGCAGAATAATTAATCAGATTTAAAATCGTTTGCGTAAGTATTTAGCACGTTTAAATTATATTATCACAATATTGCTATATCTGAATATACATAGAATCTTATGTTCTTTTTTTAAAATGCAAAAGAAATAAATTAAACATTAAACACCAAATAAAATAATTTACTTGATGAATGATTGAATCCTATAACTAGTTAATATTAGGACGGCGTAAAGGTGGGTAAGAATGATAAATAATAAACTAAAAATTAATAGTTAACGATTATAAATTAATAATGTTTTCATTGCCTTGCTTTCCCGAGAAAAGATACAAAATTTTCTTTGGTCTAAAATCAACATTTTCTATTTATAAAACATTAACAATGTAACTATTAATCTTATTTTCAAATTATTTAAATATCATATTTATTATGATATCCATATATTATAACACGAATTTATTTCAATAATAACCATACTACTAAAATAAATTATTTGTACTCAATATATATATATATCTTATAATCACAATAGAATTTTGTTATATATAAATAACATAAATTACAGTTAAACAACACTTTCCAAGCAATGTAAATCATGATCCCAATCATAAAATGAATGTAATAATTACACATTTGGTTATAAAAGAAAAATATTAATTCATAACAATTTCTTATTTAGTTCTTCTATATCCATATAAATTTTCAGTACAAATTATATTATACCTATCCATTATCATTAAATATTTAAGAAATTGATAAATTATCAATTCTGCAAAAATTGGAATTGCTTTTTTACTGGAATATTTTTCTAAAGTTTATTACAATATTATATTATATATTGCACAATGCTTGGTGTTAATTTTCATGCTTTTGAGAACTTGTGTATATGTTACTTAATACTCTATAATCGTTCATTTCTTTTTCATTAAATATTTTAAATAAGCTATTTTTTACGTACTAAAATAGTACTAATATCAAGCTGTTTGGTCACAAAGACTTATTAACAGTATATTCTCTATTTTATCTATATTAATGTTTCAACAAAGTACTTCTGCTAAATTCTTATAATTCATTCGCAGAAGCATTAAATAAATATTCGTACACTCGTTATAATTTTAAAGACTTTATAATCACTTTCCAATAATTTGCAAATATTCTAAATTCGTTTTTCAATTTCGAAAACTATGTTCTACTAAATTATTTGTAAAAATAAATAAACTATATTGATGATAATATAATACTATTATAATAAATATGTAAATAATAATTTTATTACATAATTTTACTGAAAAATATTTTATAAATATAACACAGATATATTTGATTTCTTTTCGTAACTGTACACAAGCTTTGTTATTTAAAAAATGTTACGAGCGTTGCATTGCTAATAGATTACAAAAAATAAAAATATTCCAAATCTAATATGAACTTTGGAATATTTGCATATAGTTAAGTATTATACAGGTCACAAGTATAGATAAATTTCATAAATTGTAATTTCATGTAACTTTTATGGAAGTAGTAACTGTGTGATTGAAATGATTGCATTTCATTGTAGTTATTTTCTTTGCAATATTAGAAAATGCAAAGTTGAATACAAATCCATATAATTTACTTTACTGTAACTGTATTATATGTATATGTAAATATGCATATGTGCGTGCATAAATTTTTTAATCCGCTATCCAAATACGTTTTATACAATTCTATAAATATTATTCTTTTTGTAAGAATAAATCTAGTTAATATTATTTTTCTGTAGTAAATGCAAATTTTATTTGCTTGCATAAAGCGCTTCCACCAACAAATTCTTTCATAATATACTTTACGTAGTAAAAAAGTTTATGCATTTTTTCATTCCCTGGTTTCTTGTTATTTATACCTTTTTATACAGGATTAACTAATCAGGTTAATATCTTAGATTCTTCTCATATAATTTTTCATTTCAAAAGTTATATGTAACTCTAATTATTCACAGATTAATTATATAGATCAAGCATATATTGCTATATCATATGGTCTGAAATAAGTTTCATTACATTGTATGTATATTATGCAAAATTTCTGAATTCTTGTCTATATCTTTGTATGCATTATAAAATCTCCCAATATATGATTGTTAATTCTATACTTCAACAAGTGATATTCTTTGAATACATGTGTGAATCTAACACACTAGGAAAATCTAGTGTGTTAGACGCCTGTTTCATATAGTTTCTTGGCTGTTGACTGATTGTGAGCTACGTGAACTCTTCCGATTCATTGGTTCCAAGTAAGCTGCTGGTGCCCATCCTTCTATTCCAGTACTTATTAATTTTACAAACCACCAACCAGCACATCCGACTTTGAGAAGTTCTAGATTGTCTCCCTCACGCATTGTAACTTCTGATTGACCAACTGCACAATAATCAGCTAATGCTACATATCTTCCACCCTAATTGGATACAAAATTGATAGCATATTAGCCTTCTAACTATTTAAACTATAGGCATCTAACTCTTTAATTATACTATTTAAAACGAAACTTACAGGAGCAGGACCAGGATTTTCACTGAAAGCATCTTCGTCATCAGTATTACTGTTTTCTGAACTCCATGCAACATCATCTTCAGTTGACTGCGAAATATCTGTAATATGTGATATAACACTGCTACCATCAACTGAAAGAGTTCTTAACGATCCTGAAACGCTGCCTTGAGCTTCCCATGAAATCGTTTGCCGCAAGGGTCTACAAATATTTTGTGCAAAACTATTACAATCATTAAAGTTTTTAATGTGTCCTATAAATAATAATATATACTTGTGATTGGTTTTTCCAAGAGCAGAATTTTGTTTCCCTTTAAGCTCAGCCAATTGAGACATTAAAACGCCCTTAATTTGACGCACCCAAGATTGTTTGACATCGACTGTAGATGCTTGTATAGTATGCACTTCAGCTCGACCTTGTAGCCAAATTTCGAAACGTCTTGCATCACCTTTTACCGATTCTGTTAAACCAATTTGTGACATCTATAAAAAATAAGATTATGCTTTTTAGATATAGTATAAATAAAGTGAATAAAAATATGAACAAATGTTAAAAATTACCTTTAGATATCTTTTGAAATGGTACGTAGCTTTATTATGAGCTTGTGGTTTACTATGTTTGCAAAATATAAGAGCCTTTTCGTATAAGAATATATGTCGCTGTGATGGTTTTAACCTGAGAAGCCGTTCTCGTTTACTGCTACTCCATACACTGAAAGAACCTTGCAATAAGAGTTCACCTTGTGCATTTAGATCACCCTAAAAAGGATATGCATTCTTGGCATTACATCATTGAATGGGATAAACAATTATTTTTAAATAATATTATACTTACACCAAATCCAGTAATTGCAGTCTGATGCATACTGTCATTAACGCATTTTAATACAACAAGCATACAATCTAATGCTTCTTGTAATTCAGTACAACACGATGGTTCGTCACTGTATTTTAAAAGATCTTTTAATAACAATTGGTATTTTGTTATACGTTGAACAGGCTTTAGAAGGTATGCAGCAAGGTGTAATTTGTGACCAAGCTTTTGTTGACAAGCTGCAAGAAACTGTGGTTCATTTTGTATCTGTTCTCGTAATCTTTCGGATCTCGGAATGTTTTGACAATAATAACTATATAATCTGAAGAACATCTCACGCTAAGAGAAAAATAAATGCATCTTATACTTAAGAATATCTACATTAATCTTGTATTAATTGATTAAAATTGCGTACATAGATATTTACCCTTTGTACAAAACATAATGCGACAAGTTCGGTATTTGAAATACAATTTTCTAAATCTTTTAAAAATGTTTCTCCGTGAAAAATGTATATATCTTCTAAGTTTCCAAATAAAATATCTCCTTTGCCGACTAATGCTGCTGGCACTAAATGAGCCATTGCCTCATTTATTAATTCCATTTTATACCCTTTAATTATAGTACCTAACTCAGCAACATAAATTCGTTCAGTTTCAACTAGTTCTGCTAAAACATGTCCACGTTTTAAACGTAAAGCTTCTGCGTCTTTAGATTCACTTTCTGGAGATGAAGATTCTCCTTCTATAGGACTCATCTCCATCTAAGGGAATATAATCAAGAAATAAAAAATAATTGAAAATATGTCAAATTAAGTAAAATAACAATTTACCTTCGGCATGGTGTTAGCTTTTTTAAGAATTCTTCCAGGTTTAACAATTTGAGGCAGTGATTGCAATGGTTTAACTGGTTCAGGTGTTACAGTTTGAACTGGCCTTGCTGGTTTAATTAATTGCTGTTTTAGTGTCATTATTCTTTTATCACACATCAAAGACACATCTTCTATTCTTTGCAAAACCTAATAATTTATTTTATAAAGCACAATAATTTTATAAATATAATTTTATTTACAGAATATACATACTTGAGTAATAAGAGCCTTAGTTTCAGGCATTACAGAGTCTTGAAAAATACATCTGGGATGGTGAAATTCTTCAGCAGCTTCTATTAATTCTTGTAATTCTTGAAGTGCTTGATCAGGCGGTGTCGTATTGTTTTGTGATGCAAGTAATTCTATACCACGTGTACACCATGTGTTTGCCTATTATGTATATATATTTAGAAACAGACATTGTTTCAGATAATTTCAAATATAAATAATTACCTTATCTATACGTTCCATGAGTTCCCTACATTTAGTTAACATATGTAATCGTCTTTCTAATCTTTGACTTAGAATAGTACAAATCCTCTGTAGTTCCACGCATTTTGGTTCTACAACATCTGTAGGACACTGATGTCTTCCAGATAATAGTTGTTGACCAGCAGATATCACCTCCTCTGCTCGTTCTATATCTCCCTATAAATGTATGCAATTTTATTCATGTTTAAAAATATGAAAATAACATTAATAAGAAAACTACAAACAGTCATCAAACGTTTTCATCAATTGTCACTGTTTTGTCTAAAAAAGTATTCTAAAAAAAATACTATCTTACGTGCAATGTAAAGTGAGAAATAATAATGACATTCATTCTCAAAGTTCATCATGCCAATATAAGACATGAATTAAATCCCTATTTTTTTCCTGTCTTTAATAAGTAATTTTTAAGCTTCAAATATGCGTGAATATGCATTTGACATAACGTTAATAAACGTTTGATAGGGATTTAATTCACAAACCCATAAATTGTTATACGTAATAATTTTTTTATTGTATTTCAAGATATAGTAAGTAGAATTAAAAAATTGAAATAATTATTATTGTCGTATTTAAAAATGTAAATCTATCACAAAATATATGTATTCTGTTGAGTGGATTGCTTACCAAGACCCAAATCCACATGGTATGCAACAAATAGGACTATCGACAAAATGAGGAAAGCGATGCAAAATAACATTTGTGCATGATGTGCATTATATGTATGTGTATCTACATATAAATATTATTCAAACCAGAATTTTCATTAAAATTTTTTAAAAATTTTTGTAGTGGATATTAATTTATATATATATCACAATTTTTAAATATCTAAAATAAATGTATTAAAATAAATGTTTTATGATACTGGTTCGAATATTATACCTTGTTGCCTTAAGTGCATTGTGAACATTCTCAAACTTAAAATATTAATATCAATATTAATATTGCTTGTATTCCTTTCATCATATAATTTTATTAGTTATATAGAGTTGAAAGTGATATAAACAATTATTTTATATGCAAGTATTTTTAAATATTATTGTTTCAGATTCGTAAATATATTTATTTAGACAGATTAACTTTATTTTATTGCTTGTGTACTTTTGTTGTTTTGCATAGATTGGAATGTATATTTGTTTAATATGTGATAAAAATATGCATGTATATATATATAAATAAAGGTACATACTCTACATATTCTTTGAAATGCTGATGTGTCACAAACTAACTGCTCAACCCTTGCTTGAGTTTCTCCTACTTCTGTCATTTCTTCTATAGTTTTTAGATGTTGATCTAATATTGCTTGTAACTCTCTAAAGTCAGCTTCAAATTGTCTTAATGCTAAGCAGTGTCTCAAGCGAGAACTATGATGTGTCCAAAACAAGTCAAAAGTACGTTCTGTTTCTTCTAACTGAACAAGTAATCTAAAAACAAATAATAACTTTTAATTCTTGTTCTCAATAAAGAAAAATAGTTATAATTAGTGTTATTAAATTATCTTATACCTTTCTATTGCTGCAACATTTCCTAATCTATCAGCTGTTCCCTTGCCAGTTAGTTGTCTTACACTATCCAATAGTGCTTCACCATGTCTTGCAGCACTAAGAATTTCTTCCTTTAATTCATTGTATTCTACTTGTTGTTGAGATAGTAAAGATGTAGTTGCAACTGTATTATTAGGAAATTCAATTTCAGCTAAACGCCGAGTGAAAGAATCCAATGCGAGAGATACGTCTTGAGTCATTGATGAAAATTTTTCTAAACTCTAAAAAATTTTTAATTTAGAAAAGTAGTTATTTTTATATTATTTTTATTATTCTACTTACAATTCTATTTTGTATCCAAGTGTGATGACAATATGGCAAGGTACCACCCAGTTGCTCAGTTAACTGATCTTTATCTATAAGTTCATGAAGTTCAGCAACATTTGCTAAAAATATAACTCTAAATTTGAAATCTTCTCTAAATAGTTTGTTTGATACTTCTGAAATAGCTTTCTGTAAAAATCCAGCTGGACGCAAGACATATGCTACATGAACTAAACCAGGAAAGAAGCCCTAAAATATAAAATAATTACTAATAGAACTATCAAAACCTTTTCTTATATTATCATTGTATGTTTTAATATATGTATATATGCTCACAGAGATCTTTAATAACACAGTTTTCACAGAGTTCCACTTATCATTTCTTCTATCAATAATTAAGTGGAATCCAAGATCAGCTTCTTGTAATCTAAAAATTATCAGATATTATATTAAATGATTTTCCCAATATATAAGTGTACATATCAATAACACCGAAAGTTGAAATCTCACGTTGGCACAGATGTAAGATACAGCATGAGACGTTGATAATCCAAATCAGATAAATTATGAAAATTACCATTATCTGGAAAAGTAATTATAGGACATCCTTCTCTAGTTTTTCCTCCTACATATGTAGAACATGTTATTTTAAGAATGCAATAATTAAATAATATGTTCTTCAATGACATTCTTAAATTTTATCTCACCTGCTATAATAGCATACTGTGATTGAAGAAGGTCTGCAACATCTCGGATTGCCAAATCTCCATTCTCAATCTCACCTGTCATACTCTCTACATCTTCTAAAAAAATGTAAAATTAAGTGAATTACATATTTTAAAATGTAAGTATACACAATATAGGTAATATTAAATAACGTTATGATTGACTGAATAATATTATGAATTAAAGTACTTATATTTCTATTTTATAATATATAAGTATTTATACATCATTACAACACATATATCTCATGGTGTATTTACATAATATTGAACATACAATATAATTATGCAATAAATTTGTAAATAAATTGTATCAATAATTTTTAATAAAAATAACTTTAACTACATAGCTCTGTAGTTATTTAAGCTAAGTATTTAGTAAAATTATATACAATTGTATTGATAATCACTTATGCAATATTTGCTATATGTCAATGTGAGATCTCAGAGTGCACTTATATGACCTTGCTGATTCCAACTAACTGAAGTAGTTTCCTGCTGTATCTACAATATTTCAGCTATAACTGTAAAGCAAGAGGCTCTCAAACTATAAATTGACATTATTATAATTATAAAGATATGTATACTTCTATAGAAAACAAATCTTTCTAGAATAACAAATATGTTAATATAATTATTATTAAGTATAGCATTAATAATAATAAATATTGCAAAATAAATATATACATAGTACACAGTTTGTTATGAATTAAATTTTCATTTTATTATTTTAAATAATGAAGTTTAACATTTACTTGTACAGTTTCCGCCTTTTGCAATTTTTTTAAATGTCTAATTTTAATATACTGTTTTCAAATTTTATATGATATTAATAGTTTAATGTATAAAATGTTAGTATTTTTTAAGTGATTACTGATTCTCTACTCTTTTGGTTTATATATTAGTATTCAGCCCTGATAGAACATGCTTAGAATATCTATATTTTTATATTACTCTTATTTGTAATATGTGATTCCACAACTATACAGATAGGATATAATAATAAGAAAAAGAACAAATTGAAAAAATACAAATTATTTATTATCTTAATTATATATATAATTATATTAATTATATATATTATATATAATTATATTAATTATATATACATACTTGGTTTACAGATTATAAATATCAATATGACACAATCACACATCAAATCATGATCTTTCCTTTTTTTGTTGAAATAAAATAAATATTTAATAACTAATGAACAGATTTTTATGAATTAATAAAAAAAACCGTTGATGTATTATTTCTTGAACACTCAATCTATCTCAGGCATATTTTTTAATTATGACAATATAAGCATATGAAGAACTGTTTTATTGGGTAATTTATACAGTCATTTTATAAAATTTTATTTTATCTTATATATTTTCAAATATATTATATTTTTAATTTTATTTAGACATTAAATGTAAGGGACTTTTTATTTTTTTAAATTATTTATTTTAGACAGGTAATGCTGATTTATTGACTAGAAGTGCACTTGTAGTTATCTGATAACTCACACCATCTTGTAGTTTGCTAATTGGTGTTAAAAAGTAAGTATCACTTTGTCCTGTTTCACTAGCAATTAATAAAGGTAATAAGGCATTGCCTTCTGTTATCAGATCTGCTGATTTGGATGTTCCATCATCAATTGCATCTTTTTTCTCCAAGTCAATTTTACTACATCCTTGATTCTGTATATTCTGATTCCTGATCATGAATTCTAACTTAGAAAATTTTACTTGTGGGAATTGAACTTTCATAAATCTTCTAAATGTTGAATACCCCATTATTTTTATATCAGGAGACATTTTTCTACAATACTGTATATATAAATTGTACACTACTTTACATGTAATGTTTGATGAAAGATGTAATTGTGCATTCTTTGCAACTTTTGTCTTTTGTTTTGTTTCTTGCAATTCAATAAAATTTTTTAAGAATTCTGTAGCAATTTTATAAATATCTAAGGAAAATGTATTGTGAGGAATTTTTCCATGATTTCCATGAACTCGTGGGGTAACACCATGGGTCATTAAATGTTTCCTAATTCGTTTTATTTGGTAATGTGTACAGTTTTCTAGGTATAAAAAAGCATCCAAACATACTCTTCTACCCTGATATACATATTGTGCACGTAATCTACGTCGTTCTGTATGTCGTGCTGTTTCATATGGATTGGTCAAACAGGCCATGGTAACACCCATTAAATACATATCATGTTCAGCCTTTGTTAATTCTGCAATATTCAATCTATGACGATACACAGTTTCAGGATTTAAACCTTTAAAGCACTGATCATCCTGACATTCACATCCTCTTTTAAATCTTTGTAACACTTGAGTTACACTATCTTCTAACTTTGTGGATTCATAATTTGATTCTCTTTCATTTTTATGTTTCTTCACTTTCATTTTTGTTATGTTTTTCTTTGGCTTGAAGGTACTACTTGTTGCATCCATATGTATTTTCTGTAATACAAAAGTCTTTTATATATTGTGGAAAATGCTGTTAATAGATCATTAACATATAATTTCATGTCTTAATATTATATCGATATAAAATTAAAAAATATAATGATTAATTGATACTGATACATATTACCATAAAAGTATTCTCTTTTGTATCGTTTTAACACAGATGTCCACTTACCTTCTCTCTTATTTGTGTATATGTCAACTCATCATTAATCATACATTGACAAGTGGATACTTCTACCTTTTGACTTTTATTACATAAAGTATCTTGCAATGTTACAATATCTGGTTGCATTTCAATCTCATTTTTTTCACATAAATTAGTATCCATCTTCCACTTAATATTATACAATGAAGTATCTTTTAACTCTTTATATATTCTGGTAAACAGTAATATTTCAATGATAAAATTATACAAACAAAAATAAAAAGAAAATTGATAACAGAAATCAAATATTGTGTGTTTAAAAAATACTATACAATAAAAATAGAAAAATTCTAAACAAGTGATCAGCTGATTAATGTCAGTTATATGTTCGTGTCAATTATAAAACTTGTTTAAATTTATTTAACAAAAAATAAATCGGAAATTATAAAGTAAATAATAAAGAAAATTATAACGAATAACATAAATGACAAAACAAAGAAATGAATTTATTATTATGATTTTTATTTAGAAAACTACATCCGACATCGACAAGGTTGAGAATCGCTACACATAATCGCTTTCCATCTTTATGGGTATGTGGCAAGTCAAATTTTACTTACCTTTTCTTAATTTGACCTCGCGATTATTTTCACAGTCAATTATAAATATCTTTTAAAAAATACCACATTTGAAATGTATGCTGTCACGGTATTAATTTCTCGCAAATTTTAATAATACCGAGTAACATTATAAAGCAGTACGCTTAATGATATGTCGAATCTAGTTCTTAATATTTCGTGGAGGGGATAACAGTACTAGTCCCGTATAATTGCTAAAATTGTTAAATAAATAAATTCTTTTTAACTTTGATGATCAAAGAAAAATCTATTATTCTGCTAATTTGTTTAATAAATGGTTATGTCATATATTATTTAAAAAATATTTCAAATTTACTTAAATTTGGATTCAATTTTCAGAAGAATCATTAAGTCACGATATATACATATGCAGATAAAGAAAAAAGAAATTTTAGAACGTATTATATATATACATATATGTAAGAACATATCCATATATTCATTGTAATATCAATTTGAGATATGAAATTGACAAATATTCATAGCAAGTTGTCCATTAAATTATATTAGAAATTTATAATTATAACATTGATTTTGTGTTTATGTAATATGACTATCGCTAACATGTAAACAAATCGGGTTGTCCCATAAATCAATAATCTGTTTATAGTTCGAATAAAATTATAGAAGGAAATATAATTATCACGCAAATGTGTGCTTCGAATTTCTGGAATATTTCTTTTAGTGACATTTTTATGCATTAAAATAATTTAGGAACTAGTAGAATAAAGTGTATGATCCAAACCTGCACATTTCGTCGAGCAGTGTTGATGACAGGGGCAATTACAGCCGTGTGTTGACTTTCGTCGAAGAATCATATTGTGCTTTTTTACTTCACTAAATAATCGTTTTTTACGTGTTATAAAATATCACGCGATATTATCGATAAAATCAACACTTCACGCAACAATTTGATTTATCGTCAATATTACAAGCTTACTCTATTACTGATATATATGAGATATTTTAATTTTATCGTGTGCATTAATTTGATGGAATTTCATGATAGTCGGTTTTTACTTCCCGTTCGGATATTATAGACTATATTTCCAATTATTCTTACGCACCCAATGCCTCGAAATAACTGCAACGCGATCACTTTGTCCAAAAATAAAACGAATTAATTAGTAATTCTGTTAATAATATATAATATATTGATGTAAAAATTCTAATTATAAGATAAGATGATTACATTGATTCGGTACTTTTAAAACTTTATTAAATGCATCTCGCAACTTGTAGTCCTGCAATTTTATGACTTTTCACCATAAAACACCTACAACGGACGACGACCTCTATCGTAACCTAACAGAGTATGCGACGCCATAATGTTCCACAGTAGAAGAAAAGACAAGACGAAACAACCAATCACGAAAGACTCGATTCCTAAAGTGGGGTAACTGCACGTGACTTGCAGCGTGTCAGTCAAAAGTGTCCGATTAAACGTGGATTAAAGTAAATTCTATATAATTCTATGTTATTATTTCATCATTGAATTGAAAACACGTTGGATTATAAAAGGGTCACGCGATAGATTTTTAACATATCTTTTCAATTGCAGCATTTATGTTATAAGAAATAAATAATATGAATGCGAATAATTCCTTCATTGTACAATATAATCGTAATGAAAGTTTTGACGTATAATAATTAAACCAAATAACGTATAAAACGTCTGCTTTTTAAATGTACTATAATTTTGAATTTATATCATGCAAGGTAGATAAATAAGAATGATTATTCACCAATAAAAAAAAATATTACATTTAACGCATTTATGACAAAAATAAAAACAATGCATAACATATTAAACTTAAGATAAAACTTACTAAGTAAACTTACAATTATAATATAATTTAAAAGACAACAAGGAAACTATGAAAAATTAAGTTTAAATGTATTCAAACTAAGAATATTGTTAGAAAGCAAATGCATCAAAATATGCAAGGAACGCCCAAAAAATCAATCGAAAACAGTGCAGAATTAAAAGTAAGGTGTGCGGTGAAGGAAGTAACAGAAAGAGTAGTGGAAAATAACTAAAATTTGAACCTGTTAAAACAATAGATTATATTGAAATTATACGAAATTCTCGAAAACTTACCAGCTTCCAAGATTTCGAGATCCAGGTTTCCACTTCGACTATGACTGATACTACTGCTACAAGCATTATAACTGGACCTATGAGACTCTTCCATTGCGCGGGAGGCACTGCGTTTGAACTGTTCCAAAAAACTGTCTATTTGATTTTCGATGCTGGTCGGCGAGCTGGCCATCTTTTTGCGCGCCACTCCTCAGTGAACGTCAACGTGCTGGAGATGGGAATGGAAGTTGATCTCATGGGTGTGCGGTTTTCCAACCGCGACGACGAATTCGGTCTAAGGTGTTCGAGCTACATTTTACGGTGTCAAAATATCTACACCATTGGATTAGAAGAATTAGAACACACAAGCGAACAAATCGCTAGAATTTTGTCGACTGTTGTATCTCCTCCCGCTACACGAAGCATGTTTGTTTGTCGTCGAGGAACGCCCGGAACTGAAACGACGCATCGCTTACTGCAATGTTTTCGCGATAGGTGTCGCGAATGGCTGTGAAATTCGCGCATACGAACGTACGAATACAAAAGAGTATGTTATGTGATATGTATCATGTAACTATTTGTATCTCATCTGTAGTACTGCACTTATTTATTACAACTTTGATTTTTATTCGTTTTGTACGATTTTATAAGATAAATGATCGAGTAAATGCTTCTTTACTTAATCTCTTTCTTCCGTATATTATTTTATGCATATTTTTATTTATTTAATGTTCACGAAGTTTATAAACAAATTTAAGGTAAAGTTTTAAAATAGAGTTTATATTACCTTTAATTTAAAAAGGTTCAAACTATGTTTATTGAATATATGAAAAATGAATATTTTATTATTCAGAACAATTTACACATCGCTTCACAACTTAGAGTGCAATGTCATTTATTAACATTTCTATCATTAATGTTAAACCAATAAACAATTGATAGTAGTATACAAATTAAAAAATAAAAGATTTCTGTTATTATATGTACATATGCTTGTGTGTACATCATATAAAATCTATTGTATGTATATATATATCTTGTTCGTGTGTAGTGCCTGCTGAATCTTCAGTCGATAATATAGAGCGAGGATAAACGGTATTAAAGGAGGGGAGAGCGACGTGACATGGAAGGAGAGTCGCAAGTCGTCACTCGTTTTGTAGCGTTGATGAAGTGTGTACCGTACGGCTTCTTGTTAGTTGTGCGGGCATCGGCAAGTGTTGAGTGTGTAAAATCGGTCCATTAAAAAAGAAATAAAAATTTTTCAATCATGGGTGGTAAGTCTAAGTTTAACAATATATGTATCTTGATCTTTTCTTTCTTTCACACGCCTTGCCCTAAGGTTACAGTCATTGAAAGCTCAATTGGGATGTGTGATAACGTCGCCGGTAACCGGTCTTGACCCAATGACCTTCATATGAATTATATCTTCCATAGACAACGAACAATAACCTCTTAAAACATAAATGTGGATGCATAAAAACGTGTACATTTTTATTTCATTATGACTGTTTAATTTATTATTTACGTTAGGAACGAGCATTTCCTTCCGATATTTTATCAACAGCTCAGAACGCATGTATCTCGTTTTATTTTGCGAAAATCGGTCCAATTCGCGCTCAGTTTCACGATGTTTCTTCTGGACGCATGCGCGAAATCTTTTTTTTACTTTTTGATAGATTGGCGCGAATTTAATATTCTATACTTTGTGTTATGTATACTGTTCTCTCATTAATTATTCTTCGCATAATTATATTTTAAAATTAATTGTTTAAAGTTATATTATAACCAGCTAAATTATCGCCATCCCTTTCTCTTTTTCAATAAAACGTGTGATTCTATTCTTATGAACATGATCGAGCGGCCATATTTAAAAATCTAACATGACACACCTTTTAAAATTAGAAGTTAAAGTAAAAATATCTGACCAATTACAATGATTTCTTATATTACACAATAAATTGTGTTTATATAATTATGTTTAAAACATTGTATTTAAAAAATAAAATTGACTCGTAGATTTATTTGAATATATGTATAGTGTATTTATTTAAAGTATAAGTACGTTTACAATAAAGCACAAGTTTCTTCTTTTTTATTGTTTTGTGCATTAGAAACAAGATTCCTTCTGCATAAAATAAGATAACAACCGGTGGTATTCCTGTAGGTTATTCTTAGTCGTCAGGGGGAGAAATTGCGGCTCTTTGCCAAAATCTCCTATCTCTTTATATTTATTTCGAACCCGGCAAAATTCGACTTCATAAAAAATTTGCTTCTGTAACTTTATCTATTTGTATTATATGTTTGCATCCAATATTTTTTTAGTAGATATGTATATACCGAAAAAATTCACGTTTTATTATCTCCATTTCATATTGTAAATATTTATTTTCAGCTTAAATTACTCCTAATTCGTATTACTTAATTGAAGATTTCTGTAATCGAGAATTACTTAATATTATTACGACGATGATATTAATGCGTTTATCGATCGACATGCTACGATGATGTAACAAGGAGCCGCGATGTATTCACGAAGAATTTTCATTCATGAAGAATAAAAAGAAAAGAAAATATATTAAACGAAAATTGTGACATTAAGCAAGTAGTTTCACTCGGTACTTCTTCTTCTCTTATTTAATATTTATCTTCTCAACAAAAATTATGTCACGAAGCAATTTTTAGTCATTTGAAAAATCAGAATCGTATTACCATATTGTATGATTTGAGTATTGTAATATTGCAGTTAAAATTCTTGTATTCCGAATAAAAACGTGCACCGCCACAAATAAACAGTTACGCTAAAACGGAAGTTCATTGTACGACAATTGACGCGAAATAGCCGTGCACTATTTTTATATAGATTCAGTCTTGACCTTCGTCTAGACGGGACCCGGAATTCTAGATTGCAAGGTTCGTCTAGATGTCTAGACGCACTCTACGATTCCCGCTGTACCTCTTTATAGAACGGATTTCTAATTAAATACGATCTTTCTTGTTCCTTTTTCCTTACCTTTAATTCTACGCTCCACCTATCTGGTATAGTTACGAAACGTAAAGGTGACTAGTCCCTAGTGGTCAATCTTCGTCTTTCACTTATGATGTTCAGAAGGGATAAATGAAAGAATGGCTTGATAGTGACAACATTAAATATAACTAGGTAACAAGTAATTAGAAAAATGAATAGTTCAAAGCGAGAACTGTCTAAAATGAGCTTAGCTTGTTTTATAAACTTTCTGCTCAGATCTTTATACCATGATCTACTCGGCATAGAATTTCACGATGTTACATCCGCATAACTGCCCGTAGCAAATAAGTTGATAAAATTAGATCCAGACAATGGACGCCCCGTCAGTCCGCTACGGTTGCTAAAATTCCATCAGTAAATCAATTTTTACACTTGTATTTATAAATTCTTGAAGTTTTTCGTTAATATAATGTGTACAAGATAGAGGAAATGAAGAAAACTCATTGTTCTTTAACAAAAAATATAAAAGGAAGCTAGAAAATTTCTTAATACATATATGCTACAAAGCTAGAATTTTTGCAATTCTGAGTAAAAAAGAGTTTCAGAGAAGTTATAAAAATTCCAAGTCTGAAAGTTTTAGAATTTAGAAATCTTAGAATTGCTCCAATTCTAATAGTAATTAGAACATTTTTTGACATATATTTAGTATAAATTCAAAAAATTCCAAGTAAAACTGTTTCAGAAAAATCAGTACAATTTCAAGTTAAAAACATAATAAAAGACTCTTTTAGAGTTTTAGAGATTTAGAAGCTTATGGTTCTTAAAAGAATCTCTACGACTTTAATAGTAATTTGAACTTTAATATCGTAATCGTAATGGAATCTCATGCTTATATTGTAATTGAAGATACGCATAACTGAGAAAACTATCTGGACGCACATTATTCCGAAATAAGGAACGATAATAATGGATTATTCGCGTCGCAGAAGAAGGTGTCACGCGGGTGAAGGTGTCGATTCGTATACGTCTGTCTGAAGTATGATCATATAAAGAAATCTGGTCAGGCTTGGGAGACAAGTGCTTGACCTAAGGCAAAGTATATGAATGCATTTTGTACAAACGCAAGGCTGGGTTGCTATTATAAGCTAGCCGGCTTGTATAAATATAAACCTGTGTGGCACAACGATGCCGGCAGTTTGCCTCTCGGGTTTCGTCTGCATATTACAATATACGAGAAGGCGAGCACCGCCTTTCTCATAGTCAAGATAAATGTTTTATGTCTTTTAACACGCCCTGTGATAATGTCGGCACATCAGGAAACAAATAGAAAGACACTACTGCCAAAATCGTGACACATCAGGTTAATATGATTTTCCCGGCTATCGACTATTGGCCAACTTGTATCCATGCGTAATTAAGTAACGAAATAAATACGACGAATTGCCATAATTTTCACGAAATATTCTTAGAAAAGATAAATCGAGTTTTCGCGTTTACCTAATGAAATTTATTTATTTCTTCTTAGATAGAAGAAATATCGAGCATCACATTCATATTAACAAACTTGATATTCTCATGTTGTTGTGTAAGAACAATAAGAGAATATTAGAGATGAGAAACCTATTTAATACAAAAGTATTTTTACTGTATTTTTATTCTAGGATATCGAACAATTGAAATTATTTCTATTGGTAATTATGACGGTGACTGAAATTGCATTCAATTTTTGTAATTTATTCAGATTATTGATTTAGAATTTCATGATCACCAGCATAAATAGTGCTAGGCAATATAAAAGTATATAGAAAGATTCGATGCGATTCAATACGTTATCTTTCGGAATACACCGGCGACAGATATCCGAGCTTTTCTCTTATATCTATTCTCTTTCTCAATTCCCCTTATTATTTTTTCTACACCCATGATTCACACAATTTCTTTGCATTCGTTGCATTTAATTTCACTGAAGCTTTTGGTGTCATCCGTTTTCGTATAAATTCGTTGAACCTGATAGATAAAAAATGTTAACAATGATACAAGAGAAATCACAAATCAGATCACGAAATCATACTGATATTACGGGAATAATTCTGAAATTATATCAAACACTCAACATACATAGTTGATAATCATCTGTTAATTTCGTAAGTGATGTAAGTTAACATTGATCACTGCTAGAAACAAAAACACTAATTACAATAACTTTGATGTGGAAATAAAGTTTATTTATCCCTGCTTCATTTTCTATCAACCATTAAAAATAAACAAATATTTGTAATTCTACACTATCTATAATTTCATTGAATTCCACGTGGTTCTTTCACTTTAGTTATTCTATGAATTTCTATCGAAACCGAAGAATTTCATTAGATGTTGAATATATAAAATCCATATACTGATAACAAAAATCGTTTTCTTCATATATCCATGTAATTGTATAATTGGATTGTGATTTGAATAGTGAAATTAGCAGTATCTAAATCATGGTATAATTAGATATGCAAATAATATTCGCCGGTAAATTATATGATAATTAATGGATACTGTATCTAATTATCAATAACTAGATAATTATTGAACACCTTTAATTTGTTACACTGAATAGTGGTATTTTACGAAAGTATCATTTCCGTGATTATAATGATAACCTCGTGAAATGTACCTAGCGCAGGAAACCTAATATCTCATTCAATGTCAATACATATAACATAGCCTTTCCAGAAACGCGAACGGTATATTTTCAAGGCTTATGAGAGAAGGACTACATACATGAAATAATTCTAGAATTATTACGTATATGATGTAGCTCCACTTTGTGTAAAATACATGCTGCTTAATGAAGTTTGAAAAATTGATCGAATTTAGTTAGGTGTCCTGTGCTGATTCTTGAGCTATGGGTAAATACTTCCGGAGAATGATTATAAATGCTTGTTTATAACTCCATTAAGGCATTTAATCCAGTAATTTATGTTAACAATTCATAGAGTTATTTTACATACCATTTAATGTTAATTTAATCTAAATGATGACTTTTTGTAGCGAAAAATAAATTCATTACTATCTTAGTCTTAATATTTTATTTTATCGATGTAACGGTGTTCCATAATATTACAATTAGAAAGAAATGGGTCTGTTAGCTAATATTCACTCATTTATTGTATGGGATTAGGATTTATGTACTGATGATATTATGCAAATTAGAAATACTTATTTTGAACATTACTTGAGAAGTACTTGAAGAGTTGATAACCAGTTATCGTAAGGGAGCATAGTAAGATGTTTTATCTTTTACATATGTATATTCTAATGTAGTTTCTTGATCATATCCTATCTAACAAACTTATCGCTGGAGCACAAGTAGTATTCAGATAAATAGCTAAAAATAATATTTTTATTTTGGAACTAAATTTCTCAAGATTCAACAACTAGCCGACGAGAACGACGTGATGACATTTACGAAATAGAAATAGAAAGGGTTATAAATAAAGCAGCATCGTTGGATTTCTTATTGGTGAAAAACAAGTTGAACGCATTTAAGTTCGCTTGCTTGGATCAAATGAATTTCTAGCATGTGCGTCTTCTTCTATTTTTATCTCTTTAGAAAATGTTTATGAATGCATTCAACGCGCACTTTTGTAACTTTTCAAATTAATTCGAAAATATGTTTCTTGAAGAATATAATACACTTATAAAAATATATATATATATAAATGTAAAAAATTAGGAGATTATTTTCGGAACAATTCGAAATTACAATTCGGAATTCCTAATAATTGTATATTATTTGTATTGCTATTACAGACAGACAGTTTTTGCATTAGACAATTGATTGAACTGTGTAATCGGATTTATGTAATCATTAGGAAGATAACAAATATAACAGAATAACACCAACAAACTTCAGAATGTTATCTTTGATGAGCTATATATACCAGAAGAATATATTTTTACTTGTAATGTTTATTAATGATGTAATGTCGAATACAATTAAAAAATCAATGCTTCAACCATTTATAAACTGATAAGACATTTGTGACATGTATGATTACTTATTTATTGTCTTATCAATTTACTTGCACACATAAACATTGCAATTTATTTACACAACTGCAAAACAATATTAACTACTATTTTTATTTTCTTTATAATCGTTCTATTATTTTTCTAAAATCATTCTGATAATAATCTATTTTAATTTCAAGGATATGCCTGGGTTACATTAGCTACCAATGACGCTTATTCTTTGGGAGCCTTAGTTTTGGCACACTCTTTGCGTCAAGTTGGTACCAAGCACGAACTGGCTGTTTTGATTACTCCTGGAGTAACACAAACCATGAGGTAAACTCATTTCTGAATGGCTTGTATTAGTATACTTGAATGTTTGCATATTCTTCAATTTTCGAAAATCGTTCAAAAACTGAAAAGATAGCATTAATATATTTTTGTTTGTATTTAAATTGCACATTAGGTGCAGTTGAAAATTCTTGCTTCAGATAAACGACTATTAACATTTTTATATCAGCATACAACTGAAATATTCTTTTTAATTGTATTTAGGGAAAAATTATCAGCAATCTTTTCTCTGGTAATGGAAGTAAATGTACTTGATTCAAAGGATGAAGCTAATTTAGCACTTTTAGCTAGACCAGAATTGGGTATTACATTTACCAAACTGCATTGCTGGAGATTGACTCAATATGAGAAATGTGTGTTCCTTGATGCAGACACACTTGTAAGTTTGTAAAATGATTCATTTTAATGAAGACATGATTACTTGGATTTTAAAAGAGTTTTGTGCTTTTTTTTGTATATTGCACGTATGTTAGGTCATCAGAAATTGCGATGAATTATTTGAAAGGGAAGAACTGTCTGCTGCTCCTGACGTGGGTTGGCCTGATTGTTTCAATTCTGGTGTATTTGTATATAGACCATCCCAACAAACTTTTGCTTCTATTACTGCATTTGCTGCTGCTAAAGGTTCATTTGATGGTGGAGATCAAGGATTATTAAATATGTACTTTAGTGATTGGGCTAAAAAAGATATTTCTAAACATCTACCATTTATCTATAATATGTGTTCTACTGCTACATACTCTTATCTTCCTGCATTCAAGCAGTAAGAAAATCTGTTTACTCTATTATAATTCTCTTACTTCTTTACATATACATGTAAAACTTTTCATGTGAGTAATACATAAATTGAAGATAAGGTAATTATAAATTTTGTTATTTGATAGATTTGGAGATGATGTTAGAATAATACATTTTATTGGTATTACAAAACCATGGTTACAGTATTTTGACACTTTGACTGGTATTGTTCAGCCACCAATGGATTCTTCACACTTGCAACCATTATTGCAATTATGGTGGAACATATTTTGTGAAAAAGTACATCCTCAATTATCACCTATTATGGTAAGTTTGACTGACCATTTTTTAAATTAATCTACTACACTGATAACTTCAATATAATTTAGAATATAATTTACAATTAACCTTCTTTATTCTTTTCTGAATCTCGCTATAGCCTTAAATATTAAGAAAACAGGTAAGGTTTAGATAATATGATTTTATTTTTGTTAAAATACCATATAAAATATGTAAGAATTTTTGAAATATATCTATAAACAGAATATATAACATTTTGAAAGCATAATCACAGACATGCTTGATAAAACATAGTTAAAACTGTATATATATATTGCACATAACAAATAATGTATATAAAAATTACTGTGTTATAATCAAAATATTTCAAAAGATCTTTGAAAGGTTTAATCTCCTAATCTTTGTTAATTCTTTAGTCGAAGAATTTTTTTTTTTAATAAAATTGAATGTGCATGTTATTATTTTAAATAATAATATTAGAAGTGCTAATAGAAGCTATCCGATTATAAGTTATTTACAAAATTTTTATTACAAATATATTATAATATATATATATGTACATACATGTGTTGCAGTGGAATTTTCTGATATGATTTGTTTTTTGTTGCATCTAAAATATATTAGACTTTATTTTTGTTTAAATTTTCAATATTAATATTAATAGCTGAATTGATATAAAATATGTACAAGTTACAAAAAGAACCCTTAAAATTTTTCATCACATTTTTATAAATGTTTAAAATACTACAGCTATTAATGTTTAATCTTTATTTTTATATATTTTTTTAGTAGATCAGTGTCCATTTTTTCTCTTCTATTATTACATTTGTAACGAATATTTAATATATTTTATCATCATATAATATTATTTAATGTCTATTATAGTAGTAGTTAGTACTATATTAAATTTATACTAAAATATGAATTATTTTTAATCTATAAGTATATATTTTTTATAAACCTAATATATCTAAATACAATAATTCAATGTTTCAGCTTATAAAATACTCTATATGATCAATTAGTTTCTAATATTTATTATAATATTAAGTACAAGAAAAATGGACACTGTCAAATTAGTTTTCTACTAACCAATTGAATGTGCATTTTTCTGTTTTGGCATGATGCTTGCATAGGCTACCAGCACATTGGCACCAATTTGGCACAAATTTACTCCTATACCTTCTGAATCCTTTTTTCCAAGAAGTCCCACTTACATGGACATGCAAAACAAAATACAGAATGACATATATTTAGAACCACCAGATTTCTCAGAATTCCAAGATCCATGGGAAAATTATTATGTACCAAATGATTCAGTTATCTATAAAACAGAAAATAATAAAAGACAACAGTATTATTTCAAAATCAATAGTTCTTCACCTATGTCTATATTAAATGAAAGTTCAAAATCTGTATGTCAGACTCAATCATCACCAGAGTGTAACAGGGAATTCTATCATAATCAACAATATAGTGAAAATATGTCTTCACATATGCAAAATCATCATAATCAAGTACAGTTTAATCAATTCATGAATGAAACTGAGCAACAACATTTGTTTTCTAATTCTAATGATATATCCACTTTAAGTGTAGAATCTAATCATCAGCAAATTCAAGACAATATAGAAAAATATATTTCTGTGCATAATATGCAATATCATCATTCTAGTGAATCCCAAAATCAATCTACTAACAATCAATATATTTTCCAAAGTACTTGCAATGATAGTAATAGATTAGCATTAGAAGAAACAAAGCAACATCAGCTTATTGAGTATAATCATTCCTCTAATAATAGTAACAAATCATTTTCAGAAGAAATAAAACATCAACATAATGAAACTTATGTTGATTATCATTGTAGTTATTGTCAAATGTTTGATAATTTAAATAATAAACAACTTGTTCAACATTATGAACAAGGAAATCAAATTTGTAAAACTTTAGATGTCAATATTAATCATGATCAAGTTATGCCAAATAACATAGCTTATCAGAATAATCTCTCAAATAAGCAAAATACTGAACAAAATGAAAATATAAACGTTACAGACAAACGGACAAGCATACTAATATCTACTAGTCCTCATCCTGATTCCAAACCTTGTACAGATTTCCACAATGTAGCAACGCAATCTGATTTACACATAATGGATGATTCAAATAGTTCAAATGTAAGTAATTGTTCCCGTATATTTTTCTTTATATTAAAGTTAAAAGTATTCTCTTATTATTTTTTAAAATATTTGCATTATAATTTATAATATATTGCTTGTATATTTAGTATTTTTTGGGACATTACTTGCAGCTTTAATAAAGTTGTTTAGTATAGAGTTTTTGTTATTCAATATTTTTAATAATACTGATAAATGTTTTCTGCTCTTTACATTTTTAGTTACTTCTACATTATCCTACAATTATTAATTAAAATAATATAATGATAATAATAATGAAAAATTATTCAAAATGTATAGCTTCCTAGAAATATATGTTATTATAATTGTGTTATTAATTTGCACTAGATTTGTATGCTATATTGTTTTATGTTTGTGGTATATGTATTTATATTGTATTACTATTGCATATAGGCAAGGTAACTTTACAAAATAATGTATATGAATGTATATTTATATAATTCTAATCTATATTCTTATATTTCTTCATTTTATCATGTTACTAGTTATTAAATAAGAGGATCTCTTCTGATTTCATAGGCTGGCCTAGCTGGTGCCTTGGCTCAAATGACATTAGGTGAACCCAGAAGCGCTGAACAAATTGCATTAGAAGAACATATGCGAAAACAAAGTTGGGAACAAGGTCAGATAGATTATATGGGTCGCGATAGTTTTGACAATATTTGGAAAAAAATTTGCGAAACACTTGCTCTTGCACCTCCACGGTTACCATCCCCTCCTAAAGTAATTAATTAAGTAATACATAATGAATTGATAAAATTATGATTTGCACATAAATTTATCTATATCACGATTTGCAGGAAACGCAAAAACCTGAAAAAGCTATAACTGACAAGACTGATGAATCTGTTAAACCTATTGAAGCTATTCAATCTACTGAATCTATAGATGAAGTGGATAAAGAAACTGGTATGTATTACAAAATATGTATAAAATTATTTTTTATAAATATTTTGTGATTATAAAAATTATTCAACTACAGATGATATAAAAATAAAACAAAACTCTTAAGTTAGAAATAATATTTTTTATTATATGATAATTACGATTATATATCGAAGTAGAAAGAATCTGAAATTTGATTTTACGATTAAAAATCTTTAATAATAATGGAAACTGTGTACGAAATAGAAAATTAAAGTGCTCATAATGCAAAGCCATTAACTGTTTTTATAAAAATGCTTTGCGATTTTATTTGCCTCCCACCCTTTTTTAATACAGCATGTGGCATTCAAACTCATATTTGGAAGTAAAGATTTGAATTTTATAGGAATTTAATTAATAAAGAAAATAAAAAAAAATTTAATTTAATAAATAAAGAAAATATCAAATTGTATTTAATAATATACTAGAGAATTTTTATATAATTTAAACAAGTGAAAAAATATATGTTTTTTATACAGTTTATCAAGTTTAAGTGTTTGAAACAGGAACAGAGGACAGCAACTAACAGATCCTGGCGCCATAGCATTGCTACGTCTTGTAATGTCGTTTTGCTTTAATGGGGTAAATATTTTGAGAACTCGCATCATCGATTCGCGATTTTTAAGTAAATTAAAAAAGTTTGTGGTACACGACTAAACCGATACACAGTATATGTTAAAATTTGCATTATTAAAACTATATCATTTTACAATAATATTGTAATATTACATATATAATAATACATGTTGTAATAAATTGTATCATATCATTACAACATTAATATTACATATCATTTTGATTTCTATAACTTATAAATCAAAAAAATATAAAATACATTAATATTAATTCTCTTTTATCGATATATCTGCATTGACAAATTATTTTAAATTCTTTAGAATAGTTTATAAAAAACGCTATTGTATTTATGCAGCTTACTTATATGTACTTAAAACTAAAAGCACTTTAAGCATTTGATGCTTAATATAAATTTAATACTGCACTAAAAAATTAAATAGTAATTACCATATGCATGATATCTTTACATCATCTTCTTTTTTAACACTACATTTCTGATGCTTGTGTAATGTAATAAAAATACTAATTCTATATTCCATGTGCTTTAAAGTAATCTGAAATATTCGCATTCCATATATATATACTATACTAAATAACATTTCATAAGAGCACTTTTGCAATAACAGTTTCAGTCGCAATCATTATATCCTTTATATTAGAATTAGAATTTTATCTAAGTATATTTTACATATGTATTTACATAAAGTATTATTTGTATATATTTTTAATATATATTGCTTATTATTTTTATATTCATGTAGAAATTATTCAAACTTATTTTTTAAAATAGTAAAATTTAGATATAAGAATTATTAAGTAAGAAATATATTCAATTACTTTTCTATAACCTATTATATACATATATATATATATAATAGAAAGATAATAGAAAAAAATATTTATATATATGAGTATGTAATATGATTATTTTTTCTTATTTAGCTCAGGCAACTACCTGTAATACTGAAGAACAATCTGTAGTTAATGATGTTCCTATAACAAATGTACCTAAATTATTGGGAGATCAAAAGAGTGAAGATGATATTTCCCAAAAATTTTCAACAAAATCAGGAAGTGCAACACTTGATACATTTATGGATTCTTCTACAAATTTTTCAATGCAAACATCTCACAAAAATGTTGCAGAAGTCAATACAACTTCAAGTACAAGTTCGTTATTACAAGAAATTCCACAACAGACAACTGTACCTGTAGAACCATCTAACCTAATTCAATCTTCTTCAGTTGAAGAACAAAAAGTAATTACCTCACAAAAAGAAATTAAAAGCGAGTTAAAAAATGTAAAAATTCTTGAAATTACAGTAGATACCCAAGAAATGAAACAACCAGACCTTAGAGATGAAAAACATGCGAAAGAATTCCTAACTGCTTCTGAAATTCTAACAGTTAGCCCTGTTCCTATCCAAGTTGCAGAATCTGTATTACAAGTGGAACCAAAAGAATCTATGTCAGATTCTCAAATAATGCCGCAAGAAATTCTTTCTTCTACAATTACACCTGTTCATTTAACAGAAACAGAAGATAAGATACATATAAATGGTTTGACATCTTCAATTACTTTTACCCAAAATAAAGAAAAATTAAGTTTGGATAATTCCACAACTGCAATGAGTATTGATACTGCCAACAAATTAAGCCAAGAAGAAATTCCGCAGAGCTTATTGTCGGTAGAGCAAGTTGAAATACAACTTACTGAAACACCCGTATTATCTTCAGAAAATTTAAGTATACCAGAAAAATCAGTGCAGGAACAAACAATAGAATTAGAACAACAAAGTAAAGAAGGTGAACCTGACAGGGGCGAATCTAAAGGGAATGTAAAAGAAATAACAGAATCAACTGAAATTCCATCAGAGCATGAAGTAACTGAATCAGCACCATCAGACAAAACTCCAGTTAGGCCATTAAGAACAAAAGAATTAAATGCACCTTCAACAAGTATTCAAAAAACTGCACAGCCAGATCCAACAGATCAAGAGAAAGTAGTAAAAAAGACTGGAAGAAAATCTACAGAAAAGTCAGTATCAGAAGTGGATTCTATGGAAGCAACTGATGGTGATGGTGAAAAGAAAATAGCCAAGAAAGTAGTAAAAAAGATTACAAAGAAAACAAAAACAAAATCAGAAGAAGGACCGGATGATAATGCAGTAGACAGTAGTTCTTCAAGTAAACAAAAAAAGGCTGTAAAAGTTGTTAAAAAAGGTATAAAATCGTCACAAACATCTGTTACTGATATTACTGTTCCTGAGACAGCATCATCTAGTACTTCTGATGCACCAGTTCCACCTAAACGAAAAACAAAAGCCACAGCTTCAAAACCAGCTATTAAAAAATCTGATGTAGAGGAGTAATTATATAAAAAAGCAGACAATAATTATTTACATATTCTATATAAAAGTTTAAAAACTAAAAATTACGAAAAGAATGAAAGGTGATACTCGCTAGTCCTTTCTAATTTTTTATATATTTAATATATCTCAAACTGTATCACTCATAGCTTTGCTACTTTTTTAAATAATTTGGAATTATTTGTTAAATAACATTATATTCCAACATGTTTCCCGCTTCATAATTTATATAATTTGATTACATGTCTCTCTTTTAATGATGTGTCAGTCCTAAATAAAACTTTTCTAAATTATACTTCTATCTATTTGTTTACATATGTTGGAATGAAAATAATATCATTTAAAATATAATCTTCTGTAATTATTAATAATATATATTATCTTAATATGTATCTTAACTAATTTTTTACTCAATTATTAGCTTCAATTTATTTAGTAACATATATATGAGTAGCTGTGATTGATTATCTTTAAAATACATATTACAAAGATGTAAAAGGACATCTCTACATTTTATAGAACTATTGGTCACGAAATGTTACAAAAGATAATTACATATTTATACATTTTATATATATATATATATTAATTTGTATCTTTGTATACTTATATACAGAAACATATATAATATGCAATCGTACTATCATTATATACATTTTTAATTTAAAAAAATGTCAGACATTGTGTTTGAATACATTCATTAAGATCAAAAGATACATAAGTTTTATTTATTACCCATTTACGGATAATCCATTTCAATTTGTAAACAAAATTTAGTAATTTTACAATTAAATTTGTGTACCTACATATATGTTTCCTTATATTAATTAAATTATCTTTTACTGTATTTATTTAATATTTATGATAAATAAATAATTACCCATACTATTGAAATTACATACTGTTTTCACTTAATATCTAATAAATAAAGATGCTAGAAAAGAAAGAGTATTTTATTCAATATTAGTTATAATTATTGATTCCATTTTTTATACAAAATATTTGTAGGAAACATTATGTGGAAATTGTATTGATTAATTTAACTCATGTATAATTAGCGGTATTAATGGATATTGTAAATAAAATAAGTCATACACAATAATAAGCTATAATGCGATACATTAATATTTTCTGCACATATGTACAATATCTATTAAGGTATAAGGTGATGGTTAGGGGATACCCCTACTGTCAGATAACCCGCACAGCAGGCGCAAGCTTGCGCCGCAAGTGATGCGAATCTACGGCAATCTCTACACAGTCTTAAGCAGTATGGTCGCTTGTACAGTTTTCTATGAGTGACAAGTAACGGTTTCTATATAAAGAAAACGTCGAATAATGATTTATCATAACTGAAGTGAACCAAAATTGGTGTAATGATCAAAGATATGGCTGATGATGAGGCCATACAGGCCACTAATGACGATGCAAGTGAGTGTAAAAGATATGCGGTTCAACTTGGTTACTGGTCCGATCCATTTATTAACTTTTTCGTAAAACAAACTGGACGGAAAGCTCCGGAAATCAATCGTGGTTATTACGCAAGAGTAAAGGGGATTGAAGTGTTCGTTGACAAATTCCTTAAGGTATGTAATTCCGTTTTCTTTGAATTTCATTATTACAATTTTAAAATTCGCATAACCTAGAACATGATAGAAACAATTCGGGATACAGCTGATTTGAGTAGCAAAGGACATACAATGCCGGAAACCTTGACCTGGCCCTGTCCTAATTTCCAAAGTTCTCCTTTTATCATGAAACAGTAAAATAGGTTAATCTAGTGCAGACAATGCATCTTTTTCTATAAAAATAACGAACAATTGAAAATTGTGCTTTTAATTATTAAACGATTTTCCGTCTTTCTTTAGTTAACGAAGAATAGAAATACTTTTATTTTTCTCCTTTAACTACTATAATTAATTAGAATCGTAGGCAATCTATGTATATGCAGCTATGTACACAATCATTATAATCATTTATTAACTTTCGTAATCATTAATTTACGCTGAATAAAGAATGTGAATATCATGATAGGATGAATATTTTAATTTCATTATTTATATATATATAATAATTATTAATATAAATAATATAATAATATAATAAATTATTAATATATATGTATGCACCTAAATAAGTTTACCTATGACACATAGATAACATTAATTTATGATAAATGTAGCTATCTGGTGAAAAGGGGCAAGTTATAAACTTGGGTGCTGGATTTGATACACTGTATTGGAGACTTAAAGAAGCAGGAAAGTGTCCAGCAAATTTTATCGAACTTGATTTTCCTAACATTACTGCTCGAAAATGTTATCAGATCAAAAAACATAAACAATTAATAGATATGTTAAATACAGAAGGTAGAGTATATTTATTTTTGTAATTTTTGTCTATGCATAGATTCTTTTTAGTTAGAGTTTACTTTGCAGATGGAGAAATTAGGTTTTCAACAACAGATCTACATGCTGCCAATTATCACTTGGTGGGAATAGATCTGCGACACATATCTGAGATTGTTAATAAGTTAACACAAGCAGAAGTTAATTTTAATCTTCCAACCATGTTCCTTGCAGAATGTGTCTTAGTATATATAGACACAAGTGCAGTTTCTGCATTATTAAAATGGCTTGCTGGAAAGTTTCCAAATAGTATTTTTGTTAATTACGAGCAAGTGAACATGAAGGATAAGTTTGGTCAAGTTATGTTGTCCAATCTACGTAGTCGTGGGTGTTTGTTGGCAGGTGTAGAAGATTGTGAATCTTTGGAAACTCAACAAAGACGGTACTCAAATTTTGTTATATTTCCTTTGTGTATTACCTTAAAAGTAATAACCATTTTATCAAAATACAACTTAAAAATATACATTTCAGCTTTACAATAAACAGTTGGGAAGGCTCTAATGCATGGACAATGGTAGAGGTCTATGATTCACTGTCTCAAGATGATCGTAGTCGAATCGAACATATAGAAATGTTGGATGAGCGAGAACTTTTAGTTCAGTTATTGCAACATTATTGTATCTCAGTTGCTTGGAATGGACAAATATTTAAAAACTTGTCTATAGCACAGGGTTAGCTTTTCTAACTCTTATAAGTTACTCCAGGTAGTGATACTGTGTCATTAAAAATCTATAAGCTTGTAAGTACATATGTGGTAACTCATTAGTTACAAAATCATTGATTTTTAAGTTAATAAGTTTTGATTTTAAATTTTTAATATAGATTAATACATAACTTGATTTATAATAGTGTATTTTTTTTATTATGTATAAATATCTCTTTCATATATATTTGAAGTATTATAAAAAACAATTTATATAAAGTTATATAAAACTGATGATTTATTCAAATAATTAATTTTATCATGTCAAATTTAAAACAAATATATTCTACTTCCATTGTGATTAAATTTGTGTGCTATAAATATTGTGAAAATAATATTAAAATGGTATTAATGAAAGATTAAAGCTCTTTCATATCTTTTTGAACAGCTAAATATAAGATAGCATAAAAAATATAAAACTAATTTTCAGTCATGTGACATTTATTTCATTGCTATGAATTCCATGTATTTCCTGTAAAATTAGTATTTTAATTAGAGTTAATCTCAATCATTAACAAACTTTATTTCCCTATCATTTACTACTTTGTACTTGGAAGTTCTTATAATTATATTTATAAGTTTCCTATTAAAAAGAATCATAATTACAGATAGTATTTTAAATTATTAATTAATTCACTCCGTATACAGTTTCTTATGAACATAATTTATGTAAAGTAACAACATGCAACGAAAGAAAGATTTTACTTAAACATAAAATAATAGAACAGCATATGTTTTGGAAAATAATTTTTGAGTATATTGTTCTACAAATGCCCTAATTTAAATGATTATTTACATGTACAGAAAGAATTAATTAAAATACAATTGCTATTCACATTTATAAAACATTGTCACTTAGGATATTAAGATATAACACATTTCTGCGTATTAAAAAATTTATACAGAAAATTGTATTTCCATTGTTATTATTTTCGTAGAAACATGATAAATAGACGAATCATAAAGTCGTAAAAAAAATTTCTCAGGAAATAAATTATCAATACATTAATTAGATAATATTTGAGTCAGTTTCATTCCAATGAATTCAAGTTGACTCATTACATTGTCGATAACTTAATAAAATACAAACAATGTTATTTTCTTATAAAGGAATATCAGGGTTGTGATATAAAAACTAAAAGTAATGTGGAAAAGTGGAGAATTTATCAGATGATAATGGTATTAAAAAATTATTATATTGGTCATAAAATCGTTCTTCGTTTCTACATTTTAACATATTGATTCTTATTTGACTTTATCAGTGCTTCTTTTTATTTGTGATAGTATATTTACTAATATTCTTATCAAGGCTTATTAGACCATAAGGTATAGTACATAGGGGAAACACACAAATACATATATTAACAGATTGTGCGTTTGTGTTATAGAATTCATATGTTTTTAAAGATAAGATTGCATACCTGGAGTAACACAAACACTAAGAAATAATCTAATATTCTATTTTTCTGAAAAGTTATGGATCACAGTTGTATCTATCAGCAATGATAAATTCTTTCCAATTTCATGTTCTAAACATTCAATAATAAAATCATACCTCATCATAATAGTTTCATACCACCTTATTTACGTTTGAATGGTATTTATTATACGTGTTAAATATTTTAAATAACTTAAAGTTTGAGACTCAAATTGGTTTATCACTAATTATCACGAATTACAACATATTATCAAGTTCTAAACAATTGTAAACTTTCAGATGCTGAAAGAACAAGCATTAAATATTATTTCATTACTGATTTTGATACAATCAAAAACGTTGAATATATGTGTAATTAATGATAGTTTCTGTTTTGTAAACTCTAAAGAAAAAATTGATAATTTGAATCTCAAACTTAATACTTCTTATAGTAACGAAATATACAAATTTTGTTTTTGCATGTACTTCACTTAACGATTAATGTTATTAATGTCTTATATGGATGCTGTAAAAGTTAAATCGTACAATGGCTATATTCTCTATGTGCTTCCATATTATAGACAGATAAAAAAATGATCAGAAAGTATATTCTTATCTTTGTGTAATGTTGTGATATTGTTAAATTGTGCATTTATATTACGATTAAAAGAAGATAATCGAGAGTTAATATTAATTATAAATTAAAATATTATGGTACTTTTTTTCCTATATTTAATATCGTATTTAATTAAAACGTAAATAAGAAAAATGTTATCAAACATTTTTAAATGTATGATACAGAAAAATTCTATTTGCATTTAATTTATTATAAAAAAAACCTACACACACAAACTTACTGTACATTACTCTATTTCTTAAGCATTCAATTCACTATTTTGTGAGATTTAATGAAAAATAAACAGCATCTACTTTCATGTGTATATTTTTTATAACAGTTTATTTACAATATCTCTTTTGTGTAAAAATATCAAAAAAATTTTAGTACTGTGAAAAATTCAATATTTTTAATATCATATAAGTTGTTAATTATTGTACCTTGATTATTCAATGACTGAATATATCATTACAAACATAGTGGGTTTAGTTGAACACATCCACCGGCATCGCATATGTTTTTTGAAATTTTGCTTAAGTTAGTAAATACATTCAATTGTTTATTAAATTTCAAAGTAGAATTCACACGACTGGATGCCTATAATATAAGAGCTGATTTATTAAAAATGAAAATAAAGTATAAAATATAAATAAAAAATATAAATATAAAATAATACAAAAATAAAAATTGAGAATATATCAATAAAATTATATGCTTACTACAGAACACCAAGTTTCTGCCATAAGAAGTTCGTGCTCCATACTCGGAAGTTTTTTGTTTGCAGATATAGTTGCTCTGCTTAATACAATAGCCATAGTATATATATCAAACGCTGCTTCAGCTAGTCTGTTAAGAACAAATTGTTGCTCCACAATATTATTTGGTCCATATTTGACAATGGCACTTTCTATACTTTGACCGAAAGTTACTATGCTCTACAAATAATTATTTATCAATCAATATCAATTAAGTATTACTATATATAAGTCATAGTACTATGAACTAATATAAACCTTAGCACACAATGTAGCACTTTTGTCTAAATTAGGATGAACTAAGTGCGTAAGATTATGCGTTGATGACAACCCAATTGTTCGCATAGCTCTTTTGCTTAATTCTTCAAAGATCAATCCCAAATTGATGGTAGGAATCTTAAATGCTGACATAATTTGTCGCAAATGTATGCCTGCACATTGAAGCCCAGAAAGTACAACAAAAATACGGAGGACATCATTGGCTCCTTCAAAAATTCTAAAGACACGTAAATCTCGCAAAACTCGTTCGAGACCAGTATCTTTCATATATCCCATTCCACCGAGTATTTGAATAGCTTCGTCACAAACCCACCATGCAGCTTCTGATGCAAAACACTGAAACAATTGTTTTGTACTAAAGAAATAAACAAATTATTAAGTTTTATCTTTTTGTACTAGAATCTCACTTTAGAAATTGCAGCTTCCAAATAATAATCCTGACTTCCATTATCCATGTTTCCCGCAATTGAATATGCAAGACTTTCAGTTACATAGTGTAACATCGCCATACGGCCTAATTTTTCCTGTATACCTCCATAATAATCTATCGTGTGTCCAAATTGTACTCGTTGTGTTGCATGTTCCACTGCCTTTTTAATGCAATAACGCATAGTTCCGGAAAGAGCAGCAGCCATACCAAATCGACCATTATTTAAAACATTCATTGCAATCTGATAAAATACAAAATGTTTAACAAATATTGTTTAAACAATTTGTAAAAAAATTTTATTAAAATCAACTTATACCGAAAAACCTTGTCCTTCGCTCTTTATAATGTTCTCTGCTGGTATTTTAACGTTTTCAAAATTTATTTCTGCTGTATTACTACATTTAATACCCATCTTTTCTTCTGGTGGTCCACTTGTTACCCCACCAAAGGATTTTTCAACAATAAATGCTGTAACTTTATCCTTAATTTCACCAGTTTTTGGATCCGTCATAGGGACTTGTGCAAAAACTGTCATTATTTCTGCTAAACCACCATTTGATATCCAAATTTTATTGCCATTTAAGATATAATGTGAGCCATCTGCTGACTTTATTGCACGAGAACGAATTGAGCCAGCATCTGAACCACTGCTTGGTTCTGTGAGGCAAAATGCTGCATAATCTCCACTGCAAACTCTTGGAAGATATTTTTCTTTTTGTTCTGGAGTACCATATAAAAGTATAGCCTATATGGATTAAATTAAATTATTTAGATTATTATTTTTATATGGGATGTCATAAATAAATAAATAAATAAAAATATACCTTGAATCCTATACTTTGATGTGCACCTAAAATAATACTAATACCTAAGTCATGATATCCACATATTTCAACACATCTACTATATTGCGTATTAGTTAATCCTAATCCACCATATTTCTGAGGAACTTGGAGACTAAATATTCCAAGCTCCCACATGGTCTGCAAAATTTTTCCATCTATCGATGCATTTTCATCATTCTTCATTGGATCATTTACTTTCTAAAAGAATAAAAATTTAAATTAAATTGATGAATTTCTGCTATAAAAAATTTGGGAGATTTCTCATATTTTTGTTAGAACCTTGTTACCTCAAAAAATTTTTCTATGGGATCAATTATTAATTTTAATGTGTCAAGTTGTTCTTCATTCAAAACATCTGGAAATGGAAATGTTTGAGTAGTTTCCAATTGACCAAGGAAAATATTCTTAACAAAAGATTGAGATTTTGAAGCTATGTTTTTATCTTGCTTTTCATTGGGCACATTTTTTACAGCGGCTTGTGTTGCAAAACATCTAAAATATGTCATATTATATAAGTAAATATCAAATAATTTATTATTCAGATTAAATTTTAAATTAAGGATTCAATCATGTAATTTTTTTGTCACTTTTATATCACAGATAGATATATATAAATATTATTCTTTTTTTATATAATGTATTGACAATATTTATTGTATTTTTTTAAATTATCTATTTAAATACATTATAGTTGCATATAATAATGAAATTAATGCATTTGTTCATTATTCATCAAATTGTATGAATTGCAATTGTTTTTGATTACATACTTTATGTATATAAATATCATCTTATCAAATCAAAATATACATTCTGTTTACATATACATATCATATTTATCCAAAGTCCAAATAGTTAACATATTTTACATAAATATAAATAGATAAAATACAAATTTATAAATTCGTATATAATAACCCAATAATAATTTAATTAACATACACAAAATAATTTGTGCTAATTATTTTAGAAAGTGTCAGAAAATGTGAAATATTATACAAAATGTGTAGAGCAGTCTGCTATCTTATGACAGATAATTGTTGGATACCTTTATATGATACATACCTTCAACAGTAGCACAAAAATGCTATTATAATGTATTATTATACTTAAAAAAAGAACCATTTACCTGGCATTCGAGTTAATGATTTTAATAAAATTTAAGGATTTTAGTCCAATATAATTTGTAATTCGTAGCATTTTCAAAATTCACGTTAATACACAAATTTTACGAAATATTTATTTCTAATATTATAAAATGATCTTATAAATTATTTTTACACCCTAAAATAAAATTTAAAACAAAACAGAAAAAAAATAATCAACTTTTATGAAATTAGGACAAAGTTTAAGCCTATGTTACTACCATTACGAAAAATTGAACTAATGTGCTATTGGTTCACACACAAGAAATGCGTCTATTACGTGTGGATACAACACACACACATACACATAGATATATCTACATGTTTTTATATTCAGAAATTTTAATATCTATATAATAATATTTAATAATATAATATATAGTCGATCAATAATAAAATAATATTATACAATTTTGTTTACATGTTAATTAATATTAATTATAAATATCTAAACAGATGTTTTATATGATTCATATTTTTATTTTGATATTTTATTAAGGAAAATTAATTTTTGTTAATTTAATATTTTGTCACATTTCCATTGCAAATTGCGATAGAAATTCCCCTACTCTCTTTCTCTCTCTCTCATCCTCTCGCTCTCTCTTTCCCTCTCTATAGTCATGTCTTATAAATAAAGAAAAATATAATTGAATATTCTGTGAATAACATTTTTTTCGATTATATGTATTATATGTATTTTGAAATTTGATATTTTGTAACTTTGATTGGTTCACATACATATGTATATAACTCTAATTGGTGTCGTATCTGGTTATGCAAAGAAAAAGAAAATTGAAGACCAAAATCCTGACATAAGCCGACGTTTGAATAATCAGTACTGTTCCTAGTACTTAAGAAGGAAATGCGGGTTGGAAATTTGGTGAACCAAGAAGTATATTTATGTCAAGTTTAGGTTACATATAAGCGATATGGGCTGAACATGAATTGCATAAAATGTGAGTTATATATTTACAAAATTATACATATATTGAGTGTATAAAAGTTACGGAGTGTATAAAAATTACATAATATGAATAATAATGAAATATTTTACATATTGAAATCACATTATTTACCTATTAATTACAGGTAAACAATTTATTTAATTCGAACGATGTAAAAAGAAAATGATGTAAAAGATATAATTATGATTGGTTGCTACTAAATTATAGTCTGAACAAATTATTACATAAAGTATTAATATGAGTAACATTGCTTCACAAAATGTCTCATTAAAATCATTATTAACAATTAATAATAATGATTGTAAAGAATTTATTTGTGGCTGGGGTGCTGCAGTAATTAATGTATCTATTACTTTTCCTATTAATAAGATTATATTTAGACAGGTATGTGTAAAATAAATTATGTTGTAATATTTTATACATCAATATATACATATTAAATAAATAAATTTCTGTTACTGTAACAGATTTTGGAAGATGTTCCAGCCAATACTGCGTTTCGACAGATATCTAAAGAGGGAATAAGATTATTATACCGTGGGATCTTACCACCCTTTTGTCAAAAATCTCTTTCGGTTAGTGTAATGTTTAGTATGTATGAAGGTTGCAAGGAACGTTTGTGCACATTAACAAATAATGATATATTAAGTAGAATAATAGCAGCGCATTTTGCTGGTACTGTTGAGGCTATACTTATGCCCCTTGAAAGAGTACAAACATTGCTCCAGGATTGGCGGTATCATGATAAATTTAAAAATACTTCGCATGCATTTAAATATTTATTAAAAAATTATGGTATATCAGAATGTTATCGTGGATTAGTACCAATTATATACAGAAATAGTTGTTCCAATCTTATGTTCTTTATTCTCAAAGAACAATCAAAAAGATATATTGGTGAACAAGAGTCATTATTTACAAGTTTTATTAATGGTGCTTTAATAGGTGGTTTCACAAGTACTGTATTTTATCCTATAAATGTAATAAAAATACATATGCAGTCAAAAATAGGTGGTAATTTTGAGAAATTTACAACAGTTATTCGTGAAGTATATGTTGCAAGAGATAGAAGAATAATATCATTTTACAAAGGTGTGCATTTAAATTGCATGCGATCATTTATAAGTTGGGGAGTTATAAATGCATCTTATGATTTTCTAAAAACAATCATGTTTTCGTAATAAATTTATGTTAAAAGTATTCAAATTTTTTAAAGAGAAATGCTTATATGTTTTTTGATGCATAATTTTACAGATGCTATTTTTTGATTAAATCTATTACTCGCACACTTTTTTTTTTACAATAAAACATTGTGCAGGAGAAATAAAATTTTTGTTATTATTATAAAAATGTGAAATAATTTTTTATTTTAACAGATGAATGCAAATTATAATTGATAAACTAATTATATAAAGTAACTTGTATAAAGAAGGTATGAATTATAAAGGAAGTTGTATAAATTAATTTTCTTATCCATTGTTAATAAAAAGTGAACACTCTGCTGTTTAATTATGCATTCATAAATAAAACCTCAATGGCACAATAAACGGCGGAAAAATTTGCATTATATATTTTCTTTAGATATTTTTCAATATGATAAATGTGCATTATTCTGTTGTTAGATTACTTTATACCTTAATAAAAAGTTTTATATTTTCTATGCTGCATGTGTAATGCACTTTTTATTTCGAATTCCTAAAAAAATGGAATTAAATGTATTTTATTGTACAATCATGATTAATAAATAAGATAGCAAATTTCGATAATGTGCAGTGACTAGAAAACATAATAATACCTATTTGCACTTGAACATCATTCTTATCGCTATCTTGTGTCAATACATTTTTTATATATTACATATATTAAAATTTCAAATCACATAAATTAACTAATATAACAAAATATAAATAATATACTAAAATATTCTATTTTCGTATTTCCCGCGATTCGAAACAAACGTGGTACCATCGATGCGCGTCGCACTGTATAAATCGATGCGCCTCAGCCGCGGGCTTTTAGCTACTTTTAGCTCACTCCAATTTTTCTGCGTCCCGGTTAACGGGGTTTTTACTTCACCCGAACGTTTTAAAACGTCACGATGGTATGGCTTGAAAAATCACGATTTTCGATAAATTTGTCACATTCTAAAATATCGTGAGTCCTTGATTACATATCTTCTGCAAGTATTTTGGTGCATTTTTTTCAATAAGAAGAATAAGAATATGATCTTGGCTTTTCATTGTTCGAGTAGTACTTGTAATTGTGTCGAACGATTCGTCTAAAACTATGTTACTTGTTATATCAACGATTTACGAAACTTTGTTAACCCCGGAAATTTGTGTTTGGCAATACGGGGGCTTGTATGTATGAGCTGCATAATTATATTAAATAATGAGAATCAACGCAACGAAAATGAGTACTCCGATCGAGGAGAAGATTGATCAGAAGCTGAAGGTAAGCAATTAATATACTTAATTCTTTTAAACATAATTTAGTGTCTTTCTGATAATTTTTTGAAACATTGTTAATGTGAAAGAGGATATTACAGTATATACTTATTCCACAGTCAAATTTTATCGTAAATTTTCAGATTGCTATTATTTTAAAATAACGAAATATAAGTATGAAATAGATGAGTCACAAAAATTTGTAATTTTTAAGAAATTTTAGAAGTTATTTATATTATAAATGTAATAGTATAATATTAAAAAATTATATTGTTCCATATCCTTTTTTATTTCAACTGTATAGTCGTTTAAATATCAACATATATAAAAAAGTTTGGTACTATAAGTTAAAAATAAACAATTGTAAATACAGAATGAATTGTTTGGGAATATCTATATAATAGGATGCATATCTACAAAGTAATTGAATGATACAGATAATTAATTAATATACAGGGATATTTGTAATTCAAATAGAAATTAGGATTGATTTTCTAAATTTATCAATGATGAGTTTAATATTTTATCATATTCCTATAATATATATAGTTTCTTATAATAGATTTTTATGCGTGTATCATTTGTACATATGAAATATATGATTTGAAGAATTTATATATAAAAATTTAATTTAATGTATACAACACTTTTAATATGTATTTATATAATTTAAGATAAATTTAATAAATTCAAATAAATAAGATTTCAATATTTATTTTCTTTGGAAAGGTGAGGACAGGGATGGTGAGTGTTAGTGATGGAAAAAGTAAGTCAGTACCAATGCGTTTACATTTGTCTATGGAAGTTTTAAAGCTCCAAAGAGAAGATTTAGAGGTAAAGTTTAATATCATCATATTATGTCATTACTATCTCATTTATATGGTTTACAAAAAGTAATACTGATTTTCAGCAGACAGCAAATCATAATAAACCACCATTAGATGCTAAAGAAAGAATGGTGCAAATCACTAGACAAAAAGTTGGGGGACTAGGATTAAGCATAAAGGGAGGAGCAGAGCATAAACTTCCTGTACTCATATCTAGAATTTATAAAGGCCAGGCAGCTGACGAATGTGGTCAACTATTTGTAGGAGATGCCATTATTAAAGGTAAATTCAATAATTATTAAATATAAATTATTAAACAATTTTTAAATATTTTTTTATCATAATTAATGGATGTAAATGATATGAACTTTGATATTTCTTTATGAAAAGATATTTCATCAATAAGAATTGTATTTCTGTATATAGGTAGCCCTGAATGCTTATTCTATTTGTGTCAGACCTGTCAATATTGGTTTCTTTCTTTGAAATAATGTTCTATGTTAGCTATTCACCTATGGCGTTACAAAGTAAAACCCACATTTAAAGTATCAGTGGGAATTATATTATTTAAAGTTATAATTTTATTTTTTTATAGTAAATGGAGAATATATAACCGCATGTAATCATGATGACGCTGTTAACATTTTGAGAAATGCAGGTGACATAGTAGTTTTAACAGTAAAACATTATCGTGCAGCAAAGCCATTTCTACAAAAAAATGGTAAATATGATTTATTCAATTTTATAATGTAAAATATTTTCTTTTGCATTTCTCTTTAGAGCATTAATATAATTTTTAGAAAAAGAAGAGAAATTAGATAATGTTGCAAATGGAGGTTCAGAAGATGAATGGTTATCACCTAACAGACAAAGTGGTAGTCCTAGATGTGGTCATAGTAGACAAAGTTCAAATGCATCAGCCACTTCAATGCAATATAAGAAATGGATAGATGTTATAACAGGTTGAAATAATGTTTTATGATATGTTTCTTCTTTATTTATTTAAGGGAGCTAATAATCTTATCTAATTCCAGTTCCATTAATGATGGCTTATGTGACAAGATACATCTTTGGAACGGATAAGTTAAGAAGAAATGCGTTTGAAGTAAGAGGATTAAATGGTGCACGTACTGGTGTAATACACTGTGATGATAGTGCTATTCTGAGTCAATGGTTAAAATATATAACTGATAATATTACAGGTTTAACACATTTACAGGTGAAAAACAATATTCCAAGTTCATTTACTTATAATTTCCATATAATTGTTTATAATTTACATAATTATTTTTCAGATGAAATTATATAATCGTAATTTTGGAGTCGGTGAACGTATAGAATACATGGGCTGGGTTAATGAAGCAGTAAGCAATAGTAATCAGCCATGGCAGAGTTATAGGCCGAGATTTTTAGCACTGAAAGGACCTGATTTGTTATTATTTGAAACACCCCCTGTAAGTAATAATAAATACTAACAGTGTATATTGTACAATTAAGTACTATGATTTATTTCTAGTGTAATATAGGAGATTGGTCACGATGTGCATTAACTTTTAAAGTATATCAAACAATGTTTCGTGTAATGCGAGAGTCCGAAAATGTAGATGAAAGACAGCATTGCTTTTTAGCACAAAGCCCGGGTAAACCTCCACGATATCTAAGCGTTGAAACTAGACAAGAACTCTTAAGAGTTGAGGCAGCATGGCATACTGCAGTGTGTTCAGCTGTTACACATTTGAAAGTTAGTAATAAGCTTTTATCTATTTTGTCAGAAATTATTTATGGAATTTTCTATTATAATGTATTTTCTCTTATAGAGTAAAACATTTCCTGTTACTTTTAATGGAAGGAGTGCAGGATTGACCTTAGAGTGGACTCAAGGTTTTACACTTTCTTATGAAGATATTGGAGAAACTGTATGGCGTTATAAATTTTCACAATTAAGAGGATCTAGTGACGATGGAAAAAGTAGACTGAAGTTACATTTTCAAGAGTTGGATAGTATCGCTATTGAAACAAAGGTATTTATTTGTCATAAGCAAAAATAATACGCGCAAATTTATTTCCTTATGTTCTTTTTCCTTGTAGGAATTGGAATGTTCTCAGTTGCAGAATTTATTGTTCTGTATGCATGCATTCTTAACTGCAAAGGTTGCTGCAGTTGATCCAACATTTTTAACATCAACAACTCCGTAAGAATCGAAGTAAGTATTATTGCCAAATAAATCACAGAAGAAAATAGATCACTGTTCAACATTCATATATTTACATAAACATACAGAAATATTCTAGTTAATAAATTAGATCAAAGATATGTCAAATACTAGTCAATTTTTGAGAAAGATATTTATCATTTTTTTTTTTAAATTATATAAATGTTTTACTTTACTGCTTCTAGTTTTATTTGTGTGGAATATTGGTAAACTTTTATAGTTAGCAATATTAATTGCCTTGAGTTATTTTATTTATATATATTGTGTATTTTATGTTATTTTATGTATACGTGTTATTGTGTACCTTGCTATTAATTAAGCACTGCTATTTATTTTTTATACTTCATAGATTAAGTTGATTATAAAATACAGATATTATTGCTTTACCTTTAGGAACGTTTTATATGACATTTTTTTTATATAACAGTCATATTTTGCATTTATTATAAAAAAAATATTGTCAGAATAAAAAAAAAACTTGCGCTCGTTCATGATTTTTAAGTTCCAGTGATAAGGCAATCTCTTTTGAGCAATAAGTTGCACATTCAAATTTCCTTTCATGTATATCGGGTGCCTTAAAAACCATGAACAAGATGTAATTAATAAGTTAAAAAAGTTGATAAGCATCGAAGTTGAATAGTTCTCTAGAACAGAAAATCTTATACATTTAATACCAACAAGTGTGTATTACATTAGAAAATTTCATTTTACGTTAAATACCGATATTTGAGATTACATTAGTCTGATATTAATTTCAAATCAGTATTATTCGAGCAAAATAAAATCATGGTGTAATAATCTGATAGCAATAAGTAGTAACAATAGACCATGGTGGCCATCTATTAAAAAATTTTATTTACAAATATATAAATGATGGAGGATAGATTACGAATTGTAGCAGTTTATCATTGAATGAGCTTTATAAGTAATTAAATTGCTAATTATCTCTTTTTAAATTTTAGCAGTGCATTTTTATATAGATTTTGATTTGTGCATACAACATTAATTTTAAAAAAGAAACAGTTTTAATATTTTAAACTTCGTTTGCTGAATATTTTTTGTTTTTTCTACATGAGAATTCTATTGCATGAGAATTTCTTATTACATCGCGAAATTTCATTCTCCTTCATCACATTTAAAAGCTATAATGTTACCAAGTACATTAAAGTAACTTCTGGAACAAGTATCACACTTTGTGCAATTAATCTATCAATTTACAAATCTATTTAGAGCAATAAATGTATAATGAATGAAGAAACAAAACAAATGCTGTTTAGATTACAAACTGCACTTTGTATTAACCATGATACACGATTTTTATAGTTAAGATATTATGAGAATTTTATCATAACCATCTCAAAAAACTAATAAAACTATGTGTGCTTGCAACTATATGTATAAGTATATTCTATTTATCAATTAGTTACTCGACTTTCTTAGTTCATTTACTATTTAAAAAAAGACATACTTTTAGCACCTACATAGAAATGGATTCTAGTAATAAGAAAGTTGTTGAAAATTTTATTTTTATTGCACATTTTAAAGGTCTCTAGTTATTTGTAGAAAGTGCCTATATGAATATATATAATACAATAGCAATTATGTAAAAGAGCATTATTATTTAAAATTAATCTTGTTTGTTTTATTCTTATTAAACTATCAGAGCGTTACCATGGTCAGAATTTTAAATATTATAATGGTTTATCATTAAAAGGCACTCTAGAAAGATCATTTTATTATATTTGAGTGTTTCATAATGTGTTTTGTAATTTGGAGTTTTTGTATCATTTATGCTATGTTATGTTTTTCATGTTTATTTAAGAAACGACCATATGCATATAATATTGAACAATAATACAGTTTAGGGATTAAATAAAACTTATTGCTGAATTTAATTACAGAAGCATTGCGGTGAATTTTGATAAATTTTAATGCTGTTAGAGAAAGAGACAAAATAGTCCAAAGAAATGAGAATACAGGGAAGTATTGTTTGTAGGCAATCACTTGTTAGATTCGCAATTTAATAAAAGTGTAATATCTGAAAGAACATAAAAGTATTTCCAATACGAGTCAATGCATCCTTAAAACAATTGTAATTATTCCTAAGCAACTGTAATTATCAAATGCAAAATATGTTGCAATATTCTATGATATTCCTGTCTTTTTTATTGTACACATGCATCGCATGCATTCTATAGTTAAATTTAGATTATTATTAAAAAAAAAAAAAATGCACAACTAGATTAAATAGATGAAATAAGTAAGACATGAAATTAAACTGCGAGAATTAAGCATAATGTATTTATTTGTTATGAATTATTGTTTTAAAAACTACATTTTCAAATGAGATCATTGGAGAATCCCCCATGTGAAAATTTGTAATTTTTTAAAGGTCATAAGAAGTATTTATTTATGTATAAATGTATAGAGTACATTAAATATATGTGATGTTATAAATTTTAAGTTGAAATAACACAAGATTTGTATTATTATAAATTTTTAAAATTATTTATCACAATAAAGTATTGTATTGCATTTAATGAGCCTGCACAATATTATAATATTTTAGAGGATTCTACAATGCATTGACATTTGCATAAATATTTGGAATCATTCTGTGCTAGACACAAATATCAGTGTATATAGAAAAACATGGCCATACATTTTCTAAATAATAAGACTTCAGTTTGAAACTGTTAATTCTGAAATCCCATTTCTTCTCAGTTCTCATTAAATGCCAGAAAAAATCTTTTTCAAAATGACATCATTGATATGGGATTACAGAAATACAACTGCTAAGAGCAGAAAAAAACATTCTTATCTTATATTTTAAAATATAGTTTATATGTTATAATGTCTATCCACCTATTGACAATATGTTTTAAAATATATTATTGTTAGAAGTTAAAAATATAAACTTGAAATATTTTCTAAATTCCTATCACCCAATCATACTACATGCCGTTAATTACAATTTGTTTTTTAAATATTCAAATAAGCTTTTTTCAGAATTTTTATTACAAGTTTCATTAACTATTTTTTTATACTTAACTTTTAGACTATATGCCTTACTGATATGAGATCGAAAATTTTTTGTATTAAATTTCAACAAAAGATCAATTTATTTATTTGTAAGTTTTACACATATTAATTAGGTAGTGATCGTATTTATTTAAGTCTTATTTCAAACGATTACAGAAATATTTTTATTAGAATAAGATTGAAACAACAGAAAATGTATATTTAATTTTCGGATGTATCTGAAATATCAGAAGTCATAGTTATTTCTTGTACTTTTGTATTTTCCAAGGGGAAACAATAAATTCGAATTCATATTTAGCGGCAGTCATTCTTTATTGAATTAAAACCCCGAAAAAGCACGATTGTCTATTATGCTTCGTACAATGAATAATATAGATAAATAACCATGTGAAAGATATTTTAAAATTTTTTATATAAAAAAGGTTGAATTATCAAATGAAAACTAATATATACGCAATATTTATGTCAAGAACGGAATTGTTGAATAGGTATTTGCTATAAAGTGTCAACTTGTGTATCAATATGGCGGCGAATCTTGAGGAAGAGCAAAGTTTAAGAGAGTGCGAGGAATACGTACAGAGACACAATATTCAACAAGTTTTAAAAGACTGTATAGTGCAGCTGTGTGTGGGGCGTCCTGAAAATCCCATATCATTCTTGAGAGAATACTTTCAAAAACTGGAACGGGTACGTATTGAATCACGTTCTGCTAAAATAACCTCAGATTCATTATTCTTTACTGGTTTCATCACTACTAATAAACTACTGATGTTGTCCACTAGTTTTTTTTCATATATTTTCTTTTATTGTTCAGATAACTATTCGTATTGTGGTTATACAAAGCTGAAAAAAATATTAATTAAAATGCTAAGCTGCATGTGTGCAATAAGGATCTGTCGAAGGACAGACAAGAGATTAAAAGGATCTGTAAAAGGACAGATAACACAAAACAGTATCTACACTAATCAATATTAATTGTTTGATTTTATTAATATAGAATTGCCAATGTTAATGGTACTTTCATAAATAGAGTCTGTAGTATTATCAAAAAGTTATCTTGATCAATACAAATAGAGTGGTACGCACATAGCATATACATATCTCTTTAAATGTCACTTTGTATTTTAGAAGGTTTACAAATAACATTTGCTGGGATATTATTCTATATAATCAGTTATTAGAACAATTAATATCAGTATTTTAAAAAATAAAAGAATTATGTTCAATTAATGAATTTATTCGTTATGTAATGCAAATCCATTGTATATAATAAGTATTTAGTTGTTACATATTTGCAAACTATTATAATCATTAAATTTCTTTTCTCATGTCTTTTAATCATTAGCACTTGCATTTAATCTTACATACTTTTTGATTTTCTATATTAATTTATCTATTTTTCTAAAATACTGTATTCTAACATCAATGTTTTTTTGAAAAAAGATTCTATGTTGAATACACACATAATTTTTAACATTGTAATAAATGCCAGAGACTATGAAGTATTTTTGACTGAACAAACAATTGTTCAAAGGATTGCCGTTGCGTATAACTTAAAATAAAACTTAAAATATGATATAAAATTCGAATCATTTATCGGTCGCGATCATAATACTTAATTTTGAAATTTACGTAAAAAATATTATATAAACATCTACTTTTTAAGCCTTAACTGCTGTGATGTGATTCAGATCGTTAGTAAATAGCGATAAATAATCATCGAAGCAAGGGCTGGACAAACGACTGACCTTGTATTATAAGGGTATCAAAGGTAGTTAGTGAGAAGTAAAACACTCTGATAGGAAAATGAAAAACGTATATATAGCATGTTCGTCAACGATTTGATTCGCATCACACTAATAAGTTAATTTGAATTACATACTTGGCGCCAAATGTATTTAAACGCGTCCACTTCGCTAGTTTCTTTCGGTGGGGGATACTAGCCAGTGGTGGGGATAGCGCTCAATATTACCAGCCATAAAAACCTTAATTCCGTTACTTTTGTCAACAACTATTTCTAACATTTATATGGTTGATATTTTCGTTTTCTTTAGTTTGTCTTTTTATTTGCAATGTTTAGTTTTTCATTTGCAATGAAAAACGGAACGTCTTTACACAGCCGTATCTTACATAGCACTCCTGAATAATATACATATTTTTCCTTGGAGTTCTACAGCATTATCCTTGACATTAAGATTTTCGTACCTCCGTAAACAACGGCAGGACATTTAGCTGAGTTTCCTCCTCTTACTGCGTCGCAGACAGCGCTGCATCGCAGAAAATGATCGATAACGCCTTTCATTTCTAAGTGAATTACGCGATCATCAAACAAATATGTACATACAACGTGAAAATATGAGTCACAAAATAAGATGCTCGTCATCGGTTCCTATCGCTGCGGATGTATACGCGTATCGAAAGAGACGAGGTATGTGCAACTATAGGGGCTGCTCTAAATATAACACATGCTCGAAATATAACGAAGCGCGCAACCTTAGCCAACAACGACGAAAGCGGTGTAACGCGTTGTCCTAGAAAATGTGCGAAGCGCGCCGCGACGATGCGTTTTAAACAGGCAACGCCGGAAGTACTTTGTTGTCCACTGAATCCTCATCTGTCAATGAGTTATCCATATCAATCTGATTCTGAATCAACGAAAATTCGACGCACATCATATGATATATCTACCATCTGGCACACGGTGTCGACTTTTCATCAACTACCACGAAAGATCGTGTCGCATTAATCGAATTTGGCGAGACCTTAGAAAATTCCGAAGCGGCGCGCGGTAGACGTGGTAGCGCGCGATCAGCAACGATTGTGGCCGTGATTTGTGCGTTACTCTCTTTCGCGTACCAACCACTAAGAGAAACTTTATTTTTGTGATACAATTATTTGGCTGTGAGACGACGAGTGTTAAAGAATATACGCGTAATCGAATAAAAATTACGTGTGCACGTGTATTGAATATCAAGTAATATCGACAAATAATGGATGAGGTACGATCGTGAATATCCGATCTTATACGAGATTTATGCATAGTGATGAATTCCGGAACACTTCGAATCGCATCAAATATGCACGTATGCACACTTGGAATCATTTACCGCGTTTGATTCGATACTTCAACTTTTAAAAGTGTTGGTAAATCTTGAATCGTGAGTCTTGATAGGTTTTGATTGCTTTAAGTTTGGACATGCCTGAGAGTCTTGATAGGCATTGAAGAACTGCGAAGACTGGAAATTTTCGCGAGTATTCGATGTTTTATATTCCCGATAAATTATATTTATAATTTCTTATATTATATGTTATTTTTAATATTTTAAATTTATGAAATATTATATAGGATATCGAATGTCCACTAAGCTCCCAAAATTGATTGAAACTTTGAAGAGTCTGATCTAATGGAATTCCAGCGGATCAAGATTCAAAACTTACCAAAATTTTTATCAGTTTTAAGCACCGAATTATATTCCAAGTGATTCTAATTTTTATAGTATAGAAAGCTTCGAATTGCTTCAAAAATGAGATTCGAATATCCATCGTTATTCATGCGTGTATTTTATGCGTTCTAATATCTGTCCATATAACTTCTTGATTCTTGAATGTATTATTTACTGAGCAAGAGCCAATCTAGAGTTTATGCTTCGATATTCACTGAAGTTAAATCGCTTTGCTTTAATGATTATTAAGAGTCTTTACTGCGCACAATCGAATTGACTGATATAATATTTTACCATTTCTATTATGTAATTATTGCAAAGAAATAAATGTCTCACATCGATGGAATTTGATCACAGCTTGTTAAAAATAATCGGATGGTATATTTGTGTATCTTTCTTTTTATAATATAACACGCGTGATATTTTATTGTTTGAACGTCAAATGAATGCTATTCCAGCACGTGCTAGGATCACTGACCAACTAATCTTCGTTATTTTATTGCTCTTTCGTGTGCGATAATACACTTGGGATTCATGTACCTTCATAAAAGAGTATTTTAAATATGACATATACACACACATACACACACACGTGCGCGCTATTTCTTCGTTTAGAATATTTCTCTCATTTTTTAATTGCATTTTATATTACATTTTTTTATTAATAACAATTTTGTTTGTTTAACCTATTATATTTTATATTAACTATTTCTTATTAGAAAAATTTTGTTCGTTTAATGTAATTTATGATCAATTAATAAAATATGGCGAAATAAATAAATGTGCAAATAGATGCTATTATCCCATAATTACATAATGTTGACGAATTTAATATGTATTATGTGAATATTATGCGAAAAAGAATAGTAATATAATAATAATATAAGAATAGTAATATCATACTTCATTTTTGAAGGAAGAAATTTCTTATAACCAATTGGAACAATAATTTCGCTAATAATATTTATTTGATATAAGTGGGCATTTTTTTAATTGTAAACGCGTAATCATTCTAAATATTATGATTTAACGAACTAAACGAAATATTGCGAAAAGATCAATGATTCTCAATTTATTTTGTTGTTTCTAGTCAATTGTATTATTCAACAAATCTTTCCTTCTAATTGATATTAAATTTTAATAAAATACATGTATAACGGCGAAATTAATCCGACACTAAAGAATATAGAAATTGTGTAGTATTGGTACAATGTTTTCGTCTTATATCGCGCATTTACGAGGAGGCACTCATCTGCAAAAACGTCAAGTGACCTATGGCATTATTTGCTTACCTTTTTATCGATGTTCATCGTTCATAGACCGTAAAATAATATTTTATCCAAAGGCTTATGTAATTTTACAATAATCGGTTTACTTTTGGTAGATAGGGAGCGATACCTAAGTACAGACGTATTCAATTATGGGAATTTGTCATCTTCTCTATTTCTTACAGAATTCATTTTAAAAAGTACCAAGCGTTGGCTTCTTTATCTTTCTGATATATCCCGGTGGCTTTTGTCATTGAAATGATATCATTTTTGAATCGATAGATTTGATGTTGTTTATCATTGCAAAGACATGCAAATGATAAAAATAAGATACATCGTTTATTATTTGCCACATAAAGTGTTTGTATTAACTACAAATATAGTGAAAAAAAAGAAGAATCTTGTTGGCATATGAAAATAATTGCTGTGGAAAAAATAACTTTACATAACATTTTCTGTGATCCAGCCAGTATAAGTTACCCATGTTTTTAGTACATATATACGTATATACCTAGGAAATTAAGAGTACATGATTTCATTAAAGGAAGGGCACAATATCGTGTGTTGCGCATGTCTAAGCAAAATTGACTTATAAAAGCGGCTTGTTTTTCTTACGTGACTCTTTCAGGGTTGTGTCGTTCGTTTTGGAATAAATAAATAACACAAGCGAAAACAAGTTTTTTTTTGTTGGTTTTAAAAAAGAGCATCGATCGATTGCATATAGGATCGAAGATAGTAATTGCAAAACACCTAGGAGATCATCAACTTTCGACATGGTGCAACAGGCAAGTAGAGCAAAATACGTGAATAGTGTTGAATCTTATGATCGATAATCTAATTCTTTAATTACCCGTAAATGTAAACAAATGAAATAGGTACAAAACTGAAACCATCGGCTTGATCGAGTAATCAAGTATTTTCTCCTTCTCTGAGTATCACTCAAGAGTAAATTTATATTATATTTCTTTCTTTCCCTCTTGGATCGAGTTTCGAGAATCACCAAGCTCAAAAGATGGTTTCTCCGGTAACCTAATTCCTGTTAGCAAAAGCCTAGATACATACGTTGCGTAACGTTTGTTGAACGTAATGTCATTGGTTATCATCTCGATGAAATTGATCGACTTTCGTATTTTGATTTCAGGAGCAGGCTCACGATGCTAAGCAACAGATTGCGACCAGTCCAGAGGATACTGAGGACATACCTGCTGGACAGCAAGGTCCTCAAGTTCCGAGGCGAAGAGGAGGCATCTCCGCGGAGCCGGTCTCTGAAGAAGATGCGACCAGTTATGTTAAAAAAGTCGTGCCCAAGGATTATAAAACGATGGCTGCCTTGAGTAAAGCTATCGCAAAAAATGTTCTCTTCGCTCATCTCGACGAGAACGAACGTTCTGATATTTTTGACGCCATGTTTCCTGTCACGTTTCTGCCCGGAGAGGCAATTATTCGTCAAGGTGCTAAAAATAGTTTTAGGTTTAATTATCAATCGCTGAGAGAACTGTTAAGCGAAACTAGCTTACGTCGAATATTTTTCGTTGTACATTAACAGGCGACGAAGGTGACAACTTTTACGTAATCGATCAAGGAGAGGTCGAAATCTTTGTCAATGGTGAACTAGCCACGACCATAGGAGAAGGTGGAAGTTTCGGTGAACTTGCATTGATATATGGAACTCCGCGTGCTGCGACTGTTCGAGCAAAGACCGATGTTAAATTATGGGGTATCGATAGAGATTCATATCGCAGAATTCTCATGGGCTCTACAATAAGGAAACGAAAGATGTACGAGGAGTTCCTCTCCAGAGTCTCAATTTTGGGTAACTAACGTTCCATGTTTCGCGAAAACGTGCCAGAATCACTGATTCTTATTGTATAAAATTGCTGTTATTTTTAGAATCTTTGGATAAGTGGGAACGGCTCACGGTAGCCGATGCTTTAGAACCGGTGGCATTTGACGATGGTGAGACAATAGTTCGGCAGGGTGAACCGGGTGAAGATTTTTACATAATTGTCGAAGGCACAGCTGTTGTTTTACAGCAACGTTCAGAGGGTGAAGAATTAGCGGAAGTCGGTCGTTTAGGACCATCCGATTATTTCGGTACGTTCACGTTCTTTCGAATAATTATTAATAGTTATGTAATTTAATGATAATAGAGTAGAGTAGAGAAAGAGCGAGAGAGAGAGAGAGAGAGAGAAGTAGAGGATGAGTGAAAAAAAAATTTTGAATATTGTCTCAGCAATAATGTGCTGTTGATTATAGGTGAAATTGCATTGCTATTGGACAGGCCGAGAGCAGCGACTGTCGTGGCGCGAGGCCCTTTAAAATGTGTGAAACTCGACCGAGCAAGATTCGAGCGAGTTTTAGGTCCATGCGCGGATATTTTGAAACGCAACATCACCCAGTATAACAGTTTCGTGTCCCTATCCGTATAAATTGCCGTACCAGTGACATTATCAGCCATCCTGGTTTCTTTTCATGAAAGTACATTTCACTATTAACATTTTTTATTTGAGTAATAACGTAAGTAATAACCGTACTATTTCGGCTAACGATACTTGTGTTAAGAATTATATATGTTGAATTGTGCACGATTGTCTGTTAAAATTGTACGATGTGGCATGAAAACAATTTGAAATCATTTTAGACAATATTGTATATTTTTAGTCTAAATTTTAATAGATTTGGAATTGAGATCTAAAGTATTTTATTTTCTTTATAAATCAATAAGGCAGTTGTATTATTATTGGATAGTTAAATAAATGTAGCTCGAGCAATTCTTTTAAAACTTTATGCGTTATATCATTTTTTTTCGTTGTATTTGTTACATAAGTAGTTTTTATGCTCATTTTATCAATGTATGCAGTTAACACATGCCTCTGCGATGACATATATAATTCTTAAAACACAAACTAGATAATTAGAAACGTCGTGATACATCAAGTTATTACGCACTTTGTAATTCGCAATGCTGCGATATAGAGGTCGATCTTAGCCACTTTTACACGAACATATTTCCCGAGAATGTACGAAATCCGTGGAAACATTTGAAAAAATTCGATAAATATATGCTCCATTTCGCAAGATTTTTCGACGATGTTTGATGGAATGAATAAAACAAAATGTTGTTTCGTTATTAAATCTTCGATTTCAATTTCCATTGCGATACTGTTTTTATTTATTATATCAGACTTAAAATGAATTTCATAGTTTTTACGATATGTGAGATAGCTAGGATTATTATATGCATTTCACGACATAGTGGTTAATTTATACACATGCTTGTGTATGATTTGAACAAAAATATATATCTATATAAAAAAGATATTTAATTTAAATATTTGTGTAACGATGAATTAAAAAACTAAAACTCAGCTGTAACATCGCACAATTTTATTGGCGACTTGTGCACAAGAACCGGACCGATTGAAAAAACTTTGCATTAAATAACTGCGTTGATTGCTCATACTTTATCGCATTGTAAACGGACATTGTAAAGTCAATAAAAAAAAACATGTTTTAATTGTCAGGAAATTAACTTATAAAAATATATTTTATATGCAATTTCCGTATTTACAATGTAACAAATAATTGCAACAAATCTGTATTTTTTCTAATGAAATATTTACTTTGTTGTTTATATAATTTTCTCTGAGCATTTACGTTCTTTTATCACATAATTAAAGTTTTACTTTTCCGTGTGATTGAAATAAATTTTATATATATTATTTCATTTTTATGGTGAAATAAACATTACGTTATTGTGATAAATATAATTGCGATATAAATTGCGTGATAGCATGCAATATTGATGTAACTTCATTGTCTCTGTGTAGAAATTTAATAAACACACAGAGAATAGTTACACCAAAGAGATCATACCTTTTAGTCACTAGGTAAATCCTTTTGAGATAAAAGAACGCGCCAAAAGATCCGAATGACTGAAGAAGATTCATTGTGCATCGTGTAAAATATGATTACTTCCATTTATGATTGGAAACAGATTTATATATTGACTGCCGTATTAATATTTCTATAATTCTTAAGGACATGGGGAAAAAAGGTTACTGACTTTAGTAAGTAATTATTTGTGGTTTAATAATTAAAACATGAAATACACATGTAATAAATTTTGTATTTATTAGTAGTAAAATCACGATTTGGATCTAATTTAAATCTATTAGGTCTCTAACATAACATTAGATTAAGAAGTAATATAATATCCGAAAATTAAATAATTTATTACGTACAACACTATATTCGCACGTGATCGTACAATGAAAAATGTCTTTCTTCTTTCATTAATATATCCTTGCATTCCTGTTTTGGATCAAACGTGGAGACGAAATTCTCGACACTTGAGAATTAATAATAGACTATTAAGGAAAAAAAACATTGTCCTGCGATAAATATTTAAAAAGATAAAAATAATCACTCTTCACACGCGAGAATGGCATTAAATGCTAATATGCATTTGTCCTGTTAGAAGTTCCTAATTTTCGATGCTTGAACAAGTTACGTCGAGTATTTTCTTTTTCTCTTCGTGTGACTATCACCACCGAGCCGTAACTTGAGATCTCTCAGACTTCCTTTCTCTTCCTTCTTCGTCGACGAATTATCGAGCATGCCAATATCCTTTCGAACTCAATACATTTCTTACCGGAAAGCCCTTCATAGCGATTATGCATATTTAGTATGTTCATTAATTCCAATTCTTTACCATTTTATATTGTAGAAACAATCACTGTATTTCTATTCGCGCGTGCTTGTGAATCCCCAGTATAAAATGTCGAAGTTTCCCTCTCGAAGTGGCGACACGATGTAGATTCTTGTGTAGAGTAAAAGATTTGGCAAGTAGTTAAAGAATCATCAGACACAAGAGTAAGAACACGTATAATATATAACATGAACTAATTTTGGAGAATCAATCGTGATCGAAGGAATTTGAAGTTTTAACCAAACGAGTAAAGTTTTAACCAAGTGTTTGTTTCCCGAAGATAATTTGCTATCCTTTCCTCTCTCTTTACTACGAGTCTCGGCTTCATACCGAGTTTTATTGAGGTAGTTGCAGACGACTTTAAAACGGTCATCCTAATTCTTTTGTACAATTCATCAGCCTGTAAGTGGATTCTTCGTTTGCGCCGGGCTGAGATTGAGACACGTATATGTACAGGTTATTGCGGGGAAAACTTTCATTTACAAATTGTTGCTCGACTGTGTAGTGTCGATCAACGAAGAGAACAATGATTAGGGGATGGTAAGAATCAGTAGCAGATCAATGTGTAGTTAAATATATGCACATGCATATGCATATGTATGTGAAGTCTACATATGCATATAATCGGGAAACATATGCATATACACACATAGATTTGTGCCTATGAATATGCACAACAATTGTTTTCGTATATCTTCCACCAAAAAAATTGAAGTTGCTTTTTTACCAAGCACCTACAGAACCACTGCTTGTCTTGCAGTCGATTAGATGTTGTTCAGGATCAGCATAAACCAACCCCAATTCATTGACAAATTCATAAAACTTGTCCAAAGATTCAAAGGCCAATTCTGCCACGACGAAATCAACCGCCAAATTTTGCCGGTAGCTAAACAGCAGAAGAAATGTAATGTTAGATAATCGTGCAATGGACATATACACAAAGTATATATACACACACATATTATATATGATACAATGAAAATAAATAACAACAAAACTAGTCATTTTTCAGCTACGATGTCCTGTAACAGAAATCTATGTATAATTATAATTGTTAAAAAAATTATTTGCAATCTTTTACTTCCTTTGTTCGATTATATACATGAAATAATTTTCGTTTTTATGAAAACTAGCAATAAATTATTTTTTACTTTTCGTACCTTCGTATATATATTTCCGTTAAATTTATTTATAGAAATATATTTGAAGATTGTTTAAAAAATTAAAATAAAATCGTTTTATTGGTCATAAAAAATTGCAAAAAGATTGTCAAATAAAATTATAGTATTTTAAAGTTAAATACTATCTAACAGTTTACCAATTTAATGTACCTGTTAATGTTAAATTAGTTATATTTTGATCCATTATATTTCTTAGCATTAATGTTTGTAAAAATATTCTATAGAAAAATATTGTTTGAAGATATTTTGACAAGTAGATATAAATGATTACTTCTAAAGAGTCTAGTACGTACGACTTTATCATGCTCTTCAATGCATTCTTGCGTTCCCTTGCAACAAACCAATCCATTAAAAAGGCTGCCATCCTCGGAGCAGAAGTGTACAGTTTGAAAAAGGCATGAAAGTTTTTCAACCACCAAGCTGAACGCACCTTCAGAGCGTGTTTTATACACTCATCATTTTTGTCTTCTGCTGATAAAGCTGCTAAAATCGTCGTTAAATCTAAAACAAAGATATTAATTTTTTTGTTCTTATGTAAAAAGGATATTACATTGGTAATGTTACATAATTATACGCATAATGAAATAATTAAAAACCTTGAGTATTTTTTGTGAAAATATAATACAATATTCTATATGCAATAAATTCACATCGATTTTCTCCGCCGACGTCTTGATATAACATCCGTAATTGGGTCTGGCACTGGTTGAATTCTTCATGATCTCCTTTTTCCAGAGCAACGCGGGCGTGTGTTTCGTACACATGGACTGTAAATGCATCTCGAATACCTTGGACGGTAAGATCTTGACGAATAGATTTAAGTTGATCACAAGCATATCTATAGTCCTGATCAGCCACCCAGCGTTTCTTGACATGTGCCAAAGAATTTTGGAGTACACTTACCGGTCGAACGGCGGAGGGAGCTGGAGCCTGTAATATAAAAGTAAGGAGTATTATGATAAATTCCACAAACCGATTTCAAATGAATTTGATTGCTAACAGACATCTTACAGATGTTAAACGCAAATAAGGTTTCTCTATATCCTTGCATACTCCGACAATGTGAAGTCCGGTAAAATCAAAGTCTGTAGACGAGTCATCTTTAACACCATTGTTGACTGTCCTGGAAATAGTATCGTTAAATCTTGCAGCACGTTGTTGTAATTTCTCCTTAGATCCTAATTCCTCAGTGTTTCCTGTAGCTAAACCAAATTCTGAATAGAAATGTGATTTCATCTGTTTAGTCTTCTTTGTTTTCTTGCTGCTGTGACTCAGTTTGCTTTTAGTAGATTTTTTCGTTTTTAACGATTTATAATCGTGTTCCCGATCACTAACGTTCGACGACGACGACGTACTACGCCTGTACTTTCGTGATGGTGGGCTACGTGTATTCGAACGCGACCTTGATTTCGATCTTGACCTTGACCTCGACCTGGACTTTGATCTCGATCTGGATCTTGATCTCGATCTAGTCCTCGACCTTGACCTTGACCGTTTGTAATTCACAGAGAGACGCGCGCCAAGCCGAGCCCCAAGAGAAGTGGAGAGACCTGGCTTGCGCAAGCCTCCCTGTGCATTCATCAGCGGATTCGGCAAATTATTTAATTTCAAGGCCGGTTTTTGAGGCTTTATTGTCATAGTCATACGTTCACTGTGAATGCTAGGCAATGGTTCTTGGTCCCAGTCTTTCACCCAAAGCGAGCCGTCGTTCGCTGCACGCGTAATCTTTCCCTTTAATATAATCTCAACTTGATCCTTGTCTACTGCCGTTTTGCATTTTTCATAACACCTGTTTACGTAGTTCTTCAAACTGTCAGGCCAATCACCGACTGGACTGGGATTTGTCACAATAGAGGGAGTACCTACCGCTGGTGTACCAGCACTAGGAATTGTATTATTAACAGTTGTGATAGCAGGTGTAGTAGGAGCAGGGGATTCTTCAGTTGGTGGAGGAGGAGCCACTATTTCACGCTGTGCAGGAGGTAAAGGTGGTAATTCGGTCTTTAGATTGGGACCCGGTACAAAATTCGTTGTTGGACTGTTTGCCTGAAAGCTATTGTTGAACTGAGCTGCTAAATTTTTATTCCGCTTACGTTTTTTCTTCGCAGCTCCACTATTGCCAGATGGAGAGAGAAAAGCCAAACCATTCTTTTTGTTATATACATTGAAACGAATTTGATTATTGTATTCTGAAACAAAGAAAGATAAAAGCAAGTATTATCTTGTATATATTAAATAAAAGTATATTTTTCTTGATACTTTCTATTTAAGAAAAAACTTACGGGACATATCACTGTGCATACCATTCCAAGTACCATATGGAAAAGCATTGTACATATATCCCGGATGAGGAGGCATAGATGGTTGTACTTGATTATTGTGTTGTTGAGATGTCTGTACCGATGGGGGTGGTCCAGGAGGTAAGGGAGGAAGTTCAGAATCATCATCCAAAGACATAGGGGTTCCAGGTACTGGTGGTTGCTGATGTAACTGTTTTCCTTGATTGTTGTCCTGTTGTGGCTGCTGCTGCTGCTGTTGTTGTTGTTGTTGTTGTTGTTGTTGTTGCTGCTGCTGCTGTTGCATCTGCTGTGGAGTAAAAGGTTGTCCATATCCTGGCATCATTGTATGATAGTAGCTAAACGTTTGTCCTTGATGAGGCACACCTTGATACCCTGGTCCATATAACTGCCTATAAAAACATAAATACGCTTATCAGTATATACAACTGAAGTACTTAATGTTGCAAAAGGTTTATTATTAGCTTCATTGTAACTTCAAAAATTCTCAAATATTAAAATAAAAAATATTATACAAGAAAGTTTTTAAACTTTAATTTACTATCTATTTGTATTATGATGTATTTTATTTACTAAAATAAATAATTTATTATTATTCCAAGCTATTTATATTATGTATGTTAATCTAAAATTAGGTCATTATAGAGCGTCTTTTATTCACGTTATATTATATTACGATACTTACTTCCTATATGTTCCTTATCCATGCATTATTCGATCGATAACTGTTTTATGTTAGTTCAAAAGCGAATGACAATATAAAAAATATAAAAAGAATTGTAAATTAAGAAGTCATATTAAATCATGGAATGGGCATACGTGCATAATACGTTGTTCCTAAAATGCGTATGATATTTTGAATTGAAATATCGCGTTATTCACTATATATTAGTAGATTAATAATTTTGTGGTTAAATCAATGTAGCTGGTAATTACCCTGAATATGGAGGAAACATGTTGTGAATATTGTTTGGCGAGGGATATTGCCATGCCATATTCGCCATTGAGCCTATTCCAAGTTGTGGCTGTTGCTGAAATGGCTGCTGTTTCTTCTGCGATGCTGTAGCTTCGCCTTCTGACATACCGAAGAACAAAATCAGAATTGCTTAAACAATTGTACACTACGTGTCACTGCCGTAAACACGTTTGCATTACCACGGTTTCTATTGACCAGAGAAAAAAGTTAAAATATTTTCGAGTGACTTTTATCATAAAGTTGCGACTTAGGTATGATTAATTCAGTTCGACGAATTAAAATGGCGCTGAGATGATGCAAAATGATTCGAGTATTTGATAGGTGGCAGCACTGTTGTTTGAATTATTTCAAGTAACTAGATAACGGTGTATAGTTCAATAATTGTTGAATTATTTCTGTTATTTTCGCCTTGAAAAAGTAACTCAATTTCAGAGTTAACTTTTACAGTTATCTCAAATATGATGATTTTTTAGATATTACTTTACAAGCAAACCAACGATATGTTAATTCGTTTAATCATTAGATTTTAATATAAGTGAATGAAATAGAATTTATCATGCAGAGATTTTCAAAATTACGCTATTCAGAGAAATATTCAATAATGATATTTTTAAGGATAGCCAACTTTCAAACATAATGTACTAGCAAAATTATAAATTTCTTTTTTATTGTTCGTAATCTAGATTTTCTTTTATTCTCAAGAAAGCGTGCGGGGATGTGCATCGCGTGCAAAGTGGTCATATTATACGACGATTTGCTTTGATCTCTCTTTCATTCACCGTCGTGAAGAATTTATAGGAAACAATTGTCGATTGGCTGTTATTTAATGCGGTAGCATAACGTAACGAAACACCTAGGTAGTTTTGCAACGAAATGGTAGAAATGGAATATGACCTAGCACGAATGTAACATTATATTCGAAGGATATCGAATGAAGTACGTAGTTGTGTTGTTTTTTTTTCCATGCCGGAACACGACGTTTTGAAACATATAAGCAGAAACTGCAGTTCGTTTTATCTCTTAATCCACGATTAATTGTTCCGTGATTGAATTTTGTTGCCCCGTTTCACCTGTTTTATTCTTTCTTTTTTTTACGAGCGTGCATTCGATGCGGACAATATTATACGTTTTAATGCTTATCTAATTTACCTATCGATATAAAAATCTTTTTTATTCCAAATACAAATAAATCGTATGCATCATAAGGACCGTAAAGATTTTGTTTTCTTTATGTCATCGTGATTTTGTTATTTGAGGTATTTCCTGCGTCTTTAATTAAGACATAAATAAATGTAAAAATTTTTAAAAATAAAATGATCGTCATTTCTTTATATATACATTTTTATGCAAAATAGATATCTGCATTAACTACATTTAACACTAACGTTCGATAATATGCTCTGTGTTCCGTTTCACGAAGCACATTTTCCTGGTATATTTTGGCGCTTTATTGACATCACCGCAAAGAAATATATTTTCGAAATAGAAAATACCTTGTTACAAATGAATCGATTATGATGCAATAAAGGTGATTGTTTCATCTTGTTTTGTAGATGAAATATCGGATAGTTAATTGATAGATATTTATAGAGGCATGTAGTTCGCCTTGAACGGGATCTGGACCTTTCTTTCAAAAATACTATCCAACAAAAAATCTAAAAAGAAATAAGAAACAAAGTCTGTGCATAATATTCATAAAGAAAAATTAAATATCCAGAGATAATAGATAAATATCCTCTTTAGGTATAATAGAATTTAAATCGTTTTAAGATATATCTTTCTTTTTCCTCAAAAAACGTGTTAAGAAAAATAAAAGGATCGTTTATTTCAGCCACAGAATTAAATAGATCTATGATTGTCGTGAAAAGCGTGAAACTTGCGACAACATTCTTTTTCCCCTTGAAAATTCATTCCACATGCTGGAGATCAAACTCAACTATCGTTGCTGATTGCATCAGCATTTTCCACTTTCGTTTTTCCATAAACTGCAACCATGTGTAGTGACGGCTTCGCGAAATCTTATCATACTAGGATAGATTGCTAAGTAATAAGTATTAGAAAGACTATATATAAACGAAAAGGAGGAATCGTTAAAATCATGTAATTGTTACTTGGAATATTCGTTGCTATATAAATATTGTATAGCGTTGTTATAATCTTAAGCGTTTAATCTACCTAGTTTTACCGCGGTTATGATCGCGGTTGCGCGTAGAAATGACTTCGAAGTAATAATTATTTGATGAAACGTTCTGCTCAGATGTAATAATTTTCGTAACGAAACTATGAAGATAAAGAGATAATATTGTGCTTCTCAGTGTTTTCGAGAAAAAGCTCCTTGCGCGCATTTCCGGTGAGTAGAACATCATCTACTGTTTATACGAGATTGATTTATTAAATTTCTATAAGCTTATAACTTATACGACTTGACAGGGTTTGAATTATAAAAGTAATCAAAAAATCGTATTTTCTCCATGTTGCGCGTGAAAAATAGTTCGAAGGCAAAGATCGAAGAGAAATAAGCATGGCTGAACATGTACTCGGCTATGTGTTGTGCTAGATATCGTGATTTTCAAGGTTTGAGTAATAAAATCGACGGACGTTGGTCCTGACGTTTACGAGTTATAAAATTCTGTGTTAAAAGAACGTTGGGAACCCATCTGAATTTCAGTTATAACCAACAGTAATGTTTTACGGAATTTATTTTGGCGATTCTTTGTCACTACTTTCCTTCGTTTTATCTGTTTCTGTTTTCTGCGTAGAAGACTTTTCTTCTTCCTTCTTATCGTCCTTCGATTTTTCCACTTTTCCTTTTTTCTTTGGTTTTCTCGTCATTTTGGGTTTATCGATAGGAGGAACTACTTTCGATTTTCTACGAATTACCTTTAATAACAATTATACAAAGACGTTTTTATAAGTGTAATAATTGATATCGTATAGAGATATTTTTCATTAAATAGATCAAAAATTTAATAATATGATTATTATGTTATATTTTCCTTTACCATGCGTTGCAATAACTTTTTAGTTGTTATCTTTGTTCCGCACCTTTTGTCCCATAATTCCTTTTCTTGCCACCAGATTCGTTGATATTCGTTCGTTAATAATTGTTCTATACAAGGACGTTTTTCTCTGCGATATTTCAGAAAATGTAGCTTGATTATTTATCAAAATATCAAGAGCGTTTCAATTTAACAAGGGATTTAATAACTAATCAGTTACTAATCATTAAATTAAATTTCAATTTAATAACGTACTTTTCGTAAGACGGAGTAAATATTTTATAGGATGCGAATTGGGAAGAAACGATATTATCAGGAATTTTGCAAGAAACAGCAGGTGACCACGTCTTCACCTTTACATCTCCAAACATACTCATTATTCCGAGATAAAAAATTTGATTTTCAGGTTTGAACTTGATGATAATACAAACTTCTTCCCATTAGCCTTTCAATAAATAATTAAAAACGAAACGCGATGAGATGACAAACTGTTGGAAAAGAATTATATGAAACAAACGAATGTTGCGCAAATATGAAAAACTTGAGCTGGAAGTTAAAATATTATCGAAGAAAAATATCGATATTACGATAGAGGTGAATTTTACCGCAGAGTTATAATGTTTAATTTTTTCCTACATTTCAATATGTATTTATCCGTGGAAGAAATAAAATCGACAAACAAAAAAAATGTTTCAATATTTATAGAATCTTTTTCTGAATGTGTTATGTATTGTATAAAAGATTTTGCATGCCGCACGATGATATTTTTTATTGCAACCATACGTTTCACAGAAGTCCCAAAACCATTTAAATAGTCAGTTACCAATCATGTTAATAAATCTCATATACTGTTTTTAGTGGCATTACCTACTACACGATGTACTAATTTTTTTATTAAGCGTATGTTTACAATAAAAGTTAGAATTTTCACGTACATTTCCAGATTGATTTCAAATCCCATCGCTATGATCGATGGTGATAGTGTCAATGAAATTTCGAAATGTTTTCTATAATACATATAATATGTTGATAAAAATATTCTATGGTAACTATTGACATACTTTTCTGAGTCACTTATACACTATACGTAATGAAAGTAATTTTCTCTCTATTATCTTTTAATCTCGTAATTATAGAAATTTGTAGTTGAGGATTAACAGTATCAAATTATAATGGATGTTTCGCTTACTGAATGTTATGAGTGTAATGAGTTTTATCAGAAGATAACTTATCAAGATTGTTAAAACGAGTTGGCACATTTTTACGGAAGAAATGAGATCGATAAATTACAGTACGTGTCGCTACATCTTGTCATGTGCCACGTACAATTAGAATGTCACAGATTTCAATGAGAATAACAGTATAAGGGAACATTACGATAAATTAGAATTTCAACGATTCAATGTGAATATCAACGGACAAGGCTAATAATGGGTGAAACGGGAACCGATATAATATTGTGTTTACTCGATAATCAACCTGGAAAACGTTTCTGACTCGTGCTAATAAGTTCAGCATTAGCATCAAGCGAACATGTGTCCCACAAACCTTAACTACACAGGTTTGGATTGCAATTATCGACCTGTATAAAGTAGAGAGTCATTTGTTTCTCTATCGAGTCAATTAATATGCATCGTGTCTAAACATTTCTTTATGGAGTCGACAGGATATTTCAACGATTCAATTAAAATTTTAGTATTTTAAAAATAGTATTTTAGTGTTAACGCGTACGATTCTTTCTATTTTGATTGCGAGTAATTATGCCGGGGCCGATCGAATGCGTAGAGAGTTGACATCTCCTGAGATCGCAGCAAGCAAATTATACGTGCAGTAACCTAATTAAATATTAATTTCTTAACTTGAACGGTAATCGTTTAAGACACACGTAGAAAGCAAGCAGATACTAATTAAAACGGATCAATTGGATAATCGTCGATGATTATATTAAAATCTTAATTCAAAAAGGGAACAGATGATAAGACGATTCGTGGTTTGGTCGATTCCTTTTCCACCGATGGAAAACATAAACGAAAGCGGATGTTGTCCTATTCGCTTAATTATCACGACCCTGATAAGGTATTTTCTAAAACAAACGCGAGTTGCGGAGTATGACGTTGTCGCTTTCACTCTAAATCCGTCGCCCCTGTGCATTTGCCAGGTGAGAATCGTAAATCTAATTGGCCCGTTAACTTTATCGCCGAACGTTTAACAATTCCTTGATATCCCAACGAACTCAACAGTATTTCACGATGCAAAGTAGCAATCCAATCCTATCTGAAATAGAATCGTTCTCAACATAACACGAATGCTCAGATTCCCACTTTCTTTTACGGATAAAATGTCAAGAAATTACGTCGACAGACATATAGACAGATAAGATTCCCGTTAAAAGCGTTTTAGTGTCCAAAATATTAGTTAGCGTTCAAAATTTATAACTTTTTGAGCCTCGTACAAAAATATGATTATGTGTAATTTGCACCACTATTTAACATTTAACCCTCCATTGGTATTTTGCTTTTTGGCAATTTCGAACGACACTCGGCTGTTCAAAATTCTGGAGAAAATTGAAATACGTAACGGATATCTAGTTCGGTATTATAATAGATATTTAAAAGAAGCTTTAAGAAGCTTTATTCTCGCGATTGTCTTGCTATATAGCAACAAAACAAGGTTGTATGTGAGCTGGAACTTCAAAGGAACTCATGTTTTTTAAGCAACTTATAAAAATTATATTTATTTAATATATGCAAATTTCAGAAGTTCTTCTGTAGACACAATAAGATCTTCTTACTGTTCAGAATCCAGCTCGTACCTTCTTACCATACTAGTCTTATTGTAAGCTTTATACGTCAGTACATAGATTTTTTAGAAAGTAGAGGCGAGCGTGTAATTTATTTATTTATATGAAAGTTATCTAAATGAGTGAAATTTATATATATATATATATATATGAAACACGTTGCCGTGGTCATAAAAAAGATTTCGTTGTGACATCACAGAGGAATTAATTTCCTATAATAACATGTTACGATATCTCCTTTTCGATCATTCGTTTTTCAAGAAAAATATAAAATCGAACTTGGAAAATAAAATGTCTTAACAGACAAATTATAATCAGCCGAACGAAATATTTCAACGAGAAACCAAGATTATACAATTGGTACAACGATGTCATTACGTCTAATCGTCAATTCGAAAATTCGAATGTCGGCGTTGGTGGTCGATGGCTCGTGGTAGCACGATGGGAAACGCAAGTATACCTATACTTCAAGGAGGGAGTAGAGCACCGATATGGGAGGAGTTCCTCCGAGTTCTCTCTCCGTTGAGAGACTGCAAGGAGCAGAGGTGGCCTCTGCTCACCTGAGGATTTCAGGTGGCAGTCGCCCTGCTGAGTTGTTCAGCGACGGGTATCTCGTAAACACTCTGTGATCCACAGAATTCCCGCGAGTTCTCAGTTGAGTTCTCGTTCCATTCTGCATAACAATTTTATCATGCCGGATATTTTATCAAGTACGATACCGGATCATTCGAGATACACGCGTTTTTCACGGTTAGTTGCATCTATTATCGATGATTTCCACTTGATAGCTTCTAATTCTTTTAGAAGCATTATTTGTCCATTTCCTTTCGAAGCACATCATTGTCTAGCAGCAAAATCACTCATTGATATTTTCATTTCAATCGACGTTCCATCGTAACGATTATCTAGTCGGACTATAATGGATCATTTAGGCGAGATATTAAGAAAATATTGACAATGATCGATCGAGTAATTCGTTCGATAATTCGCCTAATTCACCAATTGTAGCTGTCGAAATTTTGACGTAAAAATATTAGACGCGAATACGAAACACGATGTTGATATCGAATCAAAAGAAAGTGAACACTTCGAGAAAGAGTGATTTATCATGCGACAGAGAATTGTATCTTATATTCGATCGAAAAGTCTGTTCGTACGATCCTAATAAGGTTATTCGTGTTTTGCAACGCGCGTTGATTAGGTTTTACATTTTAACGGACTCGTCAAACCTCTTTTGATTGTCGAAATGTCAGATTGGCACGCATCTTCGTGCACGATGAAGTTCAAACGAATGTCCGTCGTCTATATTCTACCGTTAGTGTAAAATTATGGTTGAATTTAAGAAAGTGGCTAATAAAATTAAATAAACTAGAAAGTAACGTGTTCTTAGTGTGAAGCCGGTGAAGTGCGGGAAATAATAAATCGTCGATTAAATCGATAAATATGTTTCAATGTGCAACAAAATCGTAATAACCTTGAGACAAGTGTGTATAATAAATTTTCAAGCATCGGTAAATTATTGTATCCTAAATAAAACAGTGCAGCGAGAAATAAAAAAAAAAAAAAAAAAATAAAAAAGAAACGAGGTTGTATTGTGTACAAAAATCTTGGACGAAATTTACGAGTCAATGGAGTATTTCACAAAGTTATCGTAAAGATCGATTTATTTTTGCAATAATATCGTAATAAACAATGATATCGTGAACATGGGTCAAAGAACGTCGAGGTATTGGCTGATACGCACAAATTTTTATTGCAACAATGAAAAAGGTTGTATCCGTGATAATTGAACAGATGTTTATACAAATTCATATTTTTACGAACATAACCAAAGGAACAAAATCTAAAATGTGATTTGTTTCATCTTTCATATACCAGGTGAAAACCATAGATTCAAAACATGATAAGTCTTTTATAGGAGAGCAGTTTTAAATAAATTCAGTAATACATCAAATGTACCTTTACGTTCGATTTAAACAATTTAATTTAAAAAGTAATTCATAAATTCATAACTGATATGTCATTGTTCAAAGCTGTTTTGTTAGTTTTTTTAACCTTGCCTTTTTCTTTTAGTCATTTTCGATCCAATCGTATTTGTCTAATATTAAAAAATATTTAAGTGCAAGAAAGTTGTTATTGACATATATGTTCTCTCGTTTCAATTTTCGGTAAAACATTTTTTTAAAACGTAAAAGATCTTGTTTTGTTCCTTAAGACGAAAGTAAAATTGAATAGATGTAACAAAAAACATTAATAATCATTGTGTAGTCTTTATCGAAAGACAAGGTGTCATGTTACACTAATCTGAGTTATGTTTCGGGTGTCGTAGGACATTCGTTCTAACTCTTTATCAAGAAAAATTTACATTATTCATGTATCTACCAGAGAATCGTGTCGTGCGTCGCAAAACTATTTTATCGTATCCAACGAGTAAAACGCAGGCCGTTGTTCCGATAAGAAAATTGGCAATAATTTTTCAGGTTATTATTGGGTAATGAAGTCGAATTGATTTGTCGAATTTGTTAGATTATTCAAACACGTAGATAATTTATCATCAAACTGAACGATTTTAATTTTAATAGTTAAATCTGACCATCTCAAAACATTTGATATTTATCGCATTTGATAGAAATCTTTCCAAAGAACGAAGATCAACTGCTCTGTATCTATGTTATTTTCAAAAGTTCTGTATCGTGTATGCAAAGTATGTACATTTTCCACTAATTCGAAATTGCGAAACAGTATTTTCAATCTAATCTGCATTCCATAAAGCGTATTCGATAGATCTTTTTTCAATTTCCTGGATTACACAAACGTGAAAGCAGTATCTCCGCTTGCCAAAGGCACCGATTTGAAACGGCATTGTTATCGCGATAATAATTAAACAAAATATCAAGGTTAACGGATCATTCTTGTAAATCACTCGGCAATGACAAGCGACTCGAGTCGTTTATAAATCTGCCTCTCGATACTGTTCATTTGATAGACGAGTATATTAAAACGAGAATCCAAAAGTAAAGTAATTATGAAGCTGAAAAGTTCAAAAATTTAACAATCTGAAAGTTAAAAGACGCAATGTGCCAAGAATCTACAAGTCGAGGAATTTATATCTAAAAGTGTCAAAGTCTAAGAATCTAAAATCCCCTAGATTAAAAAATCCTTCGATCAAAAAGTCCCCAGAATTTTAACACGCAAAAGTTAAAAAATTCAACAAGTCTAAGAATTTAAGAGACTAAAAATTTCTAGCCCCGATAGTTCAGAAGTTCAAAAACCCAAGAACAAAAAAGTCCAAAGATTCAGATGTTCAAAGATTTAAGACAACTTAAAAATGCACGAATTTCATTCTCTTTGTTAAGCGAAAAGAAATAAATATTTTTATACTACGAGTTAGCTCTTAGTAAATAGATAAGTGTTGTTCTTAACACCGAGCTGTTTATATGACAGATGTAAGTAGCACGTTCATCTTAATGTTACAATATTAATGGCACAAGCGTATTTTTATTTACAATTGAAAAGCGCGTTCAAAGCGGTTCCAGCGGTACTGTAATCGCGAGCGGCTCGAACAACCTTGTTCAATCACACGTATGACAATGACAAGCCGTTCAACGTGCTGCACGCTTCGCTTGGGGTGTTATCTTATATAGGGTATCAATTCCTTAGCCACAAAGTAATTTCACAGTACAGTAGCATCAACCTTGGTCCACGCAAAACCGCTAGCTTAATAAGCTGTAATAAAGGAGCTCGTCAATTTTTGCTGTTATAATACGAAGCGATATTATCACACTTCTAAAATCACTGGACAATTTGTCTCTTTGCACGCGGATAACAGCTTATAAACGAGTGATATATTTATTGTCATCCGCGATATATACAGGATCTTCCAAAGATAGAGATCCATATTTTTAATGTAATGATATAATAAATATAATATAATATAATAAATTTAATATAATAGAAATAAATAAATATTTGATATAATAAATCTTGAAATTGAAGTTCTTGTGTCGGACATTCCTTTTGTTAGATACTGAATCGAATAGAATGTATTTTCAATTTTACTCCTCTATCTTAAAAGTAAAATTGAACAGGAGATGCCGATGTTCTTGAGTTTCTTGTTCTTACATTGTATAGAATAACTTTCGGTAGGTTTTCAAAATAGAATCTAAATTCGGTAGGAGAAAAATCTTTTAAAATAGATAGCGATAGATACTTTGCAGAAAGTTTCGAAGATAAGAAATCGATCGAAAGTTCAAGAAGAAGAGGGAAATTGTTAGCTCCTTAGAAAGTTCCTGCATGAAAAATGATGCACGAGTAAAAAGTTACACGGAGATAAATAAACTTGACGAAAGCTGCTAGACAATCGAATTACTTCGGAAGCTTCATCTACAAGTTTTAGAATTCTTCTCTTTCTCTTGTAGTTACGCTGGCTACGTCGGACATCGATGATCGCTATAGTCTCTATGATAATTTATTTCTATTTATAACGAAACACCGAGGTACTCTGATAAGCTAACGCTGATTCGTTTTCATCATGTGGACACGTGCTTTATGGAAATCAGTGTACTTGAATGCAACGTGCACATATAAGTCCGACGAAATGAAATCGGGCCTTGACTGATGTATAGAACTATTTAAACGAAAAACATATTTGGCAAATAAAGCGTGATATTATGAAGAGAAGTTGAAACACGTGGTGATTCTCCGAACTGCTTTATAGCGACTGAAGAGTACTGGAAGTAGTGTGTCATCGTAATCAAGTTGGAGCATGATGGGAGAAGTGATCAGGGTTTCTGGGAGGGCACCGGATGTCGGGGAATTCCTCAAGGAGGCGATGCTGTCCCAAAGGTTCGCCGATGTAGCTCTCTGTTGTACTGGCGGACAAAGATTTTTGGCGCATCGTTTGGTTCTCTCTGCCGCCAGCCCTTATTTACAGGTTGGTACTCTGTTTTTTTTATCCTTTGCAAATTTAACAGGTAAATGGAACGGTTACTTTTGCACAATGTGGACATTTATAACGATGTCAGAAAAGAATTAAATAATTCGGAACGGAGCATACATTGGTATCAATTTTGTGTAAGTATTTGCGTGCATCGGTTTATTTTTATATAACGAGTTACAGAAGTATATCTGTACTCTCGCAATTGTTAAATTTAAATAATAAATTGTTTTCGTCTCGTGACTTACTGTATAAATGAGAAAAGCCACCGATCGAAACATGCAAAATGGTAACGCTCTATTCTAAATTATTCAATTTTTTCCTTTAACGAGTCTTTTTTCATTTGCAATCGTTAAATACCGCGAAATATCGCGAATCTGAGTTGTTTGGGTCCTTAATTTAGGGACTTAGACGTTAATTTAGTCTGGTGGTTTAAGATGGTCCATTTCCTAAATCTATGCAAAATTAAGAGAAGCGAATGAATATTATTTTCTTTATTATCGCGAATTTGAAAGAAATTAAGATTAGGTTTTTGTTTCACACTAGCTTGTTAATTAAAATACATCGTCGTGTATGCCCTTATTTTGGACATACGTGCGAAATATAGGATAAAGATAGAAAATCTATTCAGGCCTCGTTTTATAGAAGTTTTTGTTTCACGATAATTTGATGCTAATAAGCGACTACATAGTAGCACCATCTAGTCACATTAAATTCATCCGTAATAAGAAACATCAATCATTCGTATGCGTGTGTACAATCGTGTGCCAACCGCTAAAAAAACGAAGAAAGAAACGTGTATACGTAATACAACCGATCGAAGAAAATATGACATATGACTTCCTGTTGTCCGTACATCAAACAGCGAAAATATCATTCCAAATATGCCGTTGCAACCGAGTACGTATTTACAATGTAACTAATGGAAGCAAGTCGACCATAACGTAAGTTAATTTCTGTTTAAAGATATTTAAGAAACGTGCCAATCATTAATCATAATACATCCCAGTTCGGTAGTAATAAACGACGAGATACGAATAGAAGATAGCGAATGAAGGCAAGTAGCGAAAGCGAATTAAAATTAATTTCTTCCGACCATCTTACCAATCAAAAAATTTTTTTTCGTCTAATTAATAGTAATTTGGCTTTTACTATATTTTTCCTGGTACTACCATTTAATTACACGCTTCAAATGGCCTAATATTCGAAGGACAGAATTTTATTCCCTAAACTACATATACATCTACGTCTAATCGTCGTTAAAATTACAGAGTACGAGATCAGCGATTAGTTGACAAGATTAGCCATGCAAGAAAACGTGTAGAACGCAGTAAGACATTACCAGATTGCGGATGACTATGAATGTTAAATACGATATTAAAGAGCATATCACATTTATCCTCGTAAAACGTAAAACTGTAGAATCGGTATAAGTTTTTAGTATGTCGCATATTATTTACTTTACGACACTTACGTTACAATTTGTACTCCACAAAATATGAAAAATACACCATCCTCTTTAATAGTCTTTTAATTATATAACAACTTTCTACTTAAGTTTTATTTCTTTCTTACATTTTATGAAACTATGCATCTGCGTGGACATCCTCATTCTATTAACGACATGTTTTCCATGGTAGAGACGATCCGACAATTAGCCAAAAGAAATGCTAGGAAATAGGAAAGAAGCGTTGCCAGGTGTTTTATCAAGAAGATACCTATTCATTATAAAGCAGTTCGTCCGAATGTTATTCCATTATTACCGTATGCATACGTACTTTTACAACGATTTAAGAGTGATTAATAAAAAGATATCTAAACACGTTATAGGCGGCCAGAAAATTTATAGATCCTTGTCGTTTATTAATCAAACGTTAATCAAAAGATAATTAACAAGCATTTCGATGTTAATAAAACCAGATAGAACAATCGAATTAGGAAGGGATAAAATCGATTTATTTGTACGTCGTAAAGGTGAAGATTGCAGTTCCTATCGTATTAATTTAACGAGCACGCATTAAAATAATTACCTCGATAAGTGGCGATTCAAAACATAGATAGAAACTAATTTCCGTGGTGGAAGAGCTAATCCATCTATCACTTTTCGTGTTGCCGCGATATTAAGTGATTTTAATATAGTAAAATCGAGTTGAAATTGAAGGATGGACGATATCACGCTCTTAAATTTTAATGCCAATGCATACCGACGCTTCTCAACATAATTAAATCAATATATTAGGTTATTATAAATTGCTATCCCTTTCTTTAAAGTTTAAATTATATTTAATAAATCTTCAATGACAGATTTATTTCATTTCCTATAATAATACAAGAAGTGTTGCAGAGATTTCGATCGCTTCGTTTTTCTTTCTCAATATCTTGTGTTTCATCGAACTTTAATCTATCTATGTCGCGTTACATAATCCCCATAGCTCTATTCCACATGTTTGTAAAGTTTCTCCTCGTCGACGGAGCTACAATTTTCTGGTAATCGTTTTCAGTCCGATCGCTCGCTGGTAAACGCCAGAGGACGTGCCTTAAAAATTACATCTTGCAAATCTCCACTGTGAAAGGTTTCCGACGCACGCGCGATACCATTTCATCTCGTTTTCCTTTTCTTTTATTTCATTTTCTTTTTCTTCCCTCTTCGATGTAAAAACACGCCCTCGTGATAACGAATATCGTTGTCTGGACGTCGCTAATTTCGAATTTCACGTTTAACCGGTCGATAATGAGTACTATTTACGGAATCTGTTTTCTTCCATTACCATCTTTGTCGCCCGGCTGATTGCCATATTACACGCCTTGTTACGACTTCTGTTACGTCGATGACAAACCTTAGATAATTAAACATTTCGTTTTACATTAGATTCGAAGTTTTCTCCAAGCCGCTATGGACATCGTTCAATGTCACGCTTCCTGATTCGATCCATTTCCAGACAGGCAACGCCAAAATCTGGTGGAACGTGTTTCACGTTTGAAATAATTGACCAGACGTTATGGAAACGTGGTGGGACGTGGTGACAGTTCAGATGGAATCTAATGCACAGCTGCGTGGACAGCAAGTCATTTCGCAATCAACAACGAGGAAAACGATGTTACTTAATTTATAGAAGACTCCTCGATTATGTATCTCTTATCGTCTCTTCATCAAAAAAAAAAAAAAAAAAAAAAAACGAGAACAATCTTTTAATTCTGTCGTTAATTTTTCATATTAACATTAGAAACTTTGATACAAAATAAGCGAAGTATTCGTTTGATTTAAGAAGCTCGTTTCAATTGCGAAGAACCTTTATTTTAAACTACGAGTAGTTAGTGCTCAAGATAATTATTTCCATCTGTTAATTGCAGGGTAACGTCTTCAGATACGTCTTGAAAGAAATAGCTCGATGACATTTATAAGCGTGCACGCATCTTGATAATACGGCTCGATATTCGTGGGTCAGCGCACCCTAATGATTTTATTTACCGTTTCGATCTCCTGAAAAGAGCACGAGAGAGCTTCTAGCACGTAGGACGCACTGTATGCGTTATGCGAGTTGATGCATGCTAAACGCCGTGGCTTGATCCTCCAGATAGAGGCTTACAGGACCATTAAAATACTTGCACGCAGCTATTTTATAGCAGTTGATTCACTATATTCCCAAGATAGTACAGCGTTCTCGCCTCTACGGTGGATTGTCATAAACAACTTTTACGTACATGTGCGAGTTTTCGCTTGGAAAGAACGATGATACCTCGTGTACGTAGCATACCGCTCTTTTTTTTTATGTACAATCTTTCGTGAATATAAGATGAACTTGATTTTTTTGTAACTATGTAAGTAAGACCTATGAGTATACGCCTCATACACACATTCAGATCACTGAACTCATTGCTCGAATTTATTTACCACATACGTATTCCACTATTAAGGGGACCGCTTCTAAGATTTCCAAATCTCGTTTGCAAAATCTGTTTTCTTTCGGAATATGCATTTATTTAGTTATTTGTTTTGAGACCATTATATTCATTTTTCCCTTGTTTCTTCTTCCGTTTCATTCTCTCTATTCTTCCTTCCTTTTACGTTTCTTCCCATCCTGCTTGTACGCTACCTTTGCTCTCTTTCTGAAAGATATACAAATTTCTTATGTTCACAGAAGTACAGTGTATGTTTACGCTTCTTCGCTAGAAATATTTCTTATAACATAATATTCATGTCTAATAAGGTATCGAGGTGTTTCTTCTCTATTAATTTGCCAACAGCGAAATTCGCGAAGTTTATTCTTGTAAATTCAAATTAGTTTACCCATTCAAATTAGTGTTCCCATTGGAGAAGAAGAACAAGAAATTACGAACTTGTATTTAAACATGTAGTCGCGTAGATATGTTCTCAATTGCATCATATTTTAAACAAAGAACCGTTGTAGTTTCCATGAAATTTATCTCTTTCGGGGAAAATATATAAGAAGAAATATTTGCTTGGAAAGCAATGAAAAGCAAAGAATTAGCCGTGGACAATATAACTGTCTCAGATTCGACAGATCGATTTGTTCCTAATTCGTCGGGAATGTATTAGTAATAGACTTTTCAATCGTCGAAAATATCGACGCGTTGGAACGTGCGAGTTTACCTTCGATTGGGGCCGAAAATTTAAAATTAAAATCAGATGGCCGTAGCAGGTGGTCGCTTAACGTCCCGTACAACTAATGACGTTTGTGCAAAGCATCTTAACGGTATAAATTGTAAAACGTGGCATAAATTCGTGATAAAGTGTTCTTCTATTAGAGTAGCATATGTCGAAGTGTACATTTTGATTTTTGTGTAAAAATCACCGTTTGATAAAACGATGCTAGGCGACTATAAGTTTTATAAAAAACGGTGACAAGAGAATGATCGCTGAGTCGGATATCTAAATTACCATTCCTGAAAGATAAGCTCGTGTTTCTGGTTTCTCGTGTCTGTTTGTATGTAATCGTCCTCCGTTGCACCATTTTCTACCGAAGAGATGCTTTCTAAAAAGAACAAACATCTGCTGCGGAATTTCGTAAAATTCGAGTGATTAAGTAACAAACTGAAAGTAAAACAATTTAATATCTTATTAGGTATATGCAAATAGTTCGGGAATATCGACTCGCACCTCGATTTTCTTGCAATTTATTATGTAAAACTGTGATTGATTTCTAATCGTAATGACCGCGATGCGATGACGCGACGTCGGCAATTAGGTACTCTATAATAAATCTTGTCTCGAATTTCAGATCTCCATTTTTTTTTTCAAGTGGATCGCTATATTTTTTATGTATTATGCTAATATACGACTGCATTCAGTACAATAATTTATCATAGAAGAGCGTTTAAGATTAAGCACGGATAATAAAATGATGCAGAAACTGCACTTTCCTACGTGTAGGAATATACTTTCAACTGGTTAACTGGACGATTATTAAGATGAATATACGAGATTATGTTATTACATCCTCTGGGTATTACTCGTATCATTTTTTAATAACAAAGTCATCGATCTGAATTTGATTTGAAATTCCGCGGTGTTTTCAACGCTTCTCTTTAAAGAGGAATGTAACGTATATCGTTGGTATCCCGGCTCTATGTGAGTTTCAAATTATTTGCTTTTGGCCTCGGGAATGTTTATCACAAATCACGACTGTCTAAAATCGAAATTATTCTAAAGCTCTTTAAGCTTTGATATATTACGAACAGTCATCAAAATATTTCAATCCTTTCATTTCATAAAAAATGCTATTATTTTTCGTTACAGTTTTGTAGATCCTTTTTATACTATCGAAATAATATTGAATCAGTCGTATAATTATCGTAGTATATTAACAAAAAGTTAAGTATAGGAAACGATACATAATATCCATATTTATTTATGGGATGGTGTTTTAATATTTAAAACGATTCAGATTTCTCTATTAAAATTTCCCTTCATCTCGCCTGTATCACGAAGTTAAACCCACGGTATATTGTATAAACTACGAGCACTATCAAGATTTCTTATCATTATAGTATTACAAATAAGTTCAATTTCCTTTTTAATGTCCCACACTTATTAGTAAAATAAACGTGGTTGCTACTCTGATATGATGAAAGAGTATTCTCAATTGTTTCTAGTAACAATTATACACAAAATCAAACATCTCAGACCCACAAGGTTGGAAACGCTAATCTTGAAGATTCTTCTTCTTCTTCTTGAAGATACGTATCTCTATCTGTGTATCGTGCTTGAAACATTGTTACAATATAGATAACGCAACGATAAGGTTTATGGTTGTGCATTTCGTTAAATCGCCTACATAGTAACCTCGGTTGGTTACATACGAAAGAAAGTATCTGATCTGAACGTGACAAGTCTATAACGTGTAAGTACTTAAGTATCAAGTACTAATCCTCGATAATTATTTAGAAAGCTGCCGCCATTGATGATTCTTTAATAAATACGTTGTTGGCTGCATGATTCTACACAGCCTTTCCTGTACATGTAATCGCCGCTCGATCTGTTTCCGAGATATTTGCAAAAGACTGTCGATACTATTATAGTGAACTATGCCTATAATTGTGCGTGTGTGACCAGCCTATACTTTAATATTGATTACCGGCCGGGTAAAATAACCCTAACCTCAACGGCTAACCTAAACCTAATTTTTTTCTTCTGTTTATATTTTAGCCAATATTCGTATCGCGATAGCGACAGCTTTTTACAAATATCTCGAAAACTAAAACAGTTCAACGGTAACACGGAAAATGTTGTTCAAAATATCGATTTCCACAGCATATTAATCGAAATACGAGATGGCGACAGCTTTCTAAATAATTACCCTATTCTACGGTGAACAAACGAAGAATCTCATCGAAAGAGCTGATTAATCTAATCGAAAGTGGAACAATGTCATGCGTAAAATCTACATTCCTGGATCTGTTGATAGCGAGCTCATTTCCACTAATTACCGTATCTGATCGCATCGTTAGCGTAGCGCTCGAAACGTTAGAAACGCAGCGAAGTTGGTGACTAGATCAAATACGCTTACGGTTAACGAAGCCGAGTAATACGTACCTGTTTCTCTTGTGTTTACTATATTATACGAGCCGTTTAATGCAAAAGTGATGTAGGCAAAAAAAGTACAGTCAAACTGGACAATGAGGGGTAAAGTAAAAATTCTGTAAATGATCGAGTGTGCGACTTTCACTTTTATTTATTTTGCTATCAATCGAGAAAATAACGAAGATATCCCTATATCGTTTCTGCATAAAGCGGAATATAGATTACGTTTTCGAGATGTGCTGTTAAACGAAATAGACAAAAAATTGACTTACATCACTTTTGCATATTGTATAAATTTTGTATTGTATGAAATCTTGGAGGTATCTTGTTATTACTTTCGTTCGTTTTATTCAATAGGATTTTTATAGCGATTTATATACCGAAGTAAAATTTTACCGCGTCTCTTGAAATGTTTCTGTAAAATAGCTGCATCTAATCTAAAAATCATTTTAAAAATAATTTTGATGAATATTATTATAATTATTTAGAGAAATTTGTCGAGTTGAACAAAAATCTAATTTGGTATTACAACGAATCCATAGTTTCGTTTGCCTGAAAAACAGCACCACTTTTCTAAATCGTAATTCATTACACATACAAATGATAGGAAAATTTCATTCACTGTATTATTTTTTACGTACTCTTACGTACCTCTATAAAAAAGGGAATAAATATTGCAGAAAACGTTAAAAGGTGAGTTGGACTTATAACGCTATCCGACAGTATATCATTTTCACAAAAATCTTCCCTTGGTAGTTCTCGTTTTAATAGTTCTTATTTATAGCAAGTCGGAGGAAACGTGTTAGCTCGTCGTTTTAATTGCGACACAGATTAATGGAACAATTATTTTTGGAATATTCGTGGAATTCTCAGGTGTTTCGCTCGTATTATTCAGATAAAAACGAATTAGTCAGAGACAGAATCGAATAATAACAAAAAAGAAAAGGATGAAAGGAGAACAGGATCACGGGTTAGTCAATTTTGTATCCGTTTGAAAATTATGGGATTCCTTGGAGTACGAAATCGATCGGCTATCTTTCTCCATCTGTGTTGCCTGTCCCTTCGTCGTCCGAGCCCGACGCATCGACTGGTTACGCATCAAAGAAAAGTTCGCCGCGGTTCTCTAATGATCGCCATTACTTACGTCGCGTTATCGTTCGCAGTTCTATCTTGATAGAAAATTGGTGTAATAATTATGCGTCTCGTGATACGTGTAAAGAAAGCTGTTGATATCTGGTGATTTATCTCTTAAAGTTATTCTACCGTGAAGAACGGCTGTTAAAAGCCCTGGGAAGTTTAAGTTAATTTTTCTTACTACAAATTGCTGTAATATTTGCCAATGAACTATTTCTGATGCTGTATTTATATTCGAATAAAGTATCTCACGATGCAATTTCGTTTATACATTCGGCAATAGATAAATATCCTTTTTTCCTCTTTTTCGTGAGTTTTAACATCGTATCAATTACATGGATATGGTCGTAGGACTTTTTATGCAGCGATAAACCTTTAATACAGGATAGAGTATCTGGTACGATCAATCTTAATTACTTTTGTTATTAGAAGACCAATTAAAGTTTCTTGTTTTGCATGTCCGTTTCTTAATATGCATTTAATGTGATATATGTATAGAACCCAAATGAGTTGTTTCAGCCATTGATCTTTATGAATTCTAATTGAATTATTTTCGCTAATTAATTAATTAGTAAGTAATACTAGTAATAATAATTAATTAGTAAGTCAAATAACGAAACTTTTCCCTTTTCACGTAGAAAAGTAAAACTGGTATGAAAATAATATGTCTGTTTTAAAAAACGTAACATATACTTAATGGAATTAATCCGTTCGCGTTTAAAGTTGTTTCGCGAACTGATTTTTTGGTCGAATTAACAGTCGAGACAGATATTTGCATTTTCGTATTATAAACGTGCGCACGCTATTCACAACAAAATCAATAAACTAGTTCGATACTAAAATATCGGTGATGGTATATTCAGTCGCTAACGGAAAGCTGGTGAGCGTCAATTACATAAAATTATGCGCAAGTTTCCAGCTTAAGCCATAAATAAAACAATTTTAGATCAGTAGCTGTGAAAACGTTGCAAAAAATTCTTGTAAATCAATGAACGCAAACGCAATGAGAGTAAAAATTGCGTAATGTTTTTATTACGTCACGTGTCGGTAATTTGTTAGTAGCGCCGTTATACCGAGCATCACGCGAACCGTTAGTCGCGTTACATCTCTTCTATCGTAATATAAATATATTTTATTGCTCTAAGTTATTACATTTTAATATTCGATTATCCCTGTTTCGAAGTAATTTATGGAAACACCGGAAGTTCTTCAGGAACCATTATAAACTATAGCGACTATAGTATACATGATAGATAAGTTGGTCCGCGTAGTTTTCTCGTTCAACCGTTCTATAGCTTCAGTATGTTCTCTGCTAATTCGGAATGCATGATAGTTCTGCGTTTTTCTATCCTCAAGATTTATGATCTCAGATAACGTCCACGTCGTTGAACGTTTTGCATTGCACGCAGAGACGTAGATCGCGATCCAGGCAAACCATTTGGAGAACTCGCGTTGATTCCATTTATGCGTCCGATTGCATAGAAGGAAGCATAGTGGCACGTTTTAATCGCCTTGAAGGAGAATATCGATACTCATTTCGCTCTCGTTTCAAGAAAACGCTCGTTTCGTTGGAAGAAAGACGAAATTTCCGACAACGGTTTTCACAGAGGTCGTATAAGTGGATGAAATTACGAGGTGAAGTTGGTATCTCGATGCAAACTCGTTGAAATATCTTTAGTAACAATTAGAATCTCTTTACATGGTTTGTGAAATTCTAATTGTAAGTATTTTAAGTTCGAAGTATAGCGTTTTTATGTAATTTACCTTAGATGAGAGTGGAAATTATATTCTTAAGTAACTTCATTTTTCTATCAAATTTATATCTAACTATAATCTTTATACATAGTGTCTCTCTCTCTCTCTCTCTTTCTTTTAATGGAATAAATCCACGAAAGATTGGGATTTTAATTAACTTTTTGATAGAAAATTATTTTATTAATCTACGATCAAAGTGAAGTGCGATGCTTACTGAAAAGAGCAACGATCTAGTTAAAAGGAGCGTGGATCAGTGTTTTCCAATAACTACACTGGATACTTCAGTGAAACTTATAATAAAAATGAATGAAAATAAATTAAGAGATAAACTTAATAATTCACTGAGGAAAAACATCGTTGTAAGATCTTAACGGTCACCTAAATTTATTCCAAACAGCGAGCAAGGCTATTAAAACGGAATTATTACAACTGTACAAAAATAACTAGGATACCAGATCATCTGTGACCTTTTCCCAGAACCGAAAGAGGTCTCCGCGACGCACACGCGGAATTTAAATTCTCGATCTGGAGAACGGTGTAACGCGCTGTGTCACAGTGAACCTGGACAAGTTGGCCAGCGAAAATTTCACATTCGTTCACATTCACGTTGCCCATAAATATCTTCGAGCCTCTTTGAATAACCCAGCTCGTCGTTCTGTTTTCAGGAAGTGTTGCTGGCGCACAGTAGAACGTCGATGCATTGCGAGCCCATCACAGTGATCCTGGCCGGCGTAGAGGCACCAGAATTGGCGGCGATCCTCGGTTTCGTGTACACAGGAAGCGCGACAGTACCTCGTCCTCGTCTGAATGCGTTTCTACACGCTGCCGAGGCCCTCCACATTAGACTTCCGCCGGTGCCCGTGGTGATGACCTGCACGCAGACTGACTGCAAGCAGGAAGACATCAAGGACGTGAAGATCAGTCCAAAGTACCTTCAGTGCGACCAGTATCCGCGCTGTGACCGCTGGTGCCGTCCACGTAGGAATCAAGATGGAGATTCCGCGGGCAAGGAGGAATCCTATCCGGCGATCGAGTCCTTGCAATCCGCAAGAGAAATCAGACCGCTTCCTGAATCGATGAACTTTGTCGGATCGAGATACGGACCAAGACCAAGTAGATATTGCTCTACAACGTGGCCCGTTGCTCCTTTCCCGAGCGCGGCTCAAGAAAAGACTGTTCACGGTCTAGATCAACGTATGGATAAGGACAAGTTGAATCAGACAGATGTCAGCCGGTATCAACCGATCAGCGTGGTTCCTAGGATCGATAGGATTAGCGACGTAGCTAGTGGACACTCGGAAAGTCCGTTTGTCGGTTGCGACTCTTCGGAAAAGGCTCGTCAGCAGGAATTTTGCTTTCCCAGGAGTTCGTACGATCTTCGTAGCATGCAATTGGACCCACTCGAGGCGAGAATGAAAGGTGACCATGATCGTTTCCAGGCTACGAACGAAGAAGATGCCTCAGGGAGAAATTTATCCACGTACGGTAGCTGTTTCGAACAGGAGAGGATTCCTGGTGATCGTCTCAGTGTAATTCGTTCTCGAATCGACCCCTGTCAGGGCAAAACCGTAGCTCTACAGTTACCCGAAAGTACCAGATCGTACGAAAATTTGGACGTTGGCGAAGATTTGACTTGTCGTGATAACTGTTTTGCCTGGAAATTGCCGAGAAGACAAGTGGCTAATAGAGTCATAGCCTCGCCGTGGAAGCAGACTGTCAGGCCTTATCATTTGCCCAAGTTGCAGCCGATAGTCCTTCAGCCTCACGTCGACAATGCCGTAAGTTTTTCATGCAGTCTCTCGTACGATAATTTCGCTCTTTACATATTACCTTAGACGAATAGACGTTGCGAAAAGTTCTTAGGGAAGATTGCGAGTTTGTTAGGCAAGGAAAATCGTGTAGCAAGAGACGTTAATTGCGAGTATCTAACATGTAACCGATACTTAGGCGAACTACACGATAATTCTTTGTAACTGAAGAAATGCCAGGTACCTGGGAATCTATCTGTCTATCGTGGCGTTAACATAAACGGTCGTATTCTCACCCACGATTGATACAGTATGTTCAAACAGCAATGTAACTGTACAAAGTACAATTACTCCGAAAGCAAGTGGTAATTTTCGTTGTGGAGATACTTGAAGAGCATTTAAATGGCCGCCGCGGCATCCATCAGCGTGATACAAATTGAATAAGTATTCTGGAAACATCTCGTATAGCTCGAAGGTAGACACGAAGCGAGATTTCTGTTTCAAGGTACCCATTACATTCAACCGTGGTATTCCTTGCAGAATATTATTTATCTCGTAAACTAATCGTTCTCTGAATATCCGATTGCACGATCTGGATGCGTCCAGTTGTGGAAAAAATAAACGGGAACTTGTAATATCTGCGACCAAGGATGTTTTTAAGTATCTAACAAACGAATCTAGGCCGTGAACAATTATCGACCGATGATTTCTTCGAATCGCGACCGAGTTTGAAAGAAAGTAAAGGGGAAGACGCTCGATATACCCAATCTCCGATCGTCGTATCTTCAATTTCGTTATTCTTCAGACTCGCGATGATTTGAGAAACATACTTTCCAACTGGACGATCAGCTACGAAATTTCTAAGCTGATTAATCGAGTTCTTGGTTCAAATACAACAAATATCGGGTCTACTTATTTTTATGGCAAGGTAATTACAAGGTAATTATAGTTAGGGCAATCGATCAGGCTCTCTGTCGTCGTGTTCTACTACGATTATAGAGATCGGACCTAATACACGTTCGTTTCTTCTTTTTCCTTTAGTTTAGAGGATATTACAGTTTTCAGATTTTTCCTCCGGTTGACTGTTCCGTCTTTGTTGGAAGATATTTCCTTTCACCGCTTTCATGAAAATCGGAGCAACGCCTTTGATATAGAGAGAAGATCGAAAAGATATTCCAGAAAATTCGCCAGTAGCTTCCAGTAACTCGACAAGTTTTTCGTAATACATCGGATTTTCAATTGCACAAGCCTCGATGAATTTGTTCGGTCGATTATCGACCAGATACAATTACCGATTCCGTTCCGTGCCTTCATATTGTTACATCACGTCGCATACACGGATCTCGATAGATCGGGTTACTAATCTTGCTCGGTAGCAATCGCTATCCTTTCGTACAGAAAGTGACTTGTTTACCATGGCTTTTGATCAAGAACGAGAGACTAGGCGATCCCATCTTTCGAGATTCCTCGCCATATGGGATCTAACACAGAGGCGGTATTACTACATAAAGCGGTTACTTTGAATGATAACAATGCTTCGTGCTTTATTGTTTTAATAGATATATCGTATATTTCAAGATATTTTATAGCATTATTACCACCCTTCGATAACAAAAGATTTAGAATTTGTATAAAAATGAATCTCCGATTGATTCCTTGTTCGTTTATGTAGTACTCATGATAAGTATTTTGTATCGTTATATAGAGAATTAAGCGATTAGATTAATAATCTTAATTTTTGTTCAAGCTTCGAAGGGCTTCAAAGTGATATTTCATCGAATAATGGATTCCAACGCGTTCTTGAATATTTTTCAATTCGTTCAACTTACCCGTTTTAAAGTATACTTTGTTTATTGTTAAATTATATCGTTGGTATCGGCATTAAATATAAAGAAGTAATATCACGTCCATCAGATCATCGTTAGATTTTACACGAAAAATAAAATTCATCGGACAGGAAATGAAAATGATTCGATCCAATGATTGGGCAGAGGTAAAATCTTAACGAGTCACGAGACTTATCTTCGTTTACGAGATTGGAAATGTCAGTGGTCCGGTTCAGCGAAGTTGTGTAGCGAAAGATTAACGAGTGAAAATATTTGCATTATTCTTCCGCCATGACTGTTGTGTGTTACCGGCAGCATAAGTCGCTTCAAAGGCTAATTAAGCAGAACCTGTGTAGGCATATTGAACGCGTGAAACATTCTAACTATTCTCCAGTCTTTCCGTAATTATTTTACAGAATTATCGCGAACCCGTGCCGTTAATTTTGCAAATTAAACAGTCCATTAAGGAAATGGGATTCCTCGTAGTTTCGTCGTAAAATCAGCTAACCATTTAATTTACTTTTATCTCTCTTTTACGCTCTATCCCCCTTTTCCCCCTTTCCTTCGATTTGCAAATCTTCACTGTGAAATCACTCGTTCGGCATTCCGCTCTTTTGCTTCTCTTCCTCCATCTCCCTCTCGCGTTTGATGATCTCTCGAACATGCTCGGGTCATTGCATAACATTCACCCGTCTGTACTGCTCGAGATCGTCCCCGTTTCAGGTATAAAACACTTATGGAAAGTCCGCGAACAGTTCGTACGCCTTAGACGTTTTAAATATATTCAGCCATTTGTCTCTTCGCGACTGTATTAAATTTTAGCTTTATTGAATGTTCCCCGGAGTCCGATTTCTTCCCTAATGTGTTTTCCAGTTCAACTAAGTAATACACCGCGTTCCAAAGTATCAGGCCGCTGCTTTAATCGTTAGTATATCTTCTCGGTAGTTGACGCTCGAAGAAAAATTACGTTGCATGTTTCTTAGAAACTCCGAAATCAATTCAAGTGATCTTTAACGCAGACATAGGTTTTCTTTTTCATAAAGATTCCTGTATCTTTTTAATTCGAAATTAACCATGACAGGCAAGCGATCCTCTAAAGATTCTTTAAAGATCCTTTGAAGATTACATTTAAAGTAATTACCGTTCGAATCGTTTTACACGTAAGATACTTAACGATACGTGAGCCTACACTTTTGGACGATACTATATATTCTATATGATCGGTTTAACTTTATTGCAAGCATCTACGCGAGAACGTTACCATCCTTAATATCAGACCAGTGTCTGGCAATTGAATTTGCAAGAAATGCACACGCGATCCTACGATCAGAGCAAACTGTTCTCAGTGAATTAGGTATGCGCATGCCGAGCACATAAAATATTGGTTATTCCAAATCATTTAGTTAAAATGTTAATCCGCTCGGTAGTTCTGCCGATCCGCGCAGATCCTGTTTCTCGTTTCATGACTGAAATCGTTATCTACCGTATCAATCGTAAAGAAAGGATGTTTCGTCGCTGGTGTGCAAGTAGAGCAGAAATTGTTTTGAACTGTCAAGCCGTCGTCTGGCATCGGAATAGATTCATATCGACAAAATGAAACCAGGTCTCCGTTAATCGTTATCAAATAATTAACTACGTTGCTCGTCAATTCGATCGAACGAACGTGTTGAGTTAGTCAGAAGCAGCTTCGAATCACTTTGAGTGGGTTAAAAATGCTGTTGTTTCGCATGTTCGTCCATACATTTAGATCGCTGCGATAGAGAACAATCGACGAAACTTGTTATCTTGATGTAGAACGCAGGAAGACGAAGTAACGAGGAATTCCTTCATTCTATAAAATATATAGGGCGCTCTAAAAGTAGATTATTACGATATCCCAGCTTTTTCTGACGGTTTGATCGTTTCATTATCGTTATCATCGTTCGTTAAGTATCGTTCGTATCGTTTCATTTCAAGACAACCAGAAAATACTGTCGTTTTTGTTCTTTGAAATGGTAGAAACAAATCGTCTCAATTGGAATTAGTATTAGAGTTCGATATACCGCTCGCGTTATTTATGATCGTCATCCACTTTGTTTCGTGATTTATTTTTCATCTTTATTGATAAAGTACTCTTTTTCTATGTCTACAGTTTGATTCTTGGTGTCGAATATCTTCTCCGTCGAGATGTTTTTAACCAAGTTCTAAACGAGCTATCAACTAATCAACCGTGTAAAAAAAAAGGGCTGTGAAAGAGGCCTCCGTTAAATTGTTCTCTTCGTCTCTCGTACAAAACGTAGCGTCCAAGATTCACTTTGTTGTAGAACGGTCTATCGATCAAATTTCTAGTAGCGGTTGATTTCTCTTCAAGTAATTTTTATGTCTCCAAAACGATAAAATTGCTAATCGATCAATCTCGCAAGGATACGAAAAGAGAACTACATGGTACATTTGGAAACATAACGCGACTTAATTTCTTTTGCGAAAGAGAGATATACCTTGGCGTATTTTTCCGTTTATGAACCATTCGTTCATTTTCAGACACGCGCGAAATACATTTTGGAAACTGTCTGCGACAAATTATAAAGGGAACAGTTCGAATTTCATAGTGGTCGACTCGCAAACCACCCTATACAGCCGATCGCTTGTTGTTTCTAGAGGAAACAAGAAAGACGCAAGAAGAGCCGAGGGAACAAGCAGGACCCACTTTATTCTTCGTCGACCTTTCACCACAAATGAAAGCACGCGGTTGAACCGTGCGCGTCTCGATATACCAGCCGTTCATTTTGCTTTCTTCAGCTGAAATATGCAGAGGAATCAGTGCTCCTCCTGGTGTGCACTTCTGCTGGCTCATTTAGCGGACCATGGTAATTCGATGGTGCCAGGTGATAAGACGTGTCCACGACACCAGCTGCCTCCTCTTGCTTGGCCAATGTCATTCTTATTAATGAAACTATCAGTTACACGTACCACTTGCTCTTTTTTCCTTTTTTCTTCTTCGTTCTGTTTCCCTCTGTTTGTATCCTTTTTCATCTCTTTTTCTCCTCTTTTTCTGTCTTCGTGCACTTTTTACTTGGCATCTTCGTTTCTTTTTCGAAGAGTGGCCCAGAAGGTGGTGCCAGACCAGCTGGTGGCACCAGCCGGCTGCGAGAATCGCTTTTACGCGTTATTACACGCAATCTGGAGAGGAACGTTTTCTCTTTCGACACGTGCACTGATATGCTCCAGATTTTTTCCGATTACTTTACAACCTTGCGCAACCTGGCCCCGTCTCTACCTTCGTGCAGAATCGCTTCTTTCTCCTTCTTTTTCTTTCTTTTCTTCTTGTACTTCTCGGCGCAACGAGGCGCACCTTTCTTTTAAAAGAGCGTGTCGCTGATATAGGTACATGATTTCATCGATGTTAAGATTGGCACTTGAATTATTGGTAGAAACGGATTAACAATCTCGAGCATCGTGCAATGCGAAATAAGTGGGACGCTTTTCATCGGAGAGCAAACATCGGTATTTAACTTCGCGAATTTTTAACGTTATCGCGCTTCTATACAGATCGTATCTTTCCAATGCAATGTGACCAACGATGTAAGTTGCTTCTCGCGCCAGGGCATAATGCCATCAGAAAGTACAGAAATATAGTGCAACGAAAGGATGATAAGAAAAAAAGCAATTTTGGTTCCGTTCGCGAATAAAATATTTACGCAGAATATTAACGTATACAATGCGATAAAAAAGATTGTAGAAGTTAACTGCAAATATAAATACGAAAATGAAATAGCAATCGAATACAATCATGCGTTACGTTTCATGGTCGCTTTATCATCCTCCATTACCATATGTGTCTGAGAATTTTTTAAATTCCTTTATATTTAAAAATCTGTCAATGTGAGTTCAGACTTTAAATACATGTTAGTCACCGGTGACTGGAATACGAATAAATTAAATCTATAATTTTTTGCCACTTTAACTTACTATTGCATTAACGTTCTAATTACAATCAAATAAGCGTTGATCCTGTTTCTCGTTTGTACGAGTATGCATGTACTGATCGCGAATATTCTTTTACACGGATACGAATGATCAATGGCGATCGGTTACACGAGGTCCCGTAACTTGAGAACAACAATTAGAAAACCACGGTTCGACGATTAATGTAGAGCCAACACTTATTCGAGCCAGATCAGCTTAATTGCTTCCGATGATTTTCTCTAATGTTAATTGGGGGTTTATATGGACGGTTTGTACGAGCAAGAACTCTGTATGGGCTCTTTACGGTCGAGTAACCCGTGGAGGATGAATTATACACATTACGTGTATACGCATAATGTGCAATTAAGACGATCGTGTTAAATAGGGAGGCAAAAAAAGTGGTCTGGCCTGATAAAGTCAAATAGTAGAGATTTAAGGCGTGAAATTGAGGAAGGAAATAGCGGTTTCGATGTGATCTTGTTGCAGAAAACCGGGGAAAATCTACGTGAGCCAGAAGTCACGCGATCTCCAGCGATTTCTACCAGTCCTAATCGACAGCTCCCGAAAAGCTCTACGCCTGCGGATCATTATTATGGTATCGAAGTTCCTACCACCCACGAAGTTACGTACAACAACGATAAGAAGTTACTGGAAGCGAGCCCTGCTTTAGGAGCGGGGCTTCAAGAATTATATTCGTCTCAAATTCCATCGTTGACGGTCGGTCAAATCACTCCATCGTTGAATAACGATACCAGAAACAACGAGACTATCGTACAATCTCAAAATAACGTAATTTCTACGACAACGAGATCGTTGCCAAGTACCGCAGAGAGTAGTCGTATGAATATCAATAGAAAGGGTAGTTATTTCGGTCAAGCGTTACCTCAGTCACCGCAGAAGCTGGAAATTTCTCATCCTGTTAGCAGATTGTGCGATACGATCGAGTCGATCGGTAAAATCGATCGTTTCGCCAACGTGGAAGCCGAGAAGTTGGAGAACGAGACGAAGATCGAGGATAAACTCGTTGAAAGAGTTATTATCAACAGCGATAATAATAATAACGATGCTGTAGTTAGTCAGGACGGTGTTCAACGCGGCAAAGGAGCGCAGGAGAATCATAGGTGCGATCAGTGTGGCAAGACTTTCGTTACCAAAGCTTCCCTGAAGGTACTGATCGACTGGCTGCTTGATATCTTTTTTGCTTTTTTTCATTTTAATCTAATAACCTGTATATTACCGACGTTACGGCTGATTAACCACCGTTGCTATACGACATTGTTGCAAAATTACGCGATGTGGAATCTTTTTTACGATTCTCTATCCTGCATTACTAAAATTACGAATGATAATATCACTATAGTATGATAAGATACCGTAATAAAGTTCCATAATTTATAATTTCTCTACAATTTCGTACCTTGTCTCACTAAGCTTACCGCTCGTCCTCGTAACACGTTGTAATGAAATTCCGCGATTTACAATTTCGTCCTTATTTTTTACTTTTTTTTTTACCTTATTTTACAGCGCTAAAAGTAATGCTTCGGCTAGATATCGTAGCAAAATTTCATATCAAGCTTACAACTTCTTGTTCCATTATTAGAATCAGCCTCAAAATTATTAGGTTGACCGAAAAATTCTATCCTTGTTATTTTAACTGAAATTTGTATTAATTAGGCTTCGATATGATAATCATTGTTATTCCTGACTGTTTCTCATTCAGCTGCTACTTATTAATTGATGTCGTACCACTAGTACTGTAGAGTGTTTCGTTTTCTTTTCATTTTCAAAGTTCTCAACAGTAACTAATTTTTTTTTTTTGTAGCTTACATTCCGTTGAAACGTATATTTACACGTATACCTGCGGTTTATAGAAATCACCAAACAACTTGCCGATCAACTTAATAGACACTAAAACATCGAGTAATTAACTGTCATTGGAAAAGTTGCAAGAAAAATTCATTATTTCTTTTTTCTAATTACAATTCCTAGTACGCGCCGTAAAAGCTTTTCAATCAATTTCATAGTTACTAAAATCTGTAGCGACCAACTACCACTAATAAAAGATATAGTTAACGGAAATTCATTATTTCCTCCTTGTAATTAAAAACGTAGACGCACGTTACAAAACTCGTCCATTCGATCTGATTGTCGCTAAAATCTTTAGTAACCAACCGCGATTAATAAAAGATATAATTTACAAAATTATTCACTGTTCCTTTTTGTAATGGCAAATTTAGGTGCACGTTAGAACGCACTCGGGAGAGAAGCCATTCCGTTGTACCGACTGCGGCAAACAATTCTCCCAACTACGAAATTACAAGTACCACCGAAGCGTTCACGAGGGCACCAGAGAATTCGCAGCCACCTGTCCAGAATGCGGCAAATACTTCAACGACCGTGGCTACCTTAGCTCCCATATGAAGATCCACCGTAACCGTAAGGAGTATGGCTGTGCGGAATGTGGCAAGAGTTTCAACCAGCGGGTCGCCTACAACATGCACGTTAGAATCCATACTGGAGTGAAACCGCATCAGTGCGAGCAGTGTGGAAAAGCATTTTCCAGAAAGATGTTGTTGAAGCAGCATCTTAGAACCCATTCGGGCGAACGGCCATATCAGTGTCAGGTCTGTCAGAAAGCGTTTGCTGACAGATCGAACATGACGTTACATACGAGATTACATTCCGGTTTAAAGCCTTATCAATGCACGTTATGTTCGAAGGCGTTCACGAAGAAGCATCACCTAAAGACTCATTTGAATTATCATACAGGGACTAAACCGTATTCCTGTCCAAACTGTGGCTTGAGATTTTCTCAGAGTAGCAACATGAGGACTCATTTCAAGAAATGTACCGTTAATAATCCGACAGAAGCAAAAGATTCGCAGATGGAAGGTACTGTGATAGATTCTTCGAAGGTTATACAAGCGAGGATAATTTCGAGGACACCTACAGACACGTTAACGCCTCCCAATTCTGACCAGGAATTAAGCATTTTAACACCTATTTCGAAAAGTAACGCTATAGAAGGGATTGGCACGTAGCGATGAAGATATAAAGAGGTCTTATTAGCCTGTCCGCACGAGCGTTGAGTATTCGAAGAGGTATCACTATCGTGGCTAAATAAATACGACAGGCACTGCTCGTCTCGATGAAATCAATCCACGCACGTGTCGAATTAAAGACTTGGCGAAGACACGGTGATGTTGCGGTTATGAATCAAGCCGGTGACGTGAAATTTACACGTTCTGTACTTTATGGGATTGACGTAGAGAATTCGTTGCAAGGTTTTTTGTAGTCGATGAAATAGCCTCTTTGTGCGGAGATGCTTTTTGTCGGGCTGATTTTCAAGACAAGTGGTTAAAACGATAATGCACGAGGTAATTCGACGGATAAATCGATCAGGTTGCTGCTGTCCGCAAATCGTAATCGAACGGTAGAAAGTATTAGATTCATTTGAAAGTAGCACTGCCAGTTGGTAATCCGAGAGCTACCATAATAGTATGAACAGCCGCCTTTTCCTAGAAATTGTCGTTTTACGGTAGGACGTATCGATTCAACCTACAAGCCGATACGTCATTCCTGAATCCTTTTTTCGTTTTTTTTTTTCTCTTTTTTCTTATTCCTTTTTTTTTCTTCTGCCTTTAACTTGAAATAAGTCAGTTGAAAAGATCATCCATGGCATTAATTCGTAATCCGAGAGAGTTGAAAAAATTGGTTGCTTTTCGTTGCTTGTATATTTACTATTTGAGCAAGGTAGTACATATACACAGAAATAAACTTGTTACCTTTGTTCGAATGTATGATGTATGACGAAATATCGATTTAAGAAATTTGTAAGCTTCTCGAGAAGCAAGTTTAATGGCGAGAATCTGACATTTGTACATTAACCTGTAATAAATCAACCCTTATATTTGCTGCCTTTTTCTACTTGTAATATAAATGTGAAGATGTATATTTACTGTGTAAAAAATATAGCAACATTAAATCTGAGCCTGTAAATGGCGAACCGAAGTAATTAGAAGATCAAAATTTTATTTGTATTTCAATATACCCAAGAAGTACTCAAAAATTCTTTACAAATTCCACGCCTTATTAATCTCGATAATACGAATCCAACAATCATCGATTTTTGCAGCAAACTCCTCTAAAAATTTCCTACTCTCGATACTTTTCCTCTCGTTTATACCTCCTTTGTTGAGTATTTGTTTAATGTTGTTTTCAACAAAAAAATGTTCTCTTTCTATTACTAATCAAAAGTTCTAATTACTTTCGTTTCTTGGAATCATCTTGCATAATCATTGGAACCAACTTTGGAACTTTCTAGCTACAATGGTTAACGATGCATCATGATCCTTTGGATAAAAAGATTCTTTGAAAAAATCTAATGAATCACCGGCGTAATTAAGCTCGTAATTAGAATGACTGGCTGTTTAGAAGTAAATTCTCGATTGTATCCTCCAGTCCAAGAGATACGTTGACTTTCTCGTGCCTCATCGAAAATTTACTGCAACTACAACTTACGTACTTCCTCTTCAACTACAAACTGAAGTATCTCTTCTGACCAGTCAACAGATCGTATCGCCTCGAAGATAGCTGTTTTTCTCTACTCTCTCTCGAACCGCGGAAGCTTTACAATAATGGTTACCTGTATGCACACTTAAAGAATCAGCAGGTTCTACATAGAGCAAGGCCCATGTGCGCTTCCATATTCGTTGAAAGCTCCGTTAAACGTTAGATTACAACGAGGCACATGCTACTTATTAAAATTTATAGACGACTCGGAATTCCTACTTTGTCCCGTTTTAAGAGTCGAATAATGTTTATTGGACTCTCAAGGCCAAATATTTACGAATATCTTAAAAATCTATTATATCTAAAGGGGACAATTGTGAATTAATTAGCGAGAGATCTGGTAAGGATTTCCGATGTTTGATCTAAGCGTTTGCCTTTATCCAGAGATACGAGAATACATTTCAATTGTAATTTAAGCTTCGCGTATGTCATTCGAACTCTTTGCTTGTATTTTTACTTGTATGTAAATCTTCAAGAGTAGACTTATATACTAGATCTTAGTCAACCTTTCTCGAAGAAATAAAGAAGAACATTAACGTAGATTTTCTTGCACAGCGTTCTCTAATGATTTTAATATCAAGACATATTATCATTTATAAGAAAGGGAACGTAATTCTTGCAGATTTCCAAAAGACTTTAATTAAGCCGATTCTAAAGTGTATCGCAGAACAACAAAAACGAAATTTGAAATTCCTATTAAGATTCTTCCCTGCTTTCATTAGCCGATCTTCGACGTTCGAATACGTTGCTTTCCCCTTGGAAGTATAACAAAACGATAACCCGGTAGGAATAATATTTAACCAGCCTGGAATTCGAAGTGGATCACGTGTCCACCATATGAACGGGGAATTTATGTTCTTAGAAATACAAAAGTGTCTTAAAAGTCTCCGCGTAAAATCATATTCGAGGAATCCAAGAAACCTACGATCATCGGATTTCCATGGCCAGATCAATTTGTGCCAAAGTCTGTACATATTTCCTAACGTACTCTACATTCAATCTCAAATGTAAATGTTTGATAAACGTGCCAGCATCAGGCTGGTTAATATTTGCTCATAGACAAATGTCTTTGCCTTGGATGGAATTATTAATCGTGGATTTCTGTGAAAAAGGAGACAAAACTCTACATACATATCGGTAATATACTATAATATATCCCGGTAATATACTAGAGGGAGGACCAACGATATATTTTCTGGCTTTTCATCGTTCGAACGTCCCTCGCTAACGGTTGTTAATCATTAAACGAACGCGATCAGTCCTGCGAATTTCCTGACGTGAATTCCCTTCGAATATTCAATGATATTCTTAATTACCGTAATATAACGATTACCAGTTAGATTCCGTTAGACCGGCGTTTTGATATGAATGTATAATTAAAGAAGATGGATAAATTTCGCAGACACGTTGAAAATTGAAAAACGAACACCAGCTGCTGGATAGTGGTGTTTCGCGTTATTATATTATATAAAACGTAAGCGATAGACCGAATTACTTAACGATTGTTTTTAACGACTTTTTATGACGATCATACAGGAAAAGGGAAGGCACTTTCATCGAAAGTCATTTCTTCGTCGTATTCTTGGTTCGTTATATTTTGTAGGATTTACTTTCATACATTCTCGGTGTCTGAAGCGTAAAAATATCATAGATATAGATGCGTTCAACGTTTCTGCGATTGTACAATCGGTGAAAGGAATAGAAACACGTTAATTAATGTATCAATGTTTTTTTACAACCCATAGAATTATTCGCTTGCTTATCCCAGAGTGCGTAATCGTGCCTTATCGACTCCAAGGAAATAACTTCATCGCGCATTACTGCCAACACTTTTCTTTTGAAAAATGAACAAAGTTTTAAACGTAATCCCTCCAACGTGCATTCCTCGTGAAATGGAAAAAATGTCCGAATGAATTATATCTAATAATTCCCAGACTAAGAATTATTCACTAAGAAATACACTCTACGTTCAACGTTATTCGGTTCGTGATGACCACGATGACTCGACTAATTCGAACATGTAAATAAAACACATTCCCAACAGGAGATACACGGAAGCAGAGAATTAAAGATGGGCTATCTTCGAGCTATTTCGCGAAAGCACCGCGATAATTCTCCTGAAAATTAATTACGATTCCTCTTAGCACGCGAGGAAATCGGTGAGTCACCGTGGCGGCGCGGCACCGCGGCGTTCCTCCAGTAGTCCAGTGGCCGTTTTTAAGGTCGACGTTCTCGCGTTGGTTCGTGATCCAATCGTCAAATGGCACACGCTTGCGATTCGCAATGCTCTCGAGGATCTGTTCATTTATCTTTGTGAATATGCGGCGTGCCGCGATCTCGTTGCCGTGGCGGCACGGTGTTCCGCGATGGCCACGCATTCGTTTCACCTTTAAGGAATCGCGTACTGACCTGCTGAACTCGATGATCAGAGAGAAAACTCGATAAAACCTGACCGACCAGTTTTAGATTGAAAACTTCAAACTGCGTTTTCTACGTGAATCGATGATAATCGGGGCGTTACGCGAACGACGACAAATCTGAGAAAAGCTTGTTCTAAATCTGCCGGATGATCGATCGTTCTTGGTTACGCCGTGAAATTTGTTCGACAAAAAGCGATTGGTTAACGAATTGCCTCTGAATTGGTCTAGTTTTTTCTCTACCTTCGCTTTTACAGTATCATTTGCGACATGCTAGACAGTGACTCACGGAAATATGTAAAATTTCTAGCTAGCATCGTGATTATAAGAAACGATTATTTACTCGATCGAAATTTAAGTTTTATTTTATTCCGCCGAAATGCTCGCGTTTCTTTTGCCTACAGAGTGCGTTAATACGACAGAGGTAAAATTCGATCACAATACGACTACAGTTACACAACATCGAGAGACAAGGCTGTCGGTTTGTCAAGCTTTACGATTCGATCCTCGAATAGAAGCAAGTTATTTTCCACAGCTATAGGGCTTCGTTAAATTAGCCATTCACTTCGTCAACCTCGATCACCGAGACAATAATTTAAGTTCATTACTCATGTCCATCTTTACCTCTTGCTAAGCATTAATATTCACTCGACGTCAAATCATAAAATCGTGTTTGAACCAACTTAATCTCTCTCGCGTCGTTTGATCTCCTTTTCTCTTAGAAAGTTCGCTTCCCTCCCTTTCTCGATAGTGAATTTTAAACAGGCCATGGATTTGTCGATCGATCGATTTATTAAATCAATTTTGAGTGCAAAAAGAAGGAGCGAAAAAGACACAACGCAAAGATTTCATCACCTAAAATGAATATTATGACATGAAGGATGACAAGGCGAATGGTCTATTTATGTCTAGCACAATTATAGCACTGTGCAAGAGTCTCAGACCACCTACAAAACGGAGATGTATATAAACATTTATAATACAGCGTAAAGAGCTTATGTTAAAATACATCTTTACTTTTTACGAAATATTTAATTTAAGAAACATCGGTAATTTGAAATAATTAATATCCTTGCGTTTCGTCGACAGATCCTTTCGAGCATCGTTGTCAAATAATTTTGTGTTTTCTCTAATCCCACAATATCGTCTCTTCTGTGGCTTTTCCAGTTTTATATCAGAGTTTTTAATCAGAGAGTTTATCTATTAAAGTAAAGTATTCGTGAAAAAGATCAATGCGTTGAGAAAAGCTACGAACAAGTAACGTTATGAAAAAAATGTTTAAAAATTCTTATTTATATAATAGCGTATGGAAATATTCCTTACAAAAAGGACTGGTTTCCATTACGAGATCGTTATCGTAAATGGCCTAAAACTTCTACATAGTGTTGAATATCGAGCGACAATAAAACGAGTAGTCTACACACCCACGAGACGTTGCACAATGCTAATGGATCAAGTTCATGCAGTCGTTGAATATAATCGAACCGGCCCCGTTTCGTGTATGCTACTTGTCATACGAACAGGTCCGGAGATCAGGCACACGAATTTTGGGCTCAACAACTGCCAGTCACGCGCCCGTTTCTCTCTGTCGCCACATTTCGCGCATGTAAATCTTCGCTCCGATTTAGCACCTTATGCTTTCTTTAATTTAGTTGGATATCTAACACGAACTCGTGATCACATAAGCTAAAAATATTCCTCTTTGAGTCTCATTGCATATAGGTAGGTATTGTTCGAGACCAAAGTGCCAGAGAAATATAGCGTTAGTGCGTTAGAGTTTTTTTCTCTAATTCATATTCTACAATAATATTTTTATTATCAAAACGGTTGTTTCTCTCTTCAGTGCGGAATTCTTTCTTTCTTTGTGTTATTTAGCACTACTTTCGGTTATACAATATACGTATATGTATCATTACGATACTCGCGTACAAGGCATCTAGTACTCTGAGACACATGGACGTCTGTTTTTCGGCATCAAGACGCTAGTATTCTGATGCCTCGGTGTATACTCGCATAGCGACCAACGCTAATTTTTGGTACAATTGGAGGACATGTGGGACGTACAGTTTAAGGTGGGTTCCGAATCACCATTATGGAAATGGTCGATTCAAGAATTTGGCGGAAAAATTCTTCGTTCTAAAGATATCTTCTACGAGGTTGCGGAACACGGAAAAAATATAGAAATTTAGAAACCTAGTATGTTTGTAACAATATGTGTTTGAGCTAGTCATAATCAGATGTCAACTGATCAACTTTATTTCCTACAAGCGTCTTAATTTTAATATCAAAATATACACGATTAGCTTTCTTCTTTCAAGTAATTTTTCAGGAACTAAGCAGCTAATCTTGATAGAATTGTTACATTTCCCTTCTACTGTTTTATTTATATCTTGAAAGACTCCTACCAGTTTTAGTTATACCGTATATTATATTAATAAAGGAATACATTGAACCTGTTTCCAACACGTGGCAATTGCGAATGTTTATGTATTTACAGAAAATTTCAATACATAAAAATATATAGAATGCAAACAACATTCTGAGATGAGAAACGAATTTCTATCTAAATTCGGTCTTTTTAAATGTGCCTGTAGGAATATAAATTTGCATAAAAAAGCACGGTCTAGCGATAAACGATCAGCTTTGCAGATAGAACATAAGTTAGTATGCATACGTCCTCGCTGAAAATTCCTAATCGTAACAGTAATTTCACGATATTAGCACATTTTCACTTGGATTAACATCGCGCGATTGGCATCCCTTGTGGATGGTAGCCTTGAGAATCGAAGGAAAGCACGTTTGTCGTCGATAATTTTATCCTGTTCGCGTAACAAATATCTCCGTGAACGCAGACCAAATATTATGTTAAAACCAGTTCGCCGTGGTTACTCAAGGGAACCTGCTTGCCCCGGATTGTCCGTGAGTCTGTCTGTTCGAAGGAAAAAATCGAATCGATTTGCATATCGAGTACGAAGTAGCATGTACCGATCTCTCCTTCGCAATTTCATGTTTTATAGCACCTTCGCTATAATCTTTCATATTAGAATCTTTCTGTGATATTTCAACTTGCTCGATCGCTTGTTTCTGTCTTGGCCGTTATCAGTGATTAATTATTTATACTGGTCGAAATGAAATCGACCATAATGATAATCTTTTAAGCGTTTGACTGCGAACGGACATTTATTCGCGTGTTCTCGCTTATTTTGCTAAAAATTGTGATCACGTTCTTTGTTCTGTTAAGATTACGATAAATACAGTGCGCCTACTACTTGACAACACAGTTGCGAAACGATCCAATCTACCTTCTTAAATATTTCTCCTGATTTTTTTGAGGAGAAGATACCAACTCCTCGCTCGTTGAGTCTGACGATCGAACAATGGATATAGCAACCTGTATAATCTAATTATGTTTGTTAGGTATTATTACTGGCAGAAATTAAGTGATCGGGAACCGTGGATTAGCTCTTTAATGATTCTATTGATGAAGTATAACGTAACATTTCCTCAAGCAAGTCAAACAACATCTTCGTGAACAGCTGAAGAAGCAATCCCCTGTTATATCGCTTAGGGCGAGCACACTGCGTACAAGTAAATTACGGCAAGATGTTGCTGGTTGATCCTCTTATCGAGTGATTGCCAGTATTCCATCCGTTACATCGTAGTGCTTGCTGTTTTATATTCTTTACCTTTATTACTTCTATGCCAGTCTAGATACTTTACTCGTATCTATTACCAAAGAGAAAGCTTCGAAGTATTTAATATGTTTCCAAACCATTGAACATATATATATATATAATACATATATTGGTTTATAATGCTAAAATAGTAAAATAATTCTTTTTATTAAGGAAATATCGTTTTAGAGAAGTAAAACCGTTCAAAATAAAATATACAAAAATTTGTATCCAATTTGGATCTAGATCTATCGATTTTTTATCCTATACTATGTGTCTTTTATTCTTTATTTGTATTTTATAGTTGCTTGACGACAATGAATGATTTTATATTCGAACTTTAGACTCGAAAAATATATATTTTACAAGAAAACTCGATGGAAAATCATAGCATATTTTATAGATGTACGCAGGATTTTATAGGGAAACCTGTTTTGTGCCAGTACATTTATTCGCTATGGTATTGATAATATCGATTCTACTAAATTTTCTTCAACTATCTCCTGAACCTATCAAACTTCCGATATCGCTGTACAATATATACACGTACATTCACAGAGCACGTAAAGACGTAAAAAGAGAATGCAGAAGAAAGAAAGAAGAATTAATCGTCCGAGAGGAATATTAATGGCTGTCCATCGAAAGTTTGGTGACAGTCGACAGACAAATTATACCAGTCCAGTGAGACAAGTTCACTTTCCACTTTCCTTGTACAGCAATTTAAACGAAACAAAAGCTTGACAGTCGATATATCAAATCTATCGATCTATTCTCCTATAGTACCAGATACTTGCAGTATAATTTGTAACAGGCAGAGATCTAATCGATTTCTGTGGCGATTCACTTTCCACGATCGCCTGAAATTATTTTACTTCCTCGATTCATTGACAGTGGAAGCTCGCGTACCAATCTAATATATGTATGTATAAGTAATTCCCTTTCTATCCGTTTTCACGCTAACCGGCCGACGACTTTCATTGAAACACGGCAACGAGCCCGACGCGACGTGTCGAGAAGCTAATGTCAGAGCCCCGTTAATCACACGTTGTGCAACATAGTAAATCGGTATCGCGCCCAATGACCGCCGCCCCGTACGTTTTCTTTGCTTTGCACTTCAATAAATGTCAGCGACGGAGAGAAGTGGTAGCGCGATGTCCATCTTTTTATGTACAAGGCAGATGGGCAGCCAATAGAAGCCATTAGAATGTTTCTAACGCTTGTTTAACCAAAAAGGAACTTGAGCGACGTAAGTTTACGCAGATACGGGCTCAGATCGGTAAACAAACTGAGGAATTTTAGAGGTCAAAATGGAAGATTCCTCATCTATATGATCATATTTATTGGAATTGCAGATTTTCCATTTTATTTCGATTCGTACAATTTATCTCTTCTCTATCTAATGTTATTCTAATATTATTAATGTTGGAGATGCTAATAAGATTCAGAGGAGGGAACATTTAAAAATTTACTAATCCTGTGCGACAACGCTTCTAAGAAATACTTTGATCTCTTTATTCCATAGTATTTTATTAGCAGGATCGTAAATTTCACAAATTCGAAAGATTTATGAAGAATTAGAATATTTCCTACATGAGCATGTGGCGTTCCTCGATTACTATCTAAAATCTTCGAAAATTAATATTTCTCGAACGTATACCACTATCTTTAATTATTATCGTTTTATTTCTCGAATTCTAAACAAAATTCAAATATTTTCCATCGATAACCTTATACTTTGCTCCATTATCTGCGGTCATTGTTACTTTATTTCCTTTATTTTTCGATTTCAAAGAAATTTCACTATCAGTTTTAAAATATTGTCTATGGTCTATCTACAAGATACTTTAAACCAAAGAGAGCCGATCGAACTACCAAACTGTATCCCCGTTCGCTATAATTAGCATCTTTTTCTTATAATTCGATCTGGACGATCAAAGCCTCGGATAATTTATGACCGATGACTTTCACCGCAAAAACTCGGCGTCGGGGAACTGTCGCGCTATAAAAAGCGTTTATACTCGGCACGGTTCTTCGATATCGTAATTTAGTGACCGAAGCTTATTAGCACGTGGTTAAGTCACGCATCGCATTCCCTGGTGCATATTTTCTCTCAGGAAACAGGTTCACCGTTCTCTTCCGTATGGAGAACAGAGGAGAAGATGCCTGTACGTGCTATGCAGCCGCGTTTGACCTCGGATTGTAATCTCCTTTGAGAAAGATCCACGCACGTTGGATCTGGCACCCAGAGGACGAAGAACTGCGAGGACACAGACAACTAGGAAGAAATAACGATCCTACCACACATTTTATTTACGGTTTCCTTTTGCTAAAGATACCGGCTTGCTGAAACATTAGAATGAAATACGTTCCTTAAAAACTTATAAACGTCCCAAGGCAACAGGTTCTTTTTGCTAACATTTTTGTCTGAAACTTTAGAACTTTTTGCTGACACGACGCGAAAACCGTATTTTGAGTATAAGTCGTCGGATCTGTCTTTTCATTACTCTTATTAGTTTCCTTACTCTTTCGTTATTCGCGTCTTTTGCGAAGAAAATATTTGCAAAGAAATTTCCTTAGCCTTTGTCTGTAGAGAGGAGTTTGAATTCTTGTTTCATTATAACGGTATAATGGGGAGTTTTACAAGCTGTTTTACAAGATTTAATAACCGGAAATGATAAAAAAACCGTAATAAAGTCATAAATATCATTGAATAAGATATTTATATTAGCATAAATTTTGTGTGATTTAACAATTCGATATCTGAGAATTTAAGTATACGTGTTTTATGGTAATGACAGGAAGAGAGACCTCTTCCACAATAGAGCTAATATTATCAGTGACCATTTATCAGGTCACGAGTGACTAATATCCATAAATCCACTTACGCGAGTAGCAGTGATAATTTTGGTGATTAGACAAATAAAATTTTCCAAGTAAATTTTACAAATTACAAGTCATTCGATTGTATCGGTTTTATTGGGCGAGAAAGTACAGAATTGTAGAAGAGAAATAAGTAGCCTACCTGCAACTTGTAATTTGTCACATTCACAAATATTATTAGTTGATAAATTGTTGTGTAAGAGAGCCGTGTAATTAAGAGTTACATTTCAATTTCAATCAATTAAATCTCGATTTTGATCCTGTTTCTGAAACTTTAGGTGAACTGAACAGGATATTACCAGGAAAAACAGAAATAACGTAATATCCAATAAACATAGAAGTTTTTGCTAATTCTTCTGAATTATAGTCCGGTAATCAGATCGGTGCACGAAAGATTTATTCGATAGGGGAGAATTATGCTCGGGAAAAAGCGTCGAGCCGTGAAATAAATCATCGATAACCAGGAAGAATATTTATCGCGACTAATAAACGCGTTTACTATTACTCTCTATTCTGTACCTTTAGGTAGGGTCGTATCATCAATTAAGTTAGCCTGGGCGGCACGTGAACTGGGTTAAGAACAGCTCCATGAAGAAACGAACTTTCCTACGTGGCCGATCGTAATTTGTTTCACGAACAGAACCGGCAACTTTTTATCAATCGATTTGCCTCGAAGCACGGAGGAAAGCTCGGACCATGTAGAAGAGAACGTTCACGTCGCTGGTTGTCCATGATAATATTAGGTCAAACGATCTTATAAGTCACCACGCGAAGCCACTCTTTCCCATGCTTGATTTTATGTGACTTCAAAGAACGAGAAATCGTACAGAAAAAGATATTGCACAGCCCTAACATGGATACGAATATGCGATCCTCTTGTATCCACGACATCAGTTATTCCCCAAGAGTGCATGACTTCAACGAGATAATCTTACCATCTGTCCGAGAAGACTCGAGTAATTTTATTGTATACGTTACAGATCAGGCTGGTTTGCGTATAAGTAAGAACTTCCTTTAATTTGTCATCGGATGACTGGTTTATTCGAAAAATGTTCAAAGAGCTGTATATTGTCGCGTGTAACACGCATGCCTTCGAGTCGTTAATGCCACTACTAGCCGGATAAGATTGGCGAATTTTTTGCAATAAAGTTATGCAAATTAGAAATGACTTGGAATTACTCTAGTAAGATGCAGAAAACTTTCATTACATTGCAATTTCATTTGCATACTCAGCTTATTCAACAGCTCTAGCAGTTTCAGGGATATCAAACGATTTTAATGAGATAATTTTCTCGAAGGGAAAGAAGAAGAAGAAGAAGAAGAAGAAGAAGAAGAAGAAGAAGAAGAAGAAGAAGAAGAAGAAGAAGAAGTAGAAGATTGATGTATTCTTGCCAACAAAGTAGCGTAAATTGTAAATGATTCTGCGATGATCGAGAAATTCATTTAACGTGTTTCTTTCGTATAGCTAATTTATTTCGCTCGCAGTTAATTTTTATTTAGAAGCGTTAGAAGAAATATATATTTCGAGTAAACTACATGCACGAACGCGTGACTTTGACGAGAGAAATAAAACGTAGCGGCATATATAATTTGTTATAAATTTCTGCTCTCAAGCTTTCTCTAATTTATAATTTCATTTGCGTGTCGGATATATTTCAACAATATCTAATAAACGTACTTTCCCGAGTAATTCTCAAAATAGAATAAAAGTCACGAAAAAGAAATTCCATAATTCCTTGTATTTAACTATCCGCTAACACGTTTTATCAACTAATAAAAATTACAGTTACCATCAGCTATGGTGTACAAAGTTGGAGCCGGATGTCGCTTCACCTTGATGTAACCAAAATTTACGAGCAAAAAAGATCAGTCTCGTTCATTCTGTCCGCGATGAGATCACGGTGATTTTATTTCATTATTGACCAGGATCAGGCTGAAAATATGCATTAAATACTTATTACTAAACCAATCAACCGAACGACTTCTTCATGAACATCGTCAACGAGGGACAACTAATTGTCTGATAATGATCTAGCCACCATTAACGCACGCTAATCGCTTTATAGTATAATCGTTGCATGGAGCCGGTTTCGTTCTTCCTCGTTATAGCATTTCAATAATAGGTCACAAATATCTGACAGTTTATTCTGGCTGACATCATTTGCTTGAGCATAATCTACAATAAAGTGACGATCATTTTATATTTTAGAAACTGTTGAATTTCTACGAGATGTGTCCACCTTTTTCAAGATATTATTACGATCATTTTACTTATTAGAAACATAAACAAGCGCATATCCACGAAGGAAATATCGCAGTTCCGCAAGATTTGTTCAACTTTTTAAGATAATATTACGATTACATATTTTATTACATGTTTAGAAATCTAAACGAATAGAGGCAATATAGAGTGTTTATGGGTTTCGTTCACCTTTTAATACGGATTCTGATAGTCAAGATTGTATTAATATCGTGACTAAACTTCGCCTGAATAGTTCCTTAACACGTAATGATAGTATTTAGCAATGCAGATACCGTTTCATTAAACGAGCAAACTCTATCTATACATCGACAGTATCGAACTTTCCAATAAAAACTAAACTTAATTATAACAAGCTGAAAATAACAGAACAAAACAACTCTCTGTTTAAATAGCGAGCCAGGTTTCTCGATTGTTACATATTTTCTTAATTGAATACTCAGAAAAATGAAATGATTGCCAAGAGTGGTACAAGAATGTCGGCTAAATGCAATTTTTGCGCTGCATAATGCACGTTAGAGAAGACGAAGAAGATTGAACAATTCTAACTCCCGACACACTTAGGTAACAAATTAAGAAATGAATCGAGGAACGATAGACACCAATTACAGATGCAATTAACATCAAAATGGAATGTCGACGCTCGGCGTGAGGAGGGGGGGGTTGCACGTCGAGAGGACGAGAAGCAAGTTGCCGACTTTCCATCGTCTGTCGCGTAAAACCGTCTCGTCCCCATGACTCAAAATGTCAAGGTGTTCCCAGAGTGAAAGGACACCCGTATTTATGCCCTTTTTTCGCCGCGATTTACCACCACGGAATAATTAATAAATTATTTCCGCCAGCAGCCGGCTGTTCTTCACCCATAACGAATTGATTGCCACCAACAGCTATTGTTCAATCAATATAGCCTGTCACCGATTTTGCTACCAATCAGAATAGTATGCAGCATTTGTTTCTCCTTTGTCTTCATTTTGATTGAAATATTAGTTTGGTAAATCATAAAATATCCGCACGAATGTTCATGGAATCAACGGGTCTTTGTCGTTAGAAGTCATTTCACAAGAAATTTCCTCTCCATTTTACTAAAATAATTTTAAACGTCGGAGGTTTCGAGTGCTTCTAATTTCATGGCCAGAAACTGTGCGATGAATGAACCATTGTATCTTATGAGTGAATCTTATATAAATACACTCTGTTCATTACCGAAAAATGTTTTAGATAAAAGTCGAATGTTTCAAGAGGATCAATTCTGCTGTTATTAGCTTCTCCTTAGGTGGGCGCGTAAAGGTCGCACAAAAGTCAATCTTATTCTTTTTTTTAAATATACTTTGTTATACATTAATCGGTGCAGTTGAAAGTTCTCTATAAAAGATCATTAACCTACTCGTGTCGAAAAATTGTTAGTTCCATAGACGTTTTAATTTTTGCAAATCTGGCTTATCCGACCAATAGCAATGACAATGGCACTTTCATTCAATTTCATGTAGCTCTTTTACTACGATGCACCGAACAAGACGTCCCTGAAGCACTCGGTGGCTAATTAAACGTAAACGCGTCGACCGCTTAATGTTCACGATTCAAGGTGTAATAGAGCCACTTGATAAATGTGATGTTTCTAGAAGATCGTAAGATCGTAAAGATCGTTGTCCAGTTTCCTAGAGCACACTCATGCGAGTTAATTGTTTCAGGCTATTAAGACCTCTGTTTTATTGAACGTTCGTTGTACCAGTCTCTGGCTGAAGAGATCATGGGAAAGGGTACCAAAAGGAAAGGCTACAAACTGAAAATGTAACACCCTGTAAATTGTGGCTACGCTTTAATTAAGCTGGCCGAACTGTGCCGTGTCTTAAATGTAGATTATGGGATCACAGATTTAGAATGAAAGGTGAAGATTCTATGGAATTTCGTTCCTCGGGGATGTACATACATATAAAGATGCCGAGATAAATGAATACGGCGAACGCACGCTACAACTAATTTGAGATCTTGGGAACGTTCTGTGCGTATGTTGACAAGTATACGTATTGCTTTTCGTATTTTCTTTCTCAAGTTTTTTAGGAATTCGATATTCTTATTACTTTTCAAATGATGCTTTATATCTGTTTTATTATTTCTATCCTTTTATTCTAGCAACCTTGGCCGTGTGAACATATTCACGGTAACTTTAACGTATAAACCTGAGTCTGCGACTATTATACATACGATAATTTCGAAAACGTTTGAAAAAGATCGTACATCGTTCTCAAAAAGGATGTTATAAAGTTTTCGACTTGTAATTTGTTTCAGTAAATTATGTAGCAAATAATATAAAATAAAGCAAACGAAGCGCGGTGTCGTGTTCCATCTAGCCCGAACACAAAAGACGCTCGTCTGCACGATAAAAGTTAATTACTCATTTTTGTTCCCATCTCAATCCTATTTCAGTTTTATTCTTAACTATGTCTAGTTAACTAATTTTATTCTCGCCTTAAATTTCTCTGCTCCTTTTTTATTCTTCTATCTCTCATTTCTTTTCGTTACGTATGTATGCGCATAATTCTTTTCTCAATAAAGTTGCTCCTCACTTTCCTACTTTATTTCCATATGACGCCTTACTCATAAAAAATTTAATCGTAATTATAGATTAGCACGACTTCCGTCCTCTATTTGTCCAATTATATCAAACGATATCTGTTACCGAACAACGCTTCATGAATGAATATAGACATTGAATGGTAGCCTGATTTCGTTCCTCTAATGAATACGCGTTAAAGGCATCCATATGCATGCGAGATGCATATCTAAATACACGTACACCTATTATATTAGCATTGAAAATCCTATCAATTCCATGCACGGGACACTTTGCTAGCGACTGTCGACTCGATTAGCCATTGTAATTGATTCCGTGAAGACTATTGTTCAACGAAATTGAAGTTGTCAAAACGACTACACCATAGTGAGATCATCGCCCTGGCTGAAAATAACACCGTTTGATTGTTCGAGAATGTTTCATCGTTTTTTCATGATTAATTCAAGAAACGTCGCTTGAAATATTATTACGCATTACGATTTAAAAAGTGTAGAGTATTATTGATAGCATAATTAATAGTATACTATTATTGCAGCATTGTTATATACTATTATACTAGTATACTATTACAGTGCACTATTACTATTATTGTATTATAGTATACTACAATACTAGTATACTATTACAGTGTAGTAGTACTATTGTAGTATAGTATACTGTAATACTAGTATGCTATTACAGTGTACTAGTACTATTATAGTATAGTATGCTATTATACTAGTATACTATTACAGTGTACTAGTACTAATATAGTGTAGTATACTATATATTAGTATACTATAATAGTATTATAGATTATAATGCTAGTATACTATACTATAATAGTACTAGTATATTACAATAGTAGTATAGTATATAATAATAGTATACTATATACTACTATTATACACAATTACATAGGGATTAATCGGCCCTGACTGGATGCTGAAACGACTGAGAAACGAACAAGCGTCAAATTAAATTCGAAATGCTTCTGGCATTTCTGGTAATACAAGAATTTCAAGTTACGAGGTGTGTTCCTCGTTTGCAAGAAGAGGCCTTTAACTTCTCATCGTATCACCCGAGGCCACTTGATGATACGTTTGCATGCTGCAATCGATCCGGTCAACTTCCACGTTACACTGATACACGCGCAGAAAGAACTTGGTTGCCGATTCCGACGATCACTGTGTAACATAGTGTATATTAATTGCGTATTATTGTGTATGAATCGTAGCGAAGAATTAGAGCGACGGTTTGTACATAGCTTACGAACATATAACTTCGGTGGATGGGTCGATTCGTTGATCGATCAGCGGACAGCTTGCTGAAATATCAATGAATCATATTCGTTCTGATCTTTTATGGTGTTTGAAACACTGATCGGAAGTGACTTGTTTTAACGGTATTAAGATTACATAAGAGCAAATGATTACATCTCACGCGTACATGACAGATCGACTACGCCCTTCGTGTTTCTTAGTCGAGTTTGATCCGATTAATTAAAAGTTAGGATGATTTGATAGTTAGAGAGTCGAACAATGTTTAGGAAAGGTTACTCATCGGATGAAACGCCAGGTAAGACATATAGAATAATGGAGACATAGATTTCACTTGTAATCTTTTTTCAGTCGATTTATATAATTGAGTTCTAATTTTTAATATTGTCAGAGAAAATTCCGAGGATTCATTATAAATCCTATAATTTCATGAAGTTTGAAGATTGCATCAATCGCGAAATTTTCTTTCAAACTATTGACAGCGTTGCTTCCTGATCTCAGAACGGATTTCATTCGCTATGCACGCGATTTTAGTAACTAAATGTACACCGTAGAAATCAACGAGGAAAAAGCAGAAAATTCGTTATCCACGTAACGGAATTTTGGTCGATAGAGTTGTATTTGTCAAGAATGACGGGATATTTCACTTACGAAATTATTGCGCATTTCCTAAGACGTATTTACATACGAGGAAGTTTCTTCGAACGATCCGACGATTTTGTTCTTATTTGGAAACGATTAACCGTTCGTAATGAACGGAAACGATCCTCTCCTTTTTACGCTTCTGCCCCTCCACTCCTTCGCCATGTGTAACTCTGTAATTTTCGTCGTTAATAATTCTTAATTTTAATAATTATGAAAAATATAGGATCGCTCAATTCCAGGCCATTATATGGTCTGCAGTTCTACTTAAGGCCACAAAAAGAGAACGATTTCATGATAAATATCATCGACTCTTATAACTTAAGTGATTATTTTTCAAACTTTTTACGCTTTTGAATTATCATTTTCCATATTGTTATTACGCTTGTCAAGTTGCCGATATTTAAGTTTTCCTAGGTCACCGTTCTTTCTTATAATTAAAAAAAGAAAAAGAAAATCATAAAATCGCGTACAATTCACGTTTACTATAACTTCGAGTTTCCTCGATATTTCTTCTTACGCGTACTTATATATAGTGGATTACTATACTTCCAGGTTACTGTAATTCTTTCAAGCGATCTCAACCGTTAACTAATTATAGTTTTTGATGAACGCAACAAATTCTGTTTCCGAAGCTAACATCCTCAAAATGCATTCGAATCTATTGCGTGCAATTTCTCCAATAACGAAGACTTTATCGCCCCAGGCATTGATAGTTTCCAGCTATGTACGTACGTTGAAAAAACTTGCTGTGCTTCCATCGGACAACGGTGGATAAGAAATCGCATCTATTCTACGGATGACAATGAATTAATGGGACCGTTTTAAGAGCAATCGTTCATCTAGCGGCAATCCACACGAAACGAATCGGTCAGTCTAAAGTTACAAATGGAAAGTTGGAACATTTCACCGCTTCGACAGACATTCTTAATACTTGATTTATGTAGATTCTGTACGATCTTGCTCGATGTGATTCGCCGGTTCGTTGGTCGATAAAATCGCACGATAACAAGACTGTAATAATTAGAATTCTATTTGAAGACAAACGATTATCGTCTGTAAATTGCCATTCTAAATGCAATAGAGCCAACGCTAGAGAATCGTTCGAAGAAGCCGCAACAGAGAAACCAGTGCTATTGTAGCGTCATCGTCATAATCATCGTCGTCGGCTAGTTCAATTCCCGATGCACGGACGCAACTGCCTACACGTGCAATTCCATGAATCCCATTCGCCGCGAAAAATCTTCACGAGGTGCGCACAGGAAACAGCTCGCGCCGCGAGATTAAAGGGTGAACAGGCAACGCCGATCATATCTGGCCGAGCATTTCATTTCACTGCACAGTCTCAACAACTACATGTAACTGTAAAACCTATTCTTTTTCTCGTTAACGTCAGAGCTAACTGCAAGTATAATCTAGAAAGATCTAATTTCATTTAGTTAATTCCTCTCTTCTTTTACAACGCTACGTTTTTATTAATCCTAGGAACTTACGCTCTTTCTTTACGCGATTCAATCTCGTTTCTTGCCGCGTGATCAGTGATCCACGGCAACTGAGGGCAGGGCATCTACTTGTTATTTGATTTCACCAAAGAAATTTACAGATGTTTACTTACGATACGATCGCAAACACCCCTTCTCGTATTTCTTCGATTGATCTCTACAATTCACGTAAGACTTTGATATTTCAATATTTTAATGTTCAACGATGGGAAACGAATAAAATTCAACCGTCTTTGATTATTAATTTGCTCTAATTAATCGCGATGCCTACTTACGTGTTCGAGGAAATTTTTTTACTAGCATCGTTGCCGCAATCTGATTATCGCATCACCAGTTATAATGGCCATTTCTTTACGGCAGACGTCCCTGTAAGCTAGAAAGACTAAGGAGAATAACGTGAACAAGTCGCTTCGTTTCCGAGGCGAGAGACGCCGCTAACTTGCTACGGCCTCTGCTTACCATAAGAAGCATTGACCCACTGGTAAATGCTCGTTAAAGTTAAACCTTCCAACGATCTATCTTTGACTTTGACAAGCATCCTGCAGAATAAATAGGTTGCTTCGCAAATAAATCATGCCATATTCAAACGATGAGATTCCTAAATAAGGTTAAATTATAATTATCAATATCTGTTTACAATAGTAATATACGTACGTCCAAAAACGAGGATGTTGCGTTTGTGGTAATTAAAGTATCTCCATTCGAACAAACAGTAAAATTTCCCATCATAATACACGGATACGGCGTTCTTTCGTGGAGATGTCCGAAGAAAACGTCGTTCCTACATTTTGTCTGTACCGAGATTCCATTTACAGACTTTCTTGAAAGTCTTCAAAGTAGACTTCATCTTGTCGCGGTGGGTTTCTTCATCTTATCTTTATCGTTTGATTTATGTATGTGTATCGCTGTGGATCGAAGTATGCTCTACTTTATTAGTCATGTCACGTTGCATCCTACTATTTTTCATCGACAATTGCACATTACACTATACTTTTTACTAAATTATACCATACTTTATTCGTAATTAACGATAACACGATTCCGATCGAGATCGATGATTATCAGGTGTCCAGCGAGATTCTCTTGAATCTTGCGAGAATATAGAAAAATACACTTAGAATGTTTCTCCGATATCAAACGACTTTATCGTTCGATACAGCGAACCTAAAATACCTCGTTTTACCTTCTTCTTCTTTTACCAATTTATCCAGCAAATACGGAATGTTCTCGTTGCTTCTGGCACCACTCTCTTCACAGACTTTTTAAGACAGAGTTTTCAAAATTATCATTCAATTGTGATTTCCAGTTAAGTTAAAAGATTTGACAAGGATTTTGTTTCTTGTCAGTCCTTCGACTGTTCCTGTCCTTTTATTTTTGTCCTTCGCTCTTTTTGTTTTCCGTCTAGAGGAAAGTGCTATCGTTTCATCTATTTTCACTCAGCAAATCGTAGTATTAAAACAAATATGGAGCTCGAATTCTAAGAATCCTAAGACATTTTTGCAACGTATAGAATAAATAATACATCCTCATGCAAAGTTAGTTGGCCGTAAATATAATTCTAGGGCGTGGCGTTGGTTGTAATACAATCGACATTACCATTTGTTCGGACACCCAATGATCTGTTACGCAGCTTCTTAGCATTTTACATAATTTATTCGACTCCTACGAGAAGAGAAAAAAAAAAGTCACGACTATGACAACTGCGGCACAATGAGCCACCTCGGCAAAATAATTGATGTCAAACGAGACTTAATAAATGCTCTATTTAAATGATAATATACCACTAGGAAATTTCCGTATGATCGATATTATTTAATAAACATTATTGCCTCGTAGAAAGTATTAACTCGAATACAATGACGCTATATAGCTACTGTAGCATAGTACATTAATAATATCGTCTGATACAAAGTACTATGAATTTCACGCAAGTGTTCAAAAATACTCGGATATTGTTTCTTTATATTCGATATTCGGTTTATTTTTGAAAAGACGTATATTTCAATAACGAAAGTATGCACAGGTCAAAGTTGAATGATTTTATTCCTAATAATCAGTATAGCTACGGATGTATAACAGTATATTTTAGTTTATTTTATTCAAGTATTAAGCGTATCTTGTACTTTTAATTCGGCTAAGATAATTTTTTGAAGTCAATATACTTTACAACTTTTCAATGTAAATACTCTACTATCGAATGTTGCAAAATATAGTAATTTAACTTGGTACGATTTATATCATAGTTACGCTAAATGTAGTATAATTTATTTTAGTTTCAACGTGAGATATTAAGCACAGATCGAATGCATTTCAAGCGCAAAATAAAGTACATGTATTATTGAAAGCTAAGAACGAGCCATTTTATTTCGTCGTGAGCATATAGGGTGCAAAATTATGAGTAAATTAAGTACCCGTTAAGTAACTATACTAGTGGTTACTTGTAAAATTACAACTGTTCAATATTAACATCTTCGTGTACATGAAAATTATCTCGTGAATTCTTTTTATTTTTATCTCACGTGCGTTTAGAAGATTAGAACACGATAATGGAGTAAAGTGTATGATTAATATGTTTGATGATACGATTAACGTGAAACACGATAACGTTACCAATTCGCTAGATATTGACGCAAACGAAATATCAATACGTAACGAGTATGCACGAGTCATTACGAAAATGTTTATCCGGCAGCGATTGTTACTGCAATCTCACCTTCACTTCGATTTCTATACTCGTATGGTGCTTTTTCTCTAGCGAATAGCACGAACATCCTCTTTATTAACGTTTTGAAACGATCGTTGTGCAAGAACAATCCTTGCAGCTATGTAGATCGACTTATAAATCACGCGTTTCAATTGAAGACGTATGATAAAATAAACCTTATTGCTTATTTCTTCTGATTAATTTACAGAAGATTAATTCTTTAATGTCATCATCGAAGGAAAATCGTTTAAGGAAAAGGAAGCTACTACGTTTTCACTCAAGTACGTGTATTTTAGAGATCTACAAGTAACTAAATGTCGTTAGACGCTTTATTATTATCTGATATTAGATAGAAGGTAAAAAAGCTATTTTTTTTTTTCTTTTTTAGGAATATACAACTAAAATTGCGGCTGATACGATTACAAAACGATGGTATGGAAATGAAACTGTGCGTGGCGTGAGAGTTAATCCATAATACATTTAGAGATAAAAAAAGGAAGAGTCTGTGTTTACATTCGCGTTAAATAAAGGTAAACGTTATAATGCTATAAATTGGCGGCAGTGAAAATGAGAAACTGAAAACCAGTTTTACTTGTGCCTTATGTAAGCGAGAATAGTTCGTAGATCATAAAAATTTCGATCTAGTCATACATCCTTTGTTTTTTTTATTAGGAAAAGTCTGGTTAACTGTATTATCAATGCGCCATGAGCTTAAGAAATTGTCGGCAAAACTTGGTAAAATGATTTTGTCGAACGAATATAACCAAAAATGTTGAGAAGAAACAGAGCAAAATTTCTCCGCCCTACATTCTCATTACTGTAATCTGGACATTAAGCAGAGGAAATAAATAAAAAATCTGTGCTCCAAAGCATCTGCTTGAGAGCAGGTGGCTCGACACACCATGCATGTTGAGCAATTTAGTAAATAATGTAACACGTCATTTTCCACTCGTTTGCGATATATTTATTATTATTCGACTATTCTGATTATTCTGACGATTCCTTAGTACCCTACATTTTGCTGTGTTTTATTTGTACACTATACTAATCGCCAACAAAACTGCTACAGTCCTGTCTATTTCTCATTACAACGTTAAAGAATAAAAATTAGCTGACAATCCTCCAATGTTAGTAGTAATTTTCTACGGGGATTAAGTAAGATACGTAATCCTGTTTGTAAGTAAAAGTAAAACCATCAGATTGGCAGATCTTATTTATCGATTTCGTTCTTATTTATTACATTAATTGTTAGTTCGATTCAAGTATCTTTTCTCTTGTTGTTTAATAGTAAAAGATTTTGTTCGTTCTTTTATTATACGGTTTTAGCCAGACGTGGACAAAATACAACAAGAACCTTGATAGATGTAAACACGTGTATCATATAAAAAGAATCAAATTAATTTTGTTTCATTAATATTGCTTTTGCGTTTAATTTTCTCATTTTTCATTAAATCGCAAAAGTATTCTTACTTTTTGTCCCGTGTCTCTGATATCACACGGGAGTTCTTTCGAAAATATCGATCTCGGGAAACGTTAAGGTGATTCTTACGCCCTCTGCGATTTGCACTTGACATCTTACTGAACATTGCGTTTCATATTCTGTAATGCCGACCATTCAAAGGTTTTTTACGCCCTCTACAATTTATAACATGATACCATTGCAGACATTGGTGAAGAGAATTCTACAATACCGGTAACCAGTAACAAATATCAAATTTCTTTAAATATAAATAATATCTATTCGTTAAAGAGTCGTCATTTATTGCCGTTGATGTATTATAGTTATTATAGATTAACAAAAAAAATTTATTAATTTTATTTTTACTAGGCATGTCAATCTAATTAATATAAGTTATCTTAAGAGCCACTACACACGCCTTTAAAACTGTAATATGTACATATATTTCTCGAAATATAATTTTATGTATTGTAACATATGCATGTAAATATTGTCATGCATAGATATCTGAATATGACGTTACAGTCAGAGTGTAACAAATAGCATTCTTTTTATGTGGTTGCGCAAAACCGAAGGACAGTGTTTAGCTAAAAATAGGTGCAACTGGTATCTTGTATTTCTCTCGATTAACTTATTGAATCAGCGCCAATCTTAGGTTTCCTTTTTCTCTGCCGCGATTAAGATTCTGCCTTAAGAGATATGTAAAGTCACAAAAATGCGCAACGTTGTACTTATTATATCTCAGTAATATTTCATTCAAAATCAAATGATCTATCAGAAAAAAAATTGTACAACTTATCTTGAACATCATTTCAAATGAAGTGAATGCTATATGGTTACATACCTGTCAGTGGTTCTCATCGACACCGAAAGTCGATATGTAAATCAATACGATGAGAGAACACTAAAGCGCATTATTGTGGGCAAAATATGTACACAAATAAATTGTAGATAAATAATGTTAAAAATTTAAATATCAATCAAATCGTCTCTTTATATACTTGTAGACTTAACTAATGAAATATCATTCAATTCATCGTAACTTGAAAATGCGAAAGGCAATATTATTTCGCAATTATCTTACAATGCAACGTTGTATATATTTTAAATATTATAAATAAAAAATACCATAAATTATTTATTCTTGTTGTTGAATATCAATTTGTACAATCTATAAACTTTATATAAACTACGAAATATATATGAAATTTTACATTTAAATACCTGATAAATTAGTTATCGTTAAATTTTATGGTACTACATCAAATTGTTATCCAATAGGGGAACATAAAATCACTACAGATTGAAGAGATCTTTAAATTAGACGGTAGACTTAAGGGTTCAGTTACTTACATATACATCACGACCGCGACTAGAAAGTGTATGTAGTAGTCACTAAAAGTCTTGGGGTAGGGCAGTGGAAATTTCCACTGTACCCGCTGAGACGGTCAATACTCTCTTCGTGCCGTAACGTGTGCTACACAAGGACCACTCGAACTAGAGGAAGTTTCAAATGAGAAGAACATAAGTACGTACATGCTTGCGTATTTGGATGTCAATGATAATTATACAAAACCTAGTAGAAGAATTACTCTATCTAATTACAACGTAATTACTATATTTAACCTAGAAATATGCAAAACTTGCCATTCAGTGATTTACCACATTGTTCGTTACGTATTTTCTATCAACTAGTAGTAAGTACTTTACACCACTAAAAGAAAAGAACTATTTATTATAGATAGGAATATCCAATCGATAGTAGCACCATCTCGACGAGCTATCTCGAATTGAAACGAAATTGAAATCTATAAATTTGACTAGTTATCGATATTAATTTTTACACAGAAATCGAGATCGAAAAGATAGAGAAATGAATCTATGTTTCCGTCGAATAATTTAATAGTTGTGTCTTTTACATCTGAAATCTATCACAAACTAATATGATTGTAATCGTGCAATTCATTTTGTTTTCATAAATTGGTAAAAATATAGAACCCGTATTTGAAATTTTAATATATAACATTATTACACTTGTTCACAGGAAACGTTATAAATGTGGAAATTTACTGAATGGAAAGTACCACGTTGTTAATTGTGGCATAAAGGTCACGGGTTAATAAACAGGCAAGCAGGCGCCAGCTACTCCCGATCTATTAATCAATGTAATCATTCATTTTATATGCCAAGGGACAAATATATTTAAATAAATCGCTAATACTTCGGTAAGCAACACATCTAAAACGCAACAGTTGAGCCTTTATCTTGCCGATAGAAATAAAATTAAACTTATAAAATTGCTTAACAAAACTGACGATCAGCACGTGTTTCTTTTATTAATTGCAAAATGTAACGAAATGGACGCGTGAAATGACCTGTAGATAGAAGATTTCTCTTTTTCTACATAGCACAACATTCAGCGTGTATACGTGTAGGTAAGTATGTACTACGTATGTATATAGACGTAGGTACTTGTGGCAAAGAAACGGCAGCTAGCCAACGGTCACGTGACACATTCTGAATGCAGCGAGAATCTTTAAATACCTATCTATCTATGCACAAATGCTTACACCTCCCATGAATGCGGGCAAAGAGGAAATTATTCTTCTTATTGTTGATCACGTTTAGATACGAATAATACAACCGATATTTAATACCACATGCACATATAGTGGCAATATTTTGATATAGATTTCTTTATTTAGAAATAAAAAGATTGCGCTTTATCTACGTAAACAATGAACATACATAATTCAGTGTGTAACGCAATACTCCTTTATAATTATAGAATTAGATAAAATAAATAATATTTCTTGCACAAGCAAGTTATGAGTATTCATGTATATATGTATATATGCAATAATGTATCTTGCTCATCAGCATTTTCGTATAAAAGTATGTGAATCAAATCAAAGAATGGAATATAAACATACAAATATTTAATTTCATTTATTGTACATCGTATGTGTGTTAAAAATTATTGTCTAAAATAATTGAGAACAAATTAGACAAATACATATTTACATCTAACAATCTAACCTATGTCACAGAGCAAATGTAAAATCAAACAATTGAATAGATCGAATGAAATTAGACCGTAAACTGTAACAATTCGCGCTATAATCAATTATTGTATACATTTACGATAAGCACTGTCGCCACTAAGGTAACAAATTTATAATACAGATAAATTCTAGTGAAAAACTACCGAAATGTTGTTAACAATGTATCATATATTTTTATATGGCAAAATCGTGCTTCCAATATATGTTAAACGTACTTACAATATTTATCAAATTTTTCGATTTTTTCACAAATGTTTAAGTATACATCGTTTTGTATACAAAGTTGCAGAAAATTCATAAGCGAACAGAAGCACAACTATTACGAACGAGTGCGGAAAGAACTCGAAAGTACAAGTCGGCACGATAAAACATGCAGAAGGGTTTCTTTCCTTTCCAGCACAAAGATCACCGTGTTTTATCGTTCGAGCGACACCCTAAGTCCTCGGTCGGTAATCAACGAATACTTCAAAGTCGAAGAGTTCAAAATCATCCATAGATGTCATCAAGCTAATTGCTTTCAGCTGACAATATAATGTCATAATAGATGTCGACAATATAGTAGACTTATGATAAAAAATTAACAAGAAAAGAAAGAAACATTCAAATCCCGTAAAGACTACAAGAGAATGAGCTTAAAAAATTAACAAGCCGTAACGAAGCAACAGTTAGTTGCTGAATAAAATTTTAAGATTTTTAAGAATCTTAGGACATACACGATACCGAAACAACAAATAATATTAATAATATATAGTAATAATAAGTGTTTATCTTTTCAATTTGCAGTATTTAATTCTTGTAGAATATCACTATCTATAATTAACAATTTTCGAAGGAAAAGTTTCCTTAGAAACAGGGATTAAGTAAGATCTTATAATTACTAAAACAGCACGAAAATGTACAAGCATATCTTCGATTGAAAAGATAATTAGTGAATAACAAATGTGTCAACCAATAAACGCAATAATTTGCCATGTTCTAATAATATCTTTGTTGATATGACACATAACTAGATATACTGTATCATGTAATGCGTTTACTTTATTCGATAAAACATTAGCATTCATTTGATATGGTGGTTGAATAAAATAAATGATGCAGTTTGCAAGTTTTGATTAAGAACTAATCACCTATTGCAAGGACATCGTTCTCTCTGTCTTCCTTCCTCTCTCTTTCTCTTTCTCCAATAAACTATTAATATAAATATTTAGCCTTTTTTTATCGACATACGATCGATATAAACAGACGCTAAACCATGTGATTAAGGATTGTATGTTTCCTGCATCTAGATAAAATAGACTTAAAACTACGTAAGCTGTTAGAAATTTATATGAATAATGATAAATGAAGACTGATCCAATATCATAGAAGAGGACTACGACGTAGTCACAGGCGCGGGCGCCAGGATGGCGCAACAACTTTGACTGAGATCGATAACGTGAAAAAGAGATATCAGTCCTATACCCTACCGCTGCCCTTCAGTTATGACCATCCATTCTAATATTTTAATAAAACGACTACAATTGCACTCGCATTAGTCCGATCAAATAATCTCATTTCCATTAGAAAATTTGAAACCTCTTGCCGCGTTTCTTTGCTCAAGAGAGACCTCCTACGAGCGCTCAATCGCTCTTCCCCTAAAGAAACCTTACACTAATGACTCAAAGAGTTAAATCTGCTTAGCATGCTACAACGCGTCTTTCTTTAAGCATAAGTTATACACTTTCTATAAGTTACTCCTTAGGCAAGTTTTCAAATCCTCTCTGCATTTGTTAACTTTAAATGCTACAATTTTTATTCGTTATGTTTATTATTTTATACGGAAATATAGTTGTAGTTTTTCTAAATAGATATCAATAATGAAATTGGTATCGATTAAACACACACGGAGTCTTATCTTCGAAGACGTGCAAAAATTTTCTCAATTCTGATATTTTGTATTTTACGGAAAATAAGAAGAATGATGTGTTAGTTGTCCGTTATTGTCTTTCACGGCAAATGGATTTAGCTGAAAAGAAGGCCACGACGTAGTAGGCCAACGTGGTATTGATTTCGGTCGGTCGGAGTTCTCTGCATCCGCGCTTTCAGTGTCATTTGAGTACGACGTAGAATGTAGATATATTAGAAAGGTACACCGGAAAGGAACTAAACCACGTTTCTTGTTCGATCTAATTTCAAGTGAGAATGATATACGCGAAAATACGAATGACAAGCAAGTTTGTTTCGTATTGTTAGTCAATAAATTCGACGTGATGGCGATATTTCGTCGCAGTTAATATTAATCTATTACTGAATAAAGAAAAAAGAAAAAGAAGAAATGTAACGTAATCGAAAACCGATACTTGTGTCAAGTATACGTCGCAAGCTATTTTTTTACCACATACCATTCTGTATTTGTGTAGGTTTGCGTAGAGATACCACACAAATATACATACGTATATGAAAAGTTTAAAAATTTGAAAATCGCGCTTTATCTGTAAATCGGTAATCGACATTTAGCTCAAACTTACCAGCATTTGTCAATTAACAGCGAGTCGGTTAATTTCAACAGGTAAATAATTCGTTATACATTGTAAATGATCCGTAAGATTCAGCATGAATGAACAGTTAGTGTTCCGACATTTCTAAAAAGATGAATGGCCAGAAAACGATTTGAAACGAATGAAATGCTGTACTCGTGCTGTGATTTTCAGGTTTTAAACGGCTACATAACTGGTCGGTAACCGGTCGATGGCAAGACCTTACACCGACATCTGTATGGAGGGTAGAAAACCGATACAGAAACATGGCTAAGACTGGTTTCCCTTGAAAAAGCGAATCGGTCTCGGCAGACGGCAGTAGGGAATTTCCCCAGTCAGATAATATTGTCCTTGTTGAGAATCCAAGATCTTGTACCAAGGTCGAGTCGATCTCGCATGATTAAGTTGCTCCCTGTTGCTTTGTTGAACCATTTGATCGAATTATCAGTTCAGCAGAATTTTCTATGCTCGCAATCAAAAGCACTATACGTGTGATAAAATCGCAGGATTATCTCGATAATAGTCGCTATTTCGCAATAGACATTAGTCGCGTCAGTTATATTTATTGCATCTAGGTCCAAATTGCGTTAGGTTGTTCACGATTGACAGTCATGCTAATTCTTAGTCGTTAGAGACCGTTTCATGCTATTTCTCGTAACGAAGTGTGCCGAGAGCGTGATACGCGAATGCACAATCAAATTTGTCGCCCCTCGAGGAATATCGTTATCATCTATTCAAATCTGACTCGGCCTTTTAAAGCTTCCACCGAAATATTTCTCGTATACTTCTCTAATAGTTAGTGGCATCGTAGAATTCAATAACTTTAAGGGATCCGTTCGTCTGTAGACGATGATCGATTACGTTATTGAAATCCATTAAATCTATTAGATTCTTTATAAAGTTATTAATAATAATTCAGTTAACTGGAAGCGTATTTGTGCGCGGCAATAGAGCTGTCAAATAGCAACGTGTTGCGTTACGTACGAATTCCATGAGGGCACGTAATACAAAGCAGATGGAATTGTCACGCCAACTACGCACGTCATATCATTATCAACCACACGAGTAAGGAACTTATACACGTATATTCATTGTTACGTCGCGTAACGCAACCTTAGACCACCCAGCGGTCATGATATTTAGCGCACAGATCCTTCTTGGGGCACTCAATAGACCTAGGGATCCATCATAAATAATCTATTGTAATATTTAGGATTCTCAGGCCGTTCGAGGGTCCCTTTTATAGCAGTCATCCTGTAAAACAATCCCTAGATTTATTGACCGTTCCAGAGGAAAAGCGAAACAGCGAGTTTTACCAGATGCTGATTTTCCCATGACCAACGTTTAGTCGGAGGTAGTCACCACTTACCCACACTCCTGACTTCTTGGTTTTTATCTATCCAATTAGCGTCAACTCACTTTCCTATCGAAAAGAGACATCAACAATCAGCTTTCTCTGTATCTTAAGACACATCCAACAAGAGTCTTCCTTTGCATCAACGCCACAACTAAAAGATTACTTTCGAGTCAACCGTCATCTACGTAACTTCGAATAAGTCAATCGTCTTCGCATTTACCGCGTCCGAGTCAAACTAACGTCGCATCAAGTCCATCGGTTTACGAGTCACTAAATACGAGTGATACTCAGTCTTAATCATACGTCTAACGAATCATAATTACGCACTTTGTCCGAGTAACGACACTCGAGTCTCAATACGGTATTATCATTAGATCTGGAACTTACCGTTAATTCATAAATTATAACGCTATTCCATATTGTGTCGTGTAATAATAGGATATCAAAACCTGTAAATACGCGAGATAAATGTTGTAAATATAGTGAATATTAACCCTGTAAAACCTGTGTCATAATCAATCAACCACCCCTATTCTCTTAACCGAAATCAGGGGATCAACTGCGCCGCGACGTCGATTATTGCAATCGTAGCGAGAATTTACGCCTCTCGCTGACGCGCTACTTCGTGACCGCGTCTCTCCGCGAACGGTTGAATAAACAGTCATCAAGAAGAATCTTAATAACGATATTTCCGATTCACTGCTTGTTATCCAAATACGGCTATTTCCAAACTGGCTAAATTATTTAGCGAACCGGTGCAAATTACAATAAAGGATACGTTTTGAAACTGCCTTCCAGCGTATACAGTTTAGAGACGTCTCTGAACGTGGATCGTATTGATGCACTCACCGCCAGTCGCAAAGATAAAACTTGTGGATGGAATGTCTTAATCCAAATTGAAATTATTAGTACGATTAATTGCAAGAAAAGCAGTCCAAATTTAGCTGCACGCACGACCAAGATAAAAGTAATTACGTTTATCATGTTTGTTAATGCCATCTGCACATGTTTAACTTATATGTAGATATGTATGAGGTTGGATTAGGATAGGTCAGAGAGAGCCAATATAATGTATAAATTATACAAGAAAGTTAAGTGGACAGCTGTGTTGATATCTGACGTGCGTCATGAAGAATAGTCGATTCCTCGTTCCAACGATAAATTAATCTTTAATCTGTATAAAAATGAATTTTAATGACTTTCAATACACTCTTTTAATATGGAAGGTTATATTGCCAGTAAAAAAAACTGCAAATATTTTGCATTATATTAATTACTGATGTAATTGATTAACGGCATAATCATCTTCGAATTGAGGCAAGAAACGGCGATTTAAGAATAAAAATCGATCTTTCGTGGGGCGGAATCGCTGCAGCTAAGTACGTGAACGTAGTTAGTGTTTAATCACAAAGATAAATGATAAGGAACTGGCGGTGTTGTACGCACCGAATCTGTAGCGGAAAGAGGTTGTATGTTAAAATGTTAACGTTGAAAATAAATGAGAAATAACAAACTAAATCTCTGCCTCGCTATTTGCTTTCATTTTATTCGAACTGCGCGTTACACATTGTACTAACAATAAGTCTTGTCTTTCCGCAAAAGTATACGAAGTATACAATGAAAGACCTGTTAGAAATTCGGCCAGAATGACAGTATGCACTGATTCGCTTTTAAACTCTTCCTATTCTTTCATCCGTAGTCTGGCTCCTTTATACATCCGGTCGCTCTTACGTTGGGAGGTTTCTAGGTATTACAATGTTCGTCTATAGGTATGCCAATGCTCAGGTTTATCGTATGTATCACAACTGCATGCTTTGGCAGCGATCGTGACAGCGTGCTTGCAAAAATGTTCACGTGGGTGTCGAGACGGCGCGTCACGGCACCCCTAGGCGCCGCTCGCTGCGACGACCTACGTCGCTATTACGCCGAAAATAACAAGGTAGGCTGGTTGACATATAAGTACAGACGCTATGTCGATCGAACATACTCATACACAATTCACGTTCACCGTGCGTGAAATCGCGAAACCTCCTCCTCCGAGATTATAATGCAATTAATTCTCAAACGGTAAAACAACCTTTTAACCCTAACGTTACTTGCATCCCTATAGACACAGGTTTGTATCCGGTAATTTCTAGAAATCTGTGTCACTCTCTTCGAAGTTGAGCACTCTAGTTTACTATGTGCCAACTTTACTTACCTTTCTGCTAATAATTTTGGCTATAGGTGCGTGCGGTACCTATATCGTACTTATTAGTACTATATCGTAGATACTGAGACTCATCTGCGATGACTAATTAAACATTGTGGGAATTAAAAAGATAGATGACAAATCGCATAACGTTTAATTCGATTTATTACGAAGAAAAGTATATATATATTTATATATACGTCTCACGCGATATTTCGTTGATGTATTATATGTATGACTTTTGTCAGTAAACGATCGTTATTATTAATAATAGAAGGTATTCGTCTGCGTTATTACCAACTATGTCGATAAGTTCTGAAATAAGTCGTGTCGTTTTAGTAGCTACAAACGGTGCTTCCTCGTCGCGATGAATAGCGAAACGCCGGAGAAGTTTTCCGATAACCTGAAGTACATCGAATATATATATAGTATAATTTAACAATGTTACGAATTGTAAGACGATGACAGATACCGGTGTTGCAATGCGAGAAAAAAGTAAAGAAAAATTAGCTTGCAGTTCAGTCATGGCGTCAACAGTGGAAAGTTTCCGCTCTCCTTTCCAACGTAATCCGTAATGGAAAGCTATATTTTCCTTATCGCTGTAAACTATTGTAATCTAAACCGCGTTGTGTTACCAGAATACAATATAATATACGAAACATATTGATAGAACGTCGAATTGAGATATTTACACTGGAGGCTTCTTGCTCGATCGAGAAGAATTTCTTTAAACCTAAGCATAGAATCGATACTTGTAAATATATGTGTGTAAAGCCTAGTCCAAACTGACAGACAATTGTTGGCAGCCAAGCCACGGACTAACGTTGTCCGTGGAAAATCTGCGGAGAAACGAACGTACGTACGATGTGTAAACTGTCCATAGACAATCGCTTGTCAGTCTGGATTAGGCTTAACAGGGCCTTGCAACGCTTCGGCAACTTTTAAAACAGGCTTTTATTTACATTGCTTCCTTATCCGGCGAATGATTGTACGATTAATCACAAGGCAATTCTCGATCGATCGAATTGGAAATTCGTGCAAATCTATCGTATGACGGTTACTCGGAAGAACGTGAGGTCTAGGAATCATATTAATCAGAGAAACGCAAGGTTTAGGAAACAATTGTCCAAACGATATCGCGCTATCTTGCCTTTGTTTAACGATCAATTATTTCGAGCGTTCATGCTCACACGTATGTAGATAACGACTTGAAAAGATTACAGGACAGAGGAAAAACCGTAAGAAAGAAACAATTGTTGTCGCTTAAGGCTTGTCCTCGAGTAAAGCTTGAAAAAGTATAATTTCTTTGAACCGATGACCTGGCTTGATCGCGTGAGTCTTCTCGTGTACGAAGAGAAGTCGATCGCGGTTCATGAATTTCCCAGCCATGTTGCATGTTAAACGAATCAACGTGAGAGGAGTTGTGTTCTAAGAATAATTCACAACGAGTTAGAAATAGTATCGCCGTACAAACGTATTGATCGGCGACCCTATTCCGTACCAGCCAGAAAGTCCATCGACCTGAATTCTTTTCCGAACCGCGTTTTACCTGTGCTTCTGTACTCGTCAACCGCATTCGGAGTTCAACGGGTTCTTCCACCGTGGTCGTTTCGGAACAGCGCGGTGCAACGCGGCGTGCCGTCGATCGTTCTACAAATAGCAAGGTCTCGAGCTTCGCCTCCCTAAATAGATCGCATTTAAAGCAAAGTCGTTTGTATGCAAAGCGACTCGGTTAAATACTGTTGAATCAAGATCGTTCACTCGTCGAACCTACCTTTTGATCACAGTCGCATCCATAGGATTTCATCGGTAGCATGACTCCTCGGCCAAGGACAAGGTGCTACCACTCGTCCCACGTTGAACCTGTCCATCCTGAAGCGCATGATACGCGTAATGTCGACGCGAGTCGAGAAATCGTTATCTAACCTATGCGAATGATAGGAATCGCTTTGATCGAGAATGAAGAAACAGAGAGGGGAGAATGGAACGAAATATAGTCGGTCGATAGACGCTGGATGCGAGCTTTCTAAGCTCTCCGGCTGAAAGAGACCCACACATATACATACTTACCTAGACGTTCCGAATGGGAATGAAACGAGATAATGCATGGTGGGTGTCATCCGGTGACTACCTACACGCTGCCTAACTTCCTTCCTGCATCTTTGTACTCAACGTTCTTGTTCAAATCCTCTAGCTGTTCCTAGATAGAATTGCATTTTGTAAATATAAAAGAAACCGAAACGGAGTTGATCGTGTCATTCGGTAAATTGCAACCATAAATGAAACAAAAGCATCGAAGTACAATACACGTGATATTGTTTTTCACGTGTTTCGCGCGTAGTTACACCAAGTATTTTTCTGTTGCGCTGGTACAATTTTCGCGCTAATAAACCAAACACAGTGACACACCATCGTACGCGGCGGCTCTTCACGCTGTGGAAATTTCCATTCGTGAAAACCAGTGGCGTAGCCAACCGCTTATTTCGCGCTGAAACTTCTTCGACTTGCATTCAACTCTCGCACTCATATTTCGACATATCCAGAATGTTTGGTGTCCAGCCTGCATACAAATGCCAATCGTAGAGGTATCTTCGGTCGTCCTAATCGATTTTTACGTTCTCGTTAGACATAGATTTGAAACTCGAATCATTCTCTGTGCCACCGTTATCTATTATTTCAATGATTTTATCGAGAATGATAGCTATAAGTCACGCGTTGATAAATTAATACTTTTTTTGATCACATGGTAATCTATATCTTCGCTTCTTAGTACGTGGAAACTAACCACGAGAGTATCTATGTATTGCAACATCATGATCCAATGATTCCAATGACTTTGACATAACGAATACGTAAAAATTATCGGTCGTTTCGATAATAATCGTTCTTAGCTTCACTAGCTAAATATTTTTTAACATCGTTCTTTCCTCTTGGTCTTGCCGTTAAATTTATTTGAAAATATCAGTTGATCGAAACACGAGTCTTATGTCATACTTACTAGAATTAAATTATCTTCAAATTTCGGCATAAAAGCGTATAAAAGTTCAATACCAATATTTCAGCAGACAAAGATAAACACCAGATGGTTTCAACGATTGGCTGTGAACGCTTGATCATGCGTTATCTCATTTTAAATTTCTGATAATAAAACAGACTAAACGGTATAACAAAGTTTTCTACGTACGATTCATTGTTATTCGCGTATTACGTCAAAGTAACGATTGCAAACGACTGCGATGACGTTAGCTACCGGCATAAACTAAAAATACGACTATTTCCTCTAGGCTTTTTCCAAATAATACCATGAAAAGAACGAGTCTGCCGCAATTATATATAATTAACGAAACTCGTAGAAGACCTGCAGGTAAAGTATTCTTACAAGCGGCTTGTGTACGATCGAGTTACAGCCACACGGTATTATTTTAACGCGAAATATCATTCTAGTTAGATTTTATATTTTAGAACTCCAAGTATATATCTATCTAACGATCTGACTGTTGCCTTTTTAGGTATTCAAATTAAATGTTGAAACGAACAAAGTATTTACATAGTTATGTCATCATTGCCGATATTAATAACCGCATAAATGGAAAAACTTAGTGCAAAGGTTGATTGCAATCGAAAAATGGACGTACTCACGCGACGGTGTTTATGTAAATGTGTTACAGATACGGCAAAAGCGATTCTATTTACGGTATAACGAACTGTAAGAACGTCCGTCCTTTTGGTACTATTTCGGTTAAGACGATATTTCGATTAGTTTACCAACACAATGCATTTAAATACCAACCGGTAATACGAATTTATACTTACGTCGTTTACGATGATTTCTGGAGAACGAACGATTTACTTCACAATATACATACTTTAGCCTACTAGGTCCCATCTGCAACAAGCGGTTATATCGTAAGCGATTCCATGTTCCAAATTTTCCTCGACTACACGTCCAATTTTTTCCTTATTTTCGAATGCTGAAAACTGTTCAACGACAAAACTTTTATTGGAAATTAGGTTTTGACAAGCTTGTCAAATCAATCTTACAACTCGTTCAGAGCATCGGTCAAGACAATATCGTTCTTAAATCTGCCAGATTTTTCAGATTCAATGCCCGATGCCTGATACAAGCGATCTGTCGTTCGTCGATCGTATCGATGCGACGATCGTTTCTATTCTTATCGATAATATTGGTAAATCGTACTTGAAAAATTCTATATAATCATGAGTCACAACGATTACTCATTCGTAACTCGAATATCAAATACTATTTTGCACATGTCACCGTCGGATTAAGCAACTAATTGTCGTCATATTGAAATTGTTGCGTGACTCAGTACGAAAAAATTATGCGAGCATCCTAAGAACCTGTGGGAACTCTCATCGTCATAGATTTGTCTTTGAAAGGAAATACTCGAGGAAATTAAGAAATACTCTATTAAATACTTTGAAACTCATTTATTGAACATGACATAAAAATCACGATATATGATAATGATGAACCGAGTCTATTGTAAGCTTTCAAACTTTAGATATATTATTCATCTTGAATCTGCGCCTGTAATATCTTAGTCGAATGTCTTAACAAACGCTAATGGACTCGTTATTTTATACATGTATAATTATATTCATGGAATGTGCACCCGTCGTTTCGCTTTCTTTTCTATTTTGTACGCCCATGTACGTACATATGCCCAGAAAAAAAACAGGAAAAGAAAGAAAAAAAGATCGATAACAGGTTTCAACACACAATTTCAAATGTTCGCTTAGTATCGTATATTTTGTCATTTTTCCTTCCTGCAATCTTTAAATTTCGAGAAATTAAGAAAGCTCGATGATTTATCCGACATTTTATTTCTTGATGAAGTTACGTTGAAGAACGAGCATTACGGGCTTTTCAATAACAAAAGCTGCTATTTTACAAAAAGAAAAAAAAAATAAATACACATCATAAGACCGAAAAATAGCGAGAGAATGGTAAAGGTTTGTGGTGGCAGAAAACGAACAGGTTGCCGCGGAAAAAGCAACAGCCGCTCGTGAAGTCTATCATGTATGTATATAGATGCTATATTTTTATGCGATCTTGGGGATTTTGGCAGTGACATTCAATCGTCATGGTTGAGGAGAAAGTCCTTGAGCGATCAACGATACTATGTATACCATATATGATACTGTGTATACTGACGAATAATGTCGTTTCGAATCGCGAAAGCGACAATTCTACTTCTACGCTGCAAAAATATTAGACAAAATATGAAACGGCGAGCATATTTTACTTATAATACGAAAGCGTTATACAAGGCCGTTTTACGAATACGTAAAGTATCTATACGTCTCAACATAAAGCTCACCACGCATATTTCTAAACGCGATAGAAATCATTTTATAATATTTACGTTCGGTTCTATCGCTCAATCCAAGCCGAAACTATCAATTTGTACTTTCGTATGAAATCGTCCGTGACTGTTTCCCGATGACTCGTACTCCCATCTCCTCAGCCACGCGCTAAAAATCAGCTCAAAATGTCCCGAGTGAGGTATAACGAATAACCATAACGTAGTTGCAATAGTTATACAAAAAATAGTCAAATCGTTGAATAATGTATATGTATATATGCACACAACAGGCGCGCGGTGAGCGCGTGTGCGTGTGTCGATGTATACGTATGTACATATTCAAATATATATAAATATATTTGTATATATTTATATAGCTTTATAGTTGCGCGAACATTGTGACCGTAGAATGAAAGTGGATCGAGCTGAAAGAGATAAACTATAAGATACGTACAGCTAAGTGTTTTATAAATAGAATTAAAAAGTAACAAATGTTCTGTAAATATTTCGAATCAATGCGAAAAATATTATATATAAAAAGACAGGAGGTCAAAGCTTCCAATCCACGTTTACTCCGCGGTCCGAGGCCGCCGTAATAAATAGATCGTATTATCTCGTCAATCTCTAAACTCTAATAACACCATTGTTTCTAATCAGTACAAATCAATCAACGAAATGATGGAACGAAATTTTGCCAAGGTTCGTGCAACGTTCTCGATCCTTCGCTCGTCCCAACATTTCGTCAAGCACCACGTTTTAACATCAGATCGGTAATTCTATTGTTTTTCTGTTCTCTAAAGCAGTCTTACATATAACGGCAATTTTTGTGAATTAGTCCTTTCGTTCTTATCGGATCTGGTCTTTTCCTTCGTTCGTTCTTTCTTTCATCCTTCGCCCCGTATTCTCGCTGAAAGGAGAAGGAAACAAAAAAAAAAGGAGAAGAAAGGAAACAGAGAGAAGAAAAACTGTCGTCTTGAAAATTAGGCGACGCGCTTCTCACATCGAATTTGATGATCTCTTAAGAATTTAACATTAAACGATATCTATTTAGAAAATAAACTACTCCGAAAACGTGTTCGGTCGAAAATTAAGGAAAAATCGTGTGACCCTTTGTTGTCGTTCGGGTCAACATTGTTGTTGAACGAAGAAAGAACTCGTCGCTTTTGCTATCAAAGGACGCGCATTGATTGACGGAGAATCGAAGCGTTCGTACGAATTTTCGTAGTAACAATAACATTTCCACAACTTCTATCATCATTTTTTTCTTTTTTTCTTTTTCTTTTATATGATCATTGCAAAATAATTCTACCTTATAGCTTACGGTATCACAGAGTTACACGCGGTATCGTATAATTGCTCCCACTTCGTAATTTCGCAAAACGATAAGGAAAGCGCGTGATCGTCTTATTCGAAAAATTGAAAATTGCGGTAATATATAGATGGACGCAGACGATGTCACCGTATTACACATACAAAGAACAAACTTCTGTTTATCTTACACGTAATTAAATACTGTTGAATTATTATGAAACGGAACGATATGTTGCTGCAACTTCACTGTCATCGATCGAATTCTATCGTCGTTAAAGTTCTGTCTGAACTTTAATTTTTTTTTTTTTTTTTTAGAAACAGCAGGACGTTTAAATCATACCTTTCTTTGGTTTTCAACACTTTCTATCGTGTACGGAACGATCGAATAAAAGCAAAGGGGAAGAGGGGAAGGATAGGGAAAAAAATGTGAATTTAGCATTTGTTGAATTGCACATAAAAGTGTCTCTACGACTTCATTCGATGTCTTGGAAAGACGTCGTTCTGCGTCCAATTTTCGAGGACACTTTCGTCTCTATATTCCAGGATTATTTGTCAAACAGACTGCTCAACGTATAACAAGTAACAGGCTTGACCATTTATCTCGACGCAACTAATATATTATTATACTATAAAAAAATTTAACAAACGCTTCGTAACGACTAATCAAAACAGCAAAATCCAGTACCTCGGGCGCGGGACAAAGGAAAACCGCTATATGATACACTTGGATACAAATTGCGAGGATTCTTTCAAAAATGTATCTTTTTTACGATATAAACTAGCAAATAAGTCTCCTATGCATTGCAAATACGTTTACCTCGAAACGATACCAAAGGGAGTACAGATCAATCGGGGGTGGGGGGAGTGAAAAGTTTGAAACGAGCAATTTTCATGCGGGTCCAACGTTTTACAAGTAACAAAAAAATATTCGTGCATCGTTTCAAAGACAAAGTATTTGCTCGCGTGTTTGTTAAATTTTATGCGAGACGAAGTTTAACAAAAGCGTCAAATAAATATTTACGCGTATAAGTACAGGTAATGTCGCTCGAACGATAGTATATATATATATATCATATAAATATATATATATACTTAAAATAAGTAAGTCTTTTCTTAGGCTCCGTTCTCTCACTAGCTCACCTATATTGTACGTGTATATAATGCGCATTCGTATACCCTTTCGCAGTTTTCGCATATACGCACGCACATTCCCTTTGGAGGCAGCAAGTAATCTTAACGATGAAAACAAGCGTTTCCGGTTGTCGTATGCGAGAACCTCTACGGGAACTCCTTTGACTTGGACGCGACTTGCGCCACGTCATAATCACCCCATTTTTCTGCTTGCCCTAATATTTTAAAAACATATTTACCACAGTTACCATTTGATTGGCTAGACGTTACACGGATGATAAAAGGAAAGTAAAAGTCTTGTAGTAAGTAAATTCCAAAGAAGTAGGAAGAAACTCGAACGAAATAGAACTTTGTTTCAGCTACGTCTTTAATAGAAAGAGAGGAAGACAAAGGGAGAAAGAAAGAAACAGAGGAAGGAGAGAGAGAGAGAGAGAGAGAGAGAGAGAGACAGTCAAAGAGAGAGCAAGAGAATGAACAATTTTGGTTATTTCAGTAAGAAGCGAAGGTCGTGTAACGCTTGAGCTGTTTCTGCGATTTTATACGCGCAATAATATATGTACAATGAAGGAACTAGCTGTTAGGTCTGGACATTAAGATCCTATACCGACCCCGACTGGCCACGAACTATGCAATTACGCGTACGAAATGAACGCGAAATGAACGCGAAATGAATGCGAAATAAACGCTGTCCAACGTACGCGCCAACGTAGATAACGTAGATAACGACGAATTCCATCATGATTATGTACCTCTTTCGCTGCATCCTTTTTGTTGCTCGTTCCCGGTGCTTGTGGTCCTTCGCTCCTTCGCGTTACATGCCACTGTTGCAAGTATCGATCATCATCGTCGTCACCGGCAATCGAAACGCGGGAAATCTTCTCTTCTTACGGTTCGTCCGATTCTATTCCCGTTGCTGTTGTTGTCACTTTTGTTGTTATTGTGCTGTTTTACCACGCCGAAGGCGACGGATCCGGGCAGGATCGTACCACCCCCTCGTGGATTGTTGCGGACGTGGTAAGGGGTGCAGAGGTACGTCGGATCTCGATCGGTTTCGAGCCGGAAATCGGTGGCCGGCCCAAAACCGCCTGACTGTTTCACGATAAATTTCGCTGATCTTCGGCGGTATCGTCAGCCTTTTTCAACGACCTTTTCAACTTGTCCACTAGCCGATTGTGGAACTTGTTCAGAGAGTTGGAACTGCCGGTTTTCGGGGGAGACGAGCCGGTACTCTTGCTCGGACTTTGTAACGAGCTTTGGGACGCCCTCGAGGACGTTCTCGAGAAATGGCGAGAAGTAAGGGGTACGGAACGGTGAGCCGGCGATGTCAGAAAGTCCGACCCAGGCGAGGTAGACAACGATGGACCCTCGGATTTTGAACATTCCGAAATCTGCGAACAAGACGAATCGTTTCTTAACTCTTGGGACTTAGTTCCCACGGAAATCGTCAAAAATCTATTTAATCTAAACGATATTGATTCGAAACGCGCGCCAACTCCATTACATACCTACAACTTTCACTTTCTATCTGGTTCTATCTTCTGCGCTCGACTCGGTTCGTAAGATTCTTATATTTTACACCATACTATTTAATTTCACGTTACGCGTGTACGCTTACGAATTTTCCGAAAGAAAAACGACGGAGAAATTTACGTAGTAAAGCACAGGCTTCCCGATGGAAAATCCTCGTTGATGATTTCACGCTTGAACAAAAAGTTCGAGGATGAAAACTCGACCGAAAAACTCAATGTAAGCACAAGTAGATTCTTAGGTTGGTAGACAGAAGCATAGAGGCAGGCAACACGTACCGATTGTCGCCTATGCTTGATGTAACACGGTAAACGACCGACGGTCCGAACCGAACGCGACCTATTGTTTCTGCTGTGCACTTCGCAGAGCGAATTTAGCGTTGTATTGCGTTGCGGACAAGGCCGAATATCCTCGATGCAACGTTACGATCGAACAGTGGTTCGCAATCAAGCACGCTGCACCGAGTAATCGATGTTGCACGTGCGCACGTGCGCCACAACCTCGGACACGACGAATTTCTCGCCGCAGATTCACGTACTTTGGTTACGCGCGATTACGTAATTTCTTATCTGACTCGATTGCTGGCTTCGCGCGTAACTCTACCACCGATACGAATTAGAATCTGTTTAAACGATCTTTGCTATACCGCATGACGCCGACACACGGCCAGCAGCTAAGTTTCGTTGATTCGAACGTTTCGAAAGCTTTACGAAATTCGCTACAACGTCCTGTAAATCGAAAGTTAACGCGGGTCGTTGAAACTCGGCTGAATACTCGATCGAGTGCAATACACACACACACGCGCGTAATTATCGGTTAACGCGTTCACAGTCCCATGAGATTTATGGCAAGGTCTCGCGCTTACATTTCTCGAACTTTGCCCGACGACAACAACGATTACGACGATATCGCCGCGATTCAAAGTCACGCGTATCGGCGAAACACGAATGCGTTTTTGAACGAAAAGACTATTGAGAACGAAAAGGCTCGAAGGAAGGTTAATCGATGGCGTAACAATTTAGAAGGTTATGAAGCGATAAAAATACGATCGGCGGTGAAACGTCAAAAAAATTTCGTGTTTGACACCGGAAGTATAGGTAAATAGCCTTATCGACGATAGATCGAGTTGTGATTTCGTGATACGATCAAAGCGATACTACCGGAAAGATTATCGCGCGCGATGCATTACGAAATTAGGAACAAACGTTGCGCAACCATGTATCACGTCGTAGCAAAGATACGCTTACGAATGTCGCGTCGCGTCGTATCGTGATCGTTCGGAAGAAACCGTGTTTTCTCTCGAAGAAGCGCACAAGCAAACGTGTTTTCCGTTCTGTTTCCTTCGTCAGCAATACCAGACTGCCGACAATGCGATTACCTCGCGCACGATGTGTAAGTAGGTATGTGCCACGATAAACGCCGGAATGTTTCGTATCCGTCGTCGAGTCACTTTCGTCGCGCGTAATCGACCATTCGCTGCCCGACCGTGAAATTATTTCCGACCGCCGCTGCACATATTTACGTATCTATATGGCACGCTTGAGAATTATTCGTGATTGAAATTTGTTGGATCTATGAAATGCACTTCGGATACGGCACGCGCTAACAACGTGCTCGAGTTAACAACTATATATCCGAGTCTTTGAACATCGTTTCCACGCGATATCGATATACGAGGGAAATTTTTCTTTGAAAACCAAAAAGCGCGACGAAACTTACCGTAACGGTATGGAAAATCAAATACGCGTCAGTTCAATTTCGCGCCAACTTCGAGTTATCGGAACGCGCAACTCGGACCGTTTGTTTCGATTCTGTATGTTCGGTTTCAGGCGGATTCGTAACAGGTAAAACACTCACCTTTCTACTGCGACAGGCCTGAGGATTGGAACACTCGGAAGATCGACGACTGCGGTTGGTCTTGTAAATGTCCCACTCGTTTTTCATAACGGGCATCATAAACGCCATCTCGATAGCCGGCACTCGTGACCGAGCACACACACACTCTCGTTCTTTCTATTCCGCGGCAAGTTGCCTTCCTTTTCTCTTACCTAGCACTATACCTAACCGTCGTCTTTCTCGCTCCGTTTCTCTGGAATGTTCAAACCAGACGGTCCCTGGCGTCGGTAAACGTCGATAGATTTTCCAGAAAATTCCGTTGAACCACGGCGTGCTGTCCCTTCAGCAGGTAGAAAAGAAGGTTTCTCTTTGTAGCGGGAATTCACAAGTCAGTTTTCGGAACGCGTGTGCAAATTCTTTCGTTCTTTCCACGAAACGTTTGTCGCGATTCGAATCCGCTTGCTCGTTTGGGTTTTTCGTCTAGAAATCGAGTCGATCCGAGATTCGTGCAGTGTTCGTTTCGATCAGATTCGAATAGAGCGAATAGACGCCGTCGTACGACGACAACAATGATTCGCCACTGAGGTTGTTGTAGTTGCCGGTATCGCTGCCAACTGATCCTCCCAATCGCTGTTGCTACTGTTTCGACTGGAAAACTGCATACACGTCGTACGCTTTCACGGATAGCTGATCGTTTTTTACGGTAGTTCGGCGTGCTGCCTTTTCAACAACGTTCTTGATCACGCGCGTCCGGTCGATGCGGTAGTCTGCTACGGAATGAGCACGCCGCTGCTCGTATGGGTAGGTGTAGAAGGTTGTCATGGTGGGGATCAGCGGCCGATCCTATTGGTCCATTCTGAGGCGGGACTCCTACGTCACGAGTTACCATTGATTTTCCAATGTTGATACACACGGCAGCATGACGTCCCGGATTGATTTTCTGGCAGGGGTTCCTGCTGGATCGCACGTATACGTTGCCCCGATCCCGGTATATATGTACGTCAACGCGTAGGAATGTCTCTTTCCCCCCGAAATGGATTCGCTTCGACCTAACGAGCGTCTAGCTTCCTCCCTGGCCTGTCCTCGACCCTTTCGCTTCTTCCTGTAAAAATCTGTTTTCTTCCGCTCTCTCAAGGTCGCCTTACGGCAAATCGCATCGCGCTCAAACGCAGATACCGAATACGCAAGTACACGTGCGATGCACGGTCACCTATCGCGATCAGTTTCTCTTTCGCGATATAATTAGGAATTGCCAGCTTCTATTTTTGAGCTATTATACCCTTCGTAACTTTTGATTCGATATGGAATACTACTAGCCGCTAGCGCTGCGCCGATGCCGGCGCTCGCAAACCTTGAGACGTAATTTCATCCTAGTAGCGGAATGACGTACAACAAACCGCTAATAATCGTTTAACGCTAATAATTGACTGGCACATAGTGATGCAATATTTAAATAAATTGCGCGGTACGCGATAGATATATATTAGAAAACCAATTCTACCTAATTTACGATCATTTTTTAACCGGTCGATTGATGCGCGCTCCTACGTGACAAATGTATCGCGCGATCAAACTAGAAAAATGTATTTTACGCTGGTAAATTGTACGTAAAATTGACGGAAATACGTTTTATACCGATACTTGATATACTCGGTCGGTATCGAGTGCACGTATCTACGGTCGGCATCGTATCATCCGTCGATCACTACGCGCGACATTAAAAATAACGGTAACTTATCGCAAGAGTATTACATACGTGTAGAAAAATATGTACGTACCTACAACCTTTACCAATGTTTAGCATTATTTCCACGATTTTGAACTTTTATCGAACTAAATAACAAAAATATAAAATATAATAATAGAAATATGGTAGATCTAGATATCTCGTATAGAGTCAACGATTAGCAAACGTGATCTCGTTTGTCAGCAATTCAATCTAACGTGGTATTTCTGAATTTCTACATTTTATTTGAAACTACGACGATTCCGACAGTTGTAAATAATACAGAGACGTCGAATGATTACACATCGTCATTTTTGTAAAAAGTAAATTTATTTTGTTCGCAAAGGTACAGGGATCTTGGTTTAAATAAACGCAATTCGTTTGTTTCGTGCTGTCGTTGAGTGATCGAAAGAAATGATAACTACCCGATATATTCGACGACTATGCTGCTTCCGTTTGCCTCTATGAAAGACGACAGGACTGTCTCTGTTCTAACATTTTGTAAATTCTTCTTCCTTCCATAATTCTTATCTACAGGTAGATAGTACGTAGCTTGGCGTTCGTGCATCGGACAATAAAGGAACTGTAAGACCTGCCTTATCGTTAGTTTCAACATAATCGTCCACACTATGACAACGATACTACGTTAAATAACACCGTATTTTATTATCCCTTGGAAATTCATTCAAATAAACTTTCGCGAATAGATACTTTAAGGATCTGTGTAATCTTGTACTTGCAGTGTTAGTAATCGCCGCGATCAGACCTCCGGAAGTTTTTTTACTCGGTACTCAGTACTCAGAAAGTAAGCAAATTCGATATTACGATATTACGATAAAATAGCTATGTGTTTTTCTTTCCTTCGTATGCATATTAGAAAAAAAGCGTTTACCAACGGATTGCGTTTCGTACGGCGCGTTATAATCGCTTTAATCGCCAAATTGTTACGAGTTTGTATTCTGAACGTTATACTTGTTCCACGTGGTTAAAACGATACTTTGTTATATCGCGCTATCATTCCCCTAAGAAATATCGATGTATATTCGATCGCAATATCGTTACTCCGTAAAGTCGCTACGTTGCTCCTCTCGAATGAAAATACATCTTCGAAGATTATCTTATCATTTAACGACAGTGATATCAAGATTTTCTGTCATTTTCCGTGGATCTTTCATAAAACATAAAAACTAGGGCGTATCTTTGGCACGGTTAAGAGGTATTTGCAATTATTTTCCGAAACACCTTTCCGTTCGTATAGTTCGGTGATCTAAGCTAATACGCAAGAAGCACCAAATTACAAAAATTTGAGACGGATTCGTTTAGGGGCACGTGGCTCGTCCTGTATACGCGTATCTTTCCAGTCTCTCTCTGTGCAAATATATTTATCTCGTCTACGTTTAGCGTACAGTTACGACTTACACGCTAGTAAATACTATTATATTAATTATCTCTCTTTTGGCACAGACTTGATAATCACACCGATCACAAACATCGAAAGTACTCTCTAACTTTGAATAAATAACTTTGCATTTCTTAGATACCGTTGATTATTTAACTGGATAATTTCCGCGTGTCCAACCGTTTAATGCCAGGTCGGATGATTCCAAGTCGCTGTTAGTTTAAGTACTTTAGCTATTTATATACACGATGCGCATAAAAATAATATATTTTCATAGTGAACACACTCTTTGAAATGGCATTATTTCCTTAATGATTTACTTGGACAAATGAATTTAATATTTGACTCTCGAATCGTGCTTCTCGGTTTCCTTACTTCCGCTAAATATCCCGTGTACCTTATAATTTTACGAAAAAGTACTTCTACCTTCCCTCGGGAATATCGCAATCTCCGATCGGTGTAAAACAAGTACAAGTAGCATTGCACAGGACAACTTATAAAATAATTATAATCATCGTACGTTAAGCAACACCGTCAACGAAGGAATATTGCATTTCGGTAACTTGTACTTGCTGCACCTTAGAAAAATATTTTGAACGATTCGAATAAAAATATTACGACGATATGTCTCCTCTAGACTAATAAATTAATCGAGCAAACGAACGAACGAACGAACGAACGATCTCATAAACAAAACAGATAAATAAACGATAAATAAATAAATAAATAAATAATCGAATACTCGCACTATCTCACGATATATAAAAACGACCAAGCGCACAGATATAGGGTGAGTACTATTTCAATTTCGCAATTCGAACGTGCAATTCGAATAAAGATGGATCCTCTGATGATCCCGCAGGTGATGTCGATGCTTGAATCGTTTCGTGCACCAGGAGCATTGAAATCTTGGCCCGACGCCGCATTCCAGCCGTAAATGCCTGGTTAAGTTGCACTTGTGGGAATAAGTACGACCGCATTTCGGACACAAAAACGGTGGCCCATCTTCCAAATCCTTCAGCATCTTCCAAACTGCAACATTTTTTTAAGCACACGATGAAACCTTTGTCTCGCATTTCGTGCAACGAGTGAGAGGACGCGGCGCAAGTAGAGAACAAGCGTTTTACGGCAAAATAATATTAACGTCGGGGAAAGAATACAACGAACTCGAGCACCTTACATCCAGCCATGCCATGGCAAAGATAAACGTGTTACGTTCGTTTCCTCTCGAGCGGCAACGAAATTTAGATAATCGTGCGAAGATGATCGCGCGTCGGCTCGCGCGGAATTATCTGTACGTTCGCTATAAATGATCCTCCCGATCGATCGCGATTCACAGTTCTCGCATGCAATTATCGACGCTTCTACGGAGGAACAATTTGATCGTGGAACGTATCCGTTTGCCTAACTATACAGAGACGCTTTCTCCACTCAACGGCATCGACACTTACAAAATGAACATTTCCAAGGATCAGATCTTCACGGTCTGCTATACGTTCCGACGATACGAAAATTAACGATGCAAGATGATTACGATGTAACAAGAAGTCGATAATAAATCGATCAGAAATGTCGTAACTTTTCGTAAACACAAAATATTTATTTCCTTTGTCGTACAATTGTGAGTATTCATCGATGACGATATTTACCTATGAATGTAAGTACATGCGTGTACGAATGTTCCTTTATACGTGTATACTCGAACAAACTTCTCCCTTGTATCCTTTAATACATTTTATATACATACATACATACATACACACACACATCACACATACATACATCATACATACATCATACATACATACATACATACATACATACATACATACATACGTACGTACATACGTACATACATACATACATACATACATACGTACATACGTACATACATACATACATACATACATACATACATACGTACATACATACATACATACATACATATATATGTATACATATGTATATATACATATGTATATATATATACATATATATATACACACACACAAACGATAAGGGTTCATTGATTTCATTTTGACTCATCTCACCCATATCCCATCTTCATCTCGTTTACTCTGTACTTTATTGCGCTGTACTCGCTACGTTTGCCACGTAGAGGATACATTATAATCGAATCGAATTCAAGAGAAAAATGGCAACGAGTCAGTCTACTATTGTCAGTCGAATATTAACGCGTTACGGTGAGTAACGTGTCAGATCACCGTTCGATCGAAAGTACAGGTATCTCGACGTTTGTTGCAAACCGATCGGTGCAAGTGTAGTTAAGGTTTTTGATGAGTTCTCATGTGCAGAAGCAAGTTGTGCTTGTGCTTGGACTTCTTGTGACATATGGGACACTCGAATTGCGGCTCGACGCCACACTCGAATCTGATGTGCCTGTTCAACGAGTGAGGTCTCGTGTAAGCGTTTCCGCATCGCGAGCAAGAGTAGCTGGAAGTATCGCGAACGTTCGCGTTCGCGTGACTTGCTGTCAACGATGGCTCGTCTAATCCATTCTCCGACATCGTCCCCGACGCAACAAAGTCGTTTAGGCAATTTCCAGAACGCTGTATCTTGCTCGAATACTCGTTACTCTCGGAACCTGGCTTCTCTGTCGCCTGACTCTCCGCCATCAGACGAAGATACAAGCTCTGGTATCGATAATACCATTCGATCGCTGCGCTTGGTGAGTACTTCCGTTCTAGAAAATAGATAACAGGATCAATATGGTTCTGCCATTGTCTCCTAATCGTTTCCGACGATTCTCTTACATCGATAGCTGTTCAAACGAGATGAAACGTCGATAACGCGAAAGTGGATTTTACACACAAAGCACGAATCGTGGTACATTTAGCCAATCACCGTGAAAACGATTACCCGCGGCTCTAAATCGCCGGCTCTGTCCTTTCGTTCGCAGTTATCAACTCTGTGAGGAAACTTTCCAATGTCCTGAACGTAAGACGCGTTGCGAGTACTATTTAGACACGGAGATTCAACGAGACATCGAGATCGCTCACGTTTCCGTTTAATGTCCAAATATCGTCGAACGCGGCTTATCTTCAAGATTCTGTTACGTTTCTCGCCGTTTTGGATGGCGCGTGTTATTAAGCACAATACGTAAAACCCGTCTCGTTAAAATTAGTTACGAATATGAAGTTGATTTTTTCGGGCAATTGACACAGACACATGTACGAGGTTTAGATTCACCGCAAACAAGGCTTCGTGTTATGATTAAGTAGCACGTTAAGTTTTTATACAAGCAGCCACACTTTCCTTGCAACATTTATAAACTCGACCGAGATTCTTCGCCTTTCTCTCTTCTTCCTTCTAACTCGGTTTATTTCACAAAGCGGAGAACAGCGTCGCCGATTCGGATACGATGTTCGACGTGCGATTCGACGACGACAGGTCGATAGAGGGAACAAAAAAAAAAAAAAGAAAAAAAAAGAGAGGAAGAGCAGTTTGCAATTTATTGGAATTGTTATAGCTGAAATCGATTAAAATGGTATCGATGTCATTGAAGAATATAATGACGATTGTAATTCTCCATATTTATTAATTCTTATCACGGCTTCCCAGTGTTATATACGTTCAGCTATAGGAATTTATCGTTGATTACTTACACGCTACTGAGTAGAAACCGATTGTGAATTGATTCAGTTTCAGTGAACGTTGGCGAGATCCGATCGATCTCTGTATCCGTGAAAGAAACCGGCGATAAGAAAAATAAAACTTTGAAAACGGCACGATAAACGTATTCTAAAGCAGTCTTGCTGCGATTAACACATATCCTCAGCGCTTTGAAATACTATGCTTGTCGATGTGAAAAGACAATTTGACAATCGCATCGAGTATTTTCGCGATAGTACACTCTCCAGGAACGTGCCTTTTTGCCGGCAAAAAAATCAATATAAAAATACTCTAAGAAATCATTGACGAAATAAAGATCACTAAAGTTTATGTAGTTTAACGGGGCTTGGGTATCTTGTGTCGGCCCTGATAATGTTCGTTTAACTTGTACTGGTGATAGAACTTTTTCGGACACAATTTGCAACAAAACTTTTTCTCTTTGTTACCACACTCAACCCTCTGATGCCTTAATAAACTGTCTCTCCACTTGTACCTCTTACCGCAACCGAAACAAATATTCATCAAGTTGCCATCGTTGCGCAAATATTTCATTTCATCCTTTTGCGGTAAATTCATGCTGGGCCCTAAAGGTTGAAATCCCGATGGCAAGCCGTATGGCAGTTGCAACGAGAAGTAGCCATCTGAAATTCAAGAAACAAATATACCGTTTAGACAGCATTCGCGAATTGTTACACGAGAGTGAATAATAGCGAAAGAATTTTAGAAGCGTAATTCGAGCACTTTTCAACCTGTTAAGAGTTCCTACGGTCAACCCTCGATAATACTATAGACTCTATGGAAATGTCAAACGATATCGATCGATACGCGTGGTGCAAGTCCGATGATAACTGAACGATACGATTCTATAGTTTTATCGTCGATCTTACAATCGGTTCGCTAAAACGCCGCTTAGAAACGCTTAAACGAAGCGTCGAACGGGTGCAATAACATAAGATGAAACATTGAAACAGCTTTATTAAACGAAAGTAAAATGCAACAGATCGTACGTAGGTACAATAATCGTTCATCGATCATTCGAGAAAGAACGCAGAGAATTCCAAAAAAAAAAAAAAGACCGATTTTCTCGTTGTAGTTTGCGATTACGAAATTCAATTCGTGGAGCCGCGGCTACGATATTACGTAGACTGGTGCTTTTCTTAAGTCGCTACTCTCTATTTGTGTTCCCATATAAACACCGATACGGTTCCATTGCGAGACTCGAAAAGCGGCAAATGTACGAACGAGTCTATTCACTTCGTTATGCAAACCTATATGGCAAACCATTTGCATGATATTTTCGCGTTTACAAATACCATTTAGCGTCGACTTCAGAATTTGGTAATTCAATTTAATATTACTATTATTTATTGCTATTTAATATTAGTACTAATCTCCTTACTGTTAAAAGTCAAATCTATTCGATAAACTTCATCGGATGCAGCTCTACGACGAATTTTTCTATAGAGTCGAGAAGAACATTCGCATCGTGCGTGCAATTTTTCGATAGTCGTTATGGATACACGTTAAGTTACTGTGGTTCGTACGCGCATATAGTTGTGTGTGTGTAACCGTGTGTGAGTCGAATAATTTTATCAAGCTCCACGTAACGTGGCGAACATGAAATGGAAACGTTATTACGACGATATAAAAGCGTTTATAGATACGCGCGATATATTTGGCATCCGGTCAAATCGCTCGATGGAAAAGATTCGAATACAAAAAGAGAAGAAACTTAGCACCTGGCGGATTTATGGGTCGTGGTTAGCATCGATGTGATTCCGCAGTTCGTATCGGTACTTGTACTTTTTGTCGCACAGAAGGCAGGAAAATTTCTTCTCGCCGTTCCCACAGTCGACTCTTTGATGCCTCCTCAAGCTATCCTGCCATTTGTATCTTTTTCCACAATTAAGGCAGACGAATCGCGGTTCAGAAGCAGCGATGCAAGAATTCGATTCTTTACGTCGATCCGTACCGGTCGCGGAACTCGTCGGTCCACCAGTTTCCGAGATGTGCGATTTCAAGTACGAAGGTTGCTCGCCATGTCCAATGTTACGAGCCTTTCTCTTCAGCACCCATAATTCGTTGCGATCTCTCGTATCTTTGACACCTGCGGGAAAAACGTTCAGTGGCAGCGATCACGTTTCATGCGCGATAATTATTGCGAATCATGTAAACTAAAGGCAATGTAATATAAGTTCGAATGTTTCCAGTGTTTGTTCTATGTTTAATTGATGCATAAATATAGATACAATTACAAATTGCATGAAAGTAAACAAGCGTAAACGTTTCCGTTAGGTCGTACAAGTTTCGCAGAACGTTAATTGAACAAAGTCGTGAGAAACATTCCTCTTTCTCCTTTGGAGAGAACAGAAGGAACGAAAGAGAAGAAAAAAAGCCGGCAAGAAAAAAGAAAAAGGCAGTTCCTTTCGATAACTAATTTAAAATGGAAAAAATTTACGTTCTCTCGTGCCACCAGAAATCTACTATTATGAAACGACAAAGTGTACTCTCCGAGTAGTCTCAAAGTGAGAGGAAAGTTGTCTACACGCTTTTTTTTTTTTATTAAACGGTTGGTTTATCGGTAGCCGTGGACGCGTTGTCTTTGTCGCCGCAAACGAGCCTCTGATGCCTCCTCAACGTGTCCAGTCTTTTGTAACCTTTGCCACACTGATTGCAATAAAACTTTTGTCGATGTAGCCACTCGACTTCCTCTTGCAGCTTCTCCAACGACGCGTCGCATTTCGCTTGGTGCCGTTTAAGGCTGTCCATCCGCGTGTACGCTCTGTCGCAACCGTCGCATCGAAATTGCTGGTGAGATTTCACGCTTTTCTTCAGCACGCCTGTTTCCATGGAATTCAAGATGGACGAGTCACAGAGCAAATAGTTCATCGCTAACTGTCCGTGAAACGAGATCTCGCAAACCTCAGCGTCGTCCTCTTGCTCTTTTTCCGAGTAGCTCTCCGACTTCTCACCTGCAAAGAATACCATTTCTTCGTTATAAACGGCAGGTCGCAAGCACCTTGTTGCGCTAGTTTTCCTCAAAAAGGGAGAAGCATGCATTGTGTTTCGTTATAGCCAAACTTCCATTCGCCTTGCCTTTCGGCAAAAGCTTGAGATACGTGGCTATTCGCCGATTATAACGCGAATATTACTAACTTGGTTAGCAATCGGAGAAACGACTATAAACGAGCGTTCTTTACCGCAATATAAACAGACAGACAGAGAAGGAGAGAGAGAGAGAGAAAGAGAGTTCATCGAACAGATGAACAGAGATTAAAAGGTGTCGTTTGAAAAACGTTTTATTCAATGTCGAACATACGAGGAAACATCAATTTTATGGACGCGCTTAATTTCGCGGATATTTACTGTAATACATTTACAGCATCCTCGATATACATATACATATATACGTAGCGCATAAAAGTGAAATTTTTCCTGACGAAAATGATAACAAAACTCACGTCACAAAACAAAATGTTACAATCGTCGCACTGCGGTATTACGCTAATTATTTCATTTTCCATGTTTATTAGAGTATTTGATGTCGTGGATTCTCAACCATTCGCACTGATGGAATTGAACTTTCCTAAAATTTAATATCCATTCTCTAAAAAATAAGCACCACTATGTAGCGCGATGCAAGAGTATTTCTTCTAAATAGATGAAAATCCAGACTATCATAGTCATGCCCTTTAATTCGAGTCGTCTTGCATTTCTTTCTCCTTCTATACAACACTATGCAATGTTTTTAATGAGAAACACTTATAAGGGTAACGCGGTTTCACGGTTCGTATAATATAGAATGTACACGTAACAGGTACGTAACACAGTGGCGCTTACTTGAAAAGATGAAAACGTTGAAGTGGTACGGAGCGTATATGTTGTTTCCTTCTTTCCCCGCCCCATCCCCCCCGCCGCCCTCCTCTCTATATTCTTTATAACGAGTTAATCGACGAATAACGATCGATAAAGATAAAAAAGACGGTACGCGTAACATGATCAACGTATACGCTTTAAGCGAACCACGAAAATGGGAAGCGGCCAAAAGAAAGAAAGACCAAGTTTTCGAAAATTTGTCGAAGGAAGCTTTCAGTGTCCTTGATACACGAGGTTCTCCTATGAAGTTTGCGATTTTAAAAAGAGAGTCGAATGCGCCGATTTCACGTGAGAGATCAGCGAGAGCGGCTTCGCAAACTTCTTGCCGCAAAAGCGGCAGTACATTCTGTCTCCTTTTACTTTGCAATAATTCTTCTCGTGTCTTCGAAGACTGTCGAGCCTCGAGAAGCTTTTGCCGCATTCCTCGCAGATCACGCTCTTCGCAGCCTTCTTTCGTTCCGTCAAATCGTAACTGCTGGCAACGAACTCGAACAGAGTCTGCGGCTCCTCGTACTCGTTCTCCTGCTTCACGAACCAATCGCTCAAGTCCGCTCGTTTCCCTGCGAAGAACGAACGGTTCGCGTTAGCAAATACAATTCACGTAGGTTTTATTGTTAGTCGGTTGATCGTACGAAACACAGGACAGTACATGCATCGGAAAAGGCACAAATTTTCGTTACTGCTTCGGTGGCAGTAACCACGCAAATAGACTAATTTCATCGTCTTTCCGCGATATCTGCGGAAAACACACCTGACAAGGAACACGCCTTTCTCTTTCTTTCCGTAGCTCGCCTATTCGTCGCTTATTCGTCGCGTTCGTGCCTTATGCCACATTCAAGGAACAGCGGACAAAACGTGTTGTTGCGGAGCCAGATGTGTTTATTGATCGAACGTAACAAAATTGAAAAATATGCTTATTCGTCCGTGTCAATTAGCTTAAATATATTTATTCAATTAGAGCAAGGTTATAATAAAAGTATCAAATTTCTATCCACGCAGAACGCACTTATAACATTTGACAGCAGTACTTGAACCATTCGTTTGATACATTCGTTCGAGTTCCTCTAACGTCCGCGAAGCTCCGGCAAAACGCGTGAAACGCAGAGCTTACTCGTCTTGTTGTTAAGTGGATGACAACTGCTTCGTACGAAACGAAGGACGTTCAACGAGCTTCCCTAAAAGCAAATCGTTCGTTGTTTCCAATTAGACACTGATCAAATTCGTCGTAGATGAAATCTAGTTTGATCGAACCGATGGTAACGAGCGAAAGCAAAGCTCAAACATAAGCGAAGATAGATTACATTAATACAGAAGATTAGTGGTTATAAAGAAGATCCTTTCGTAAGCAGCGAAAGCAAACATTGTGCCACCACTTTCTGAAGCTCTTTTCCACCCGGAGCCCGGATAATGCCACTGATCTCTTACATATATATACCACAAAGTAATAAACTAATACTACACTGTTAGTTGATAGTTGATACGGTACAAATAAATTACAATTGTATAAATTACGATTATATTCTAGTTATAAACCCCTTAACCTACAACGTCGAGACTCGTTGTACGTTGTTCGGGCTACCTGCGATAATCGTCTTTTTTTCTTGGCCGCATTCGCGCGTGCAGATGTATTTTCTTCGAAAATGTTAGAAAGTTACCCTTAAAAATCTTGTTCGATTATCAACTTTTAGTAATTGATTATCAAACACGTTGCAACATAAAATCAGTTGTAGCTTGCGCAACTTCGAACGATCAGCCAAACCGTGAAATGGCACGGGCTCTTGAAACTTAACTTGTAGGGCAAGGGGTTGAAATAAACATGTCGAGTAAAGTCACGCAAGAATGTAAAAAGATAGGTGGATTAATTGAAAAAAGATAGGAGGTGAATTAACAGCTATTACCATATTACTGATTACTCAAATGTCAAACCCACTGTCCCTTCGCTTACTAACTTGGGAAAGTAGTAGCATATATTATGATATACGTATTAACGTATAGAGTATTTTTTGATGCGATTAAGAACACGGAGATGCTCGATGCGGATGACATTTGCCCTCGACAGGTTAAAAATCCGTAGGATCGTCGACAAGTTAAGCGTGTTTGCTATTGTAGTGATTCGTCAATTCGTATCTCCGATAAAACTTCCTTCGACATATTCTGCAGTGATGTTTGGGTAATTTTCCGCATTCGAGTCTTTGATGCCTGCGGAGATTATCCATCCACGTGTATCCTTTCCCACACTCTCCACACATGAAATTTTGCGCGGAGGTAAATCCGCGAGTCAAGCATGGCTCAATCGTTTCAGTTCGAATCAGTTTCACATCCTTGGCATCGTCTGCAATGCGAAAAACATCGATTACTGTGAATTCATCGTAACCCATCGACGAGGAGAAACATGGGAGAAAGTGGCAAGGGTCTACAGGAATTGGACACACGTATATTTGCTGATATTTATGCGCGCATAATTTACAAGCGTTTCAAGTATCAATGATTTTATTGAACCATCGGAATTCGCGGAAAATACATATATAGGGACGACGTACAATCAAAATCGAAGGAAAAGTAAACTTAAACGCAAACTCAAAGAATACTTTAAACCGACAGAGAAGATCCGTAAGAGTAAACTTTTCTAAATCATGTCCGGATGATGAGCCAGTAAATGTTCTTTCAGTCTGTCGCGCCTGTAAAACTTTCTCGAGCAGAAGTGACACTTGTTTCTCGCTTCCTTGTTGCCACATTGCAGCTGATGTCGACGTAAACTATACATCCAGGTATACTCTTTGCCGCAAAGCGTACAAGTGAAGAGCTGCGGTGGTTGTAGTTGCTGCTGCTGCTGCGGTTGCTGCTGCTGTTGCCGTTGCTGTGACTGTTGCTGTTGCAGTGGTTGTTTCTTGTTCGGATCGAGCACGGGACACGGATAGTAGTACGCTTCGTTGTAGTTCCTTTCTTTCAGCAACGAATCGTCCATCGTACTGCTTCCATAATCGTTCAAAGTGCTCCAGACGCTCTTCGATAGAACACCTGTCGAATTAACATATTTGTGAACAAGCAGCGTTAGATCGAAAGAGGAAATACCTCGGGACAGAGGAATGGTTTCACCAAACAGGGTTAGATAAAAGTATGCTGTCAAGTTGAGCGAATTCGGACAGATCGAGTAGGTGATCGGTGGAATCACATTTGATTTGGTGCGATGAAAGAAGCACGAGCTACGAGAATCAATGCCATTGTCAGTTACAGAAATGCTGGAAAACGGTGCCGTTCGATTATACGTACGCCGATATAATTATGTTTAATCGTTCACATTCGTTTATTTGTGGATACATATAAAACGTTACGGTGAGATATAAAGCTTTACGGTTGAAACATTTTTTCTTTTTTTTTTTTTTTTTGGTATCCGTTCCGTTGAAACAAGGTATGCGAAATGTAATGGACACGATAGTGTTTCCGTACATTGTGCATCTTCGGCGTACACCTCGGTTCTTTCTCATACGATTACATCCCGCGTTAGCTTTCTCGTTACGTATCGAAAAACGTTATTTACATGATTGATTAATAGTAAATCTATTTCGTATAAAGAAACGTCTCACTCGACACGATTCCTTTCGAGTGGAAAGAGAACTATCTAACAATTGCGAATTTTTCGAAATCAAAACAGATCAAATCCTAAGATACATGCATTCGTGTATGAGATTCGAATTAACAACTCAAGATCAAAGATCTGCATATGCCTTCCAAGTGATGTAGTTGACAAAAAGGAAGGATCGTCGTTCGAAAGAAAAGGACAGAGCTGCAAAGATCAAAGACGAACGCTCTTAGATATTCGTTGAAAAGATCTGTTTAGCGCATTGATCGCGATCGATGCGTCGCGATTACTGTGGGAATCGCGGCCGAGCAGCTACTCTCGTTCTTCGGCAAATACCGGCGAGTCACCGGTTTTCTCAATAATGTGTCGCAGCTTTCTCTGGCATCCGACGATGTGCGAATTCAAGACGAATCTGTGCTTGAATCTTCTATCGCATATCGGGCAAACTTCGCAAGGTACAACGCCGCACTCGAGTCGTTTGTGACGACTCAAAGACGTGGTGGCCTTGTAAGTTTTCCCGCACCTGTTGCAAGCGTACTTCGAGCCGTTATCCTTCGAATCTTTCCGTCTTTGACTTCTGTTCGGCTCGTAAGGCATGCCCGGATAACGTAATTGACCCCACAATGGTTCGTTATTGTCCTGCGGCTGTTGTACGTCCTGTGTTAACAGCATTGTCGCCAAAAGCCCTGAAACGAAATGATTCATTCGTTAGACGTCAAGCTTGCGCGTCCTCCACGTTATCGTTTCGTCCTTAACGAGATGAGCGAGAAAAGATATTTTCCCTTTGATTCGAGAGTTAAACGAGCTTTAAGTGTGCCATGTCCCTGGGAAGTTGGATTTTTCGCCATGGATGTTGTGGTCGGTGCAGCTTTGGATGTAAGGAAAACGATCGAATGAATATGAGGAGGAAGGATGTAACAAAGAAGAGAGCGAAAATGTCCTTGAAAAAGCAAGCAAAAGAATAAACGTGTTATTTAAAGTTGAGAAGGTAATAGGTAAAAGATCTTTTTACATAGTACTAATCGTAAGCAGGGGAAACGCGATCGTCATGTAGAGGAAAACATGTATTTATTTAATTGTGTAAAAACTATACAACGCCCCGGCTGTGTTGTCGCTTTTGCGTTACGATTCCATCGATAATCGTAAAAAAAAAACGTCCATTCGGTCTTCTTGCCTTGCTTCGAAATTCTATCATCGCTTTGCGGAAGTTTGCTGTCGAATTATAATACATACTGCGCCAATTTTTCACAGGCTTAAATTATGTATTCGATTTTCCGTCTTTTTCGTTAGTACGACGAATGTGGTATACAAGGCGGCACTTTATATGGTTCCATAGTATTCCCGCTTTCTTCTACACGAAGCCAAATGATGCGTTAACTTGAACCTATGAGTGAACTTTTTCCCACAAATTTGACAGCTTTGTCTTGGCTCGACTCCGCATTCGAGCCTTTGGTGCCTTCGAAGCGAAGTTTCCAGCTGATAGCCCTTTCCACACCTGGTGCACTTGTGAATCACCGATCGCCTCTTATATCGCAGATTTTCGATGTTCTTCACCGTCAGCCTTGGTACTGGAAAATAGAGAAAAGACGAAACGCCTGTCAGTAAGAGGAGAACGCGTTTCATTTGATATTTATAGGCGAAAAGACGAAAGAGGATCGTTACAGGCCCTAGTAAGAGCGTAGATATGTATATGTTAGATTCACCGTTTAGTACGTGAATTCTGATATGGAAACAAAGGCGATCGGCAGCAGTGACAAGGAGGTGCACAGCGCAAGAACGAAGAAAAATTTGAATAATCTACTTACGAGAAACCGCGTTTTCTGGCATAAGCCAAAATATTTTGTGCGTATACACGTGCAGCGTATATATATATATCTGAAATTTTTGCCGAATTTTCCTCTCAAGCAGAGAAGAAAGCTAACGCGCAGGTACATTCGAGTTCTTTCGTTTAATTGTACAATACTTACGAGACACGAAGAAAACGCGCGAGGATTTCGTTCACGAATTTTTGTTTCCTTGTTTCGTTAGTTTCCTTTCATTGCCCTACGAATTTAATCAGAAGCAACCTGCCATATATTACACACAAACTACTCGTGGAGCTTCGTTTGCAACGATTAACATTTATTTTACGAAAAAAATTATCAAGATGCGATAATAAGTAAATTTCGTAACAACAAACGATCACAGTTCCTTAAAAGCGCGCGCCATGGTTGAAGCTTGTCCGATTCGTTTGATTCGTATTAATCGTCAGTGACTAGCTAGATTTAAGCCTGTTTCGTAGATCATACATTAAGATAATGTATCAGTCTAGCGTGTGACTGCCAACGATGTTTATGCTTGAACTTCCGGCCGCAAATAGGACATTCAAACGTAGGATCCTTGCCGCACTCAACTCGCAGGTGCTTCTTCAACGAGTCTCGCCACATGTATCGCTTGCCGCACTGGAAGCACCACCATAATTTCTTCGCTGCAAAGAGAAATCCAGAAATTACTTCAACGGCCATACACCGAAACCTTTCTGGCAGAAACACGCCACGTTTTGCACAAAACAACTAAAAGCTATCGGTAACACAAACTGATGGCTTTCACGTAAACTGTGATCCGTCGGTGAGGAAATTTCGGCGGCCGGATAAGTGAAAAATGCGATTGCCTGTGACAATGAGCGTTTCATTAACAGACGAGGAACAAAAATAGAAAAAAAAGATACGAAACTTTTCGAATACGTTCCTTTCTTTCATTCGTTTTAACATAATATGCAAAAAGAGGAGTCGCACTTATAGGTATTATAAGATGTTTGAAGATGAAAAATCAGATAATCGTTGAAAATCGTTCGTTATAAATTAATATGATGCATGGATTTCGCGTGAGATTGCCATCGATGTTTATGCTTGAACTTCCTGCCACAAATCGGACACGTGAAAGTAGGTTCTTTGCCACATTCCACTCGAATATGATTCTTCAAGGAACCACGCCATTGATAACGTTTGCCACATTGTAAGCAGATCCACCCCGTCTGAGAGCGAACTGCAAAATAAGAAGCGTAAAGCGGATTGGTTAGCCTCCTGTTTTTAAACTTTTATCAGCAGATAAATAAGTTCTGGGATTTTACTATTTTCCCTGTTACTTCATCGTTAGTGCTAACGGACAGCGATAACGAAACGATTACACGTTAGCCAATATAGTTAAATACGTTAAAACGTTGCTCTTGTTCCGTGCTCGAAAATTATTCGGATCGTTCGATCGAGCTAATCGCTTATCAACGACGAGGTCTATTCTCGATAACTTTGCGCAGAAATTACACGTTTCATCGTTAAACTTTTAACGAGCCTTTATTCATTTTCTAGCAAGTTCGCTTACAATCTGCTGGAAGCCCACAATTTCCTAAACTCTGGTATAGTAATAGTCAAATTTCCAAATTAATTTGTACAAAATTGATATTCTGAAATGTTCTTGATATCCGCATTGAAAAATTCGCATTATGCATACGCACGAAATAGGTCAGCACCAACTTGCATAAGTCGTTGTTCATAAAAAAAAAAAAAAGAAAAAAAAACGCGCGATGCGATACGAGAATTGGACTTCTTTTCGAACGTATTATCGAAATCCTTGACTATGTAAATTCGAGGTAAGATGCGACTGCAATCTGTGCTTGTACTTGAACCTCCTTCCGCAAAGGACGCAGTTGAATTTCGGTTCCTTTCCGCATAGGCGGAGATGCGTATACATGGAAGATTTTCTCGAGTAGATCTTGCCGCACACTCTGCACGGGTATACAGTTTCCTGAGCGGCCAACTCACCTGAAACACAAACGATGAGTCGTGCGTGGATGCATAAGGCAAAGCGCGTCGCGTTTACCGACCAGACCGGACAATCCACCCCATTGAATTGATCGGCCGCGATGCATACCTGATTCCATAAGATTACTTAAATTAACCGTAAGTATCGTCGATTCGTTTATTTCGTTTATCCGCGGGAGAACACTCGAAATTCAAGCGCTTGCGTTACGTTTGCGTAAAGCGGAAAGGAACATTAACCGGTGACAGATTTTCGGGTAAATTTATAGGATAGAGTCGGAAGAAACTTTAGTACAGTGAGCAGGCGACTGTTCCAAAAATTTACATCAACATCTATTCTTAGCGAAATATCTTGTCTCTGTTTATTGCTGAGTTTTCCCGTTTCTTTAAGTATTGCACTAGTTGCGGAACCAACTAGAATCGCAATTGTTTTCGTTAGCATAGTATACGAATAGCAGTGGGTACATCCAGAAAATCTAGCAAAATACGAAATTTTTCGGATGCTATTAAAATATCACTTTCTACTTGTCAGTCTCATTTTCTTCGCGTCTAAATTATCGTGCAAAATATGCTCGCTATTCGACACGTTGTAACAAGTCACGGATATTCGATATTAAAACGCAGCACGCAGCACAGACAGATCGACGTAATTGTGGATAGACTTGTGATGCTTCGCGAGATGGTGTTTGTGTTTAAATCTTCTTCCGCAGACTTTGCAAGAGAATCGTGGCTCGATACCGCACTCCATACGTTTGTGTAAATTCAACGATTCTTTCCATTTATACGTTTTTCCACATTTGTTACACAGATAGCTCGAACGAAACATGAAAATCGGTAAACCTGAAATCACAAAAAGATACATTTTTATTAGCACTAAGAATCGACCGCTGTTTGTTCGACGAACACGCTTTACACGCTTTCCATATTTCATGAAAAACTATCCTTTTAACAGCACCATGAATTCACGTTGAATGAACAATATCTTTTTATTATCAAATTCAAGGAACGTTTACACAGATTTCTATATGTATACCGTATGCATATATAATACGACAAAGTGTACCGCTGAAGAATCATCGTGCGATAAGTAATGCCGATATCTACTTGGTGATAATTGTCAATGCCGATACAGAGCCGATCGGCAAGGTTCTGTTACTTGGAGATTGTATACCGTTCCTTCGTTTATTTGCTTTTTTCATTCCATCGCGTAGCCAGTATGGAAATGAAAGGAAAAGGAAATAAACGAAGGAATCTCGTCGATTTCATTAGTATTTGTTCAACCAAGAGAGTTCTGGTTGATCACAATGATGACGTCTCTTTAAATGTTCTTTCAAATGGTGCTTATGCTTGAATCTTCTGTTGCAAAAAATGCAGCCAAACTGCGGCTCGATTCCACATTCCAGTCGACGATGCTGTTGCAACGAATCCTTCCACTTATACGATTTGCCGCAGTTGTCACAGACGAACTTCTTGAGCAGTCCTAAAAATTAACGACACACCGAATTTGTACCACCATTTCGATCAGTCGTTCGAACGACATGCTTAACTATTATTTAGAGAGAAGAACTAGGTATTTGATATTCTAAGGTTTATTCGCAGATCATTTTTGATTCGATTCGTCGAATTCGATCGATCACGCTCGAAACAGTACACACGCTGTTATACGCTAGATCTTGCTACACCTGCGAAATTAACGAGACAATTCCCTATGCTTCACTCTCTTCTCTTTTCTTACAGAGAATTCCTTTTAACCGATTCTCCCCTTTACATTTTACGCCATAGGCCGGAACGATGTTCGTCGTGACTAATTCGCTACTAATTCGTATTACGCGTTTCTTTAAGTTGTTTATTGCGATCAAATTTTTACATAACGTACATAAATACAATTCCATGTATAAAACATACATATTTAAACAATCGAAACACGGATTGGAGTACAAGTTCTGTAAAAGAGTTGCCGACATTGAGCACGATACGCGTTATCGTAATAGGGAAAGTTAAACGAGCAGCTACGGAACAGCTATGTTTCAACATTTTAACCGACACATTTTCATCTCGAAACTTGACGATGCTATTGCGCGGCACCGTTGCTCGAACCGAGATAAACGTTTTTCCCATTCGAAATAACCCAATGATGAACGTTGATCAAATGTTTCTTTAACATCCATTTGTGGCGAATTTTCGTCCCGCAAACGGGGCAAGAGTGCTGCGGGTCCTTGCCGCATTCTTCTCTTTCGTGTCTAACCAACGATTGCATCCATCTGTACTCCTTGCCGCAATTCGAACAGAAGTGTCTCCCAAGTCTCTTGTAATAGTCTGAACCGCAGTAAGCTGAAAGAACAATGCAGTTTCTGTAATTATGTACGTTCAGGTATACGCCTATTCGAATAGCCTCTTGGGCGTTTTCCTATTACGCTTATCCTTACGCTCCTTTGAACGTAAAACGAAAGAAAAGCATCGGCCTAATGTGAAAATGTATCGAGCGCAATAATTCAAAACACTGAAACTTTCGATGAAAACGCTTTATTAAAATTGCGAGCTGTTTTCAATTAATCGGTCCATCACCATCTTTGCGTTAAAATAGTTGCTTGCTAAAAGCTCAAATATTATTCAGATGTAATCATTAGCAATCAGATTCCACGTTGCTCCATTCTTGAAACGTTCGGTCCGTGTTAATTTCGGTTGAGGCTCGGTTTTCTGTCTCGGTGTAAGTAGTTGTTGTTTCATTTGGCAGTCGCTACGTAGTCTTTTCAATCGATTACTCGTACTACAACGTATGCGCGCTATTGTAACAATCGAATCCCTATTACACGTTTCGTTTATTTTAAATCGCATATTCTCAGAGTAATAGTTCGAGTCTTATTAAACGGTGATAGACGGTGTGTTCTCTAAACACGTGAGTCTGTAACGCGTGGACCACTATACGCAATAGAAATATTTATTTACACTCTAAACGTATCAAAATACGTTAACTGACGTTAAGAAAGATACAGGTATAAACACGATGATTCACTCGCTCGGTCCAATGTTAATAAATTAGGAGATTCGTTATTAATTTTGGATAATAAACACTTGAAGGATTCGAGCTAGGATCACATTTTTGTACAATTCTTTACAACGTCAGACGTTCTATAAACACGATCCAAAATGAATTCCGCGATACACAAATTTAAGAACCGAAATTCGCAATTCGAAATTCCCAGTTCAGAATTCAGAATTCATAATCAGCTGAAGTAATATCATCGAAAAGTGTAATTCTTTGTGTTGTTTATCAGTGCGATGTATCGATGATTTTAAATCGATGATGTCAGTCTTATAAACGATCAAATCGATACTGCGTACGAATTTACAGTATCGAGGTACGCTAACGCAGACGATGAAACGCATTCTAATATCTTATTCTTCTTGTTGCGTTCGGAATGTTTAAAAAACCTATCAGAAAAACGTGATATAAAAATGTTTTCTTTTTTTTTTCGTTTTCTTTTTACCGAAGGGCAGAACATTACCGTCCGAAATGTTCCGATCGGTTTGGAAAGGGACAGAGCTCGAGACTCTCGACGTTCGTGGTTGTTTCGGAAAGGTTTTTTCCGAATTCTAATCATCTCACTCTGCTTTGTGAACGTTATTTTCGTGACGTAACAAGTAATCTCTGCGTTTGAACTTTCTGCCGCAGAGGGTACACTTGTGCCTAGGTAACTTTCCGCAGCCTTCTCGAAGGTGTCTGGTCAAGGAGTCCGTCCAGGTGTAACGTTTCCCACACTTGTAACAGGTAAACGGAGTGTCGTAGTTGACACGATTGTGGTCCCTCTTCGAGTCTGAAACAGATCAGAAAGAGAACGAGAGATTAACGAGATTAACGGAGTTTCGTTGGCCGTTCAGTATCCTTTATCTCGCGCGCGAGTCGTCTATTTTATTTCACGTTGATAGTCGTGTCTCGTTGCAAGAAGCAACGGCATTCCAACGATACATTGGCCACGAAAAAGGTCATGCTTATCATTCGTCGGCACTCTTCGGGGCGCATTAAGGACCGCGTTAAGAAGCAAACCTGAGGGAGGGGTCAAGAAGGAAACGAACAAAGAGAAATATTTTTATGTACGTACACTCTTCTTTATTGCTCTTGCAGCTCGTGTTACGTATAGGTACTACCTGAAATATAACTAAATAATTTCGCTAAATGTCACAACATTTACACGTGTACTAATAACATTAACAACATTAACGGTTCGAAGGTTAGCGACGTTAACGAAAGAGACTTAATCGTAGAAACGATTCTTTCGCTATCCGATTCGCTTCGTAAAGGATTCGATGGAATTTCCATAAATAGGATGTCAACGACTGTTTATCATAGAATTTTCTATCGCGCACCGAGTACGTTTATTTCTCGTGTTTGAAGCGTTTATTCAGACAATCCCGCCAACGATACTGCGTCTCGCAGTTTTTACACTTTGATGCTTGTTTGCTTTGATGCATTCTTCTCGTAAGTGTCGATGATACGAAGTCTTCCAAGAATGGGTTCTACCGCGTGCGCTGCACCGGTAGAAAGCGTCGTTCGCCGTGTCCTACAGCCGCCATCCAGCCTGAAATCGTAGTTTCAGCCGTTAGTTACGTCAACGTTTCGCTCGCATTACCTTCTACCACCTTACTACCTTTAAACTCTCTTGTATCGCGACTCGGCTTCGAATTATTATAACCCTTATTAACCGCGATTTCGATCGTTTTAAAGCGTTGTTAAAACAAAACAGCGGACAGACGGTACCTTGTCACGTTTTCCATGTCGTTTCATCGACTCGAGAAGCAAAGTGAACGTGATGCAAGTCGAAGCAGCAAGCAGTTACCGGCAAATGAACGGTGATCGTTAAAGTTAAAAGCGATTAAAAAGTAAGGGCAGTAGTTGGTGATGCATGGAAAATTGTCTTTATTCTGTGATGCGTAAAGACTTGAAATAGTCCCGGCTAAGCGTCCGATACAAACAAAGATTGTGTGTGCTCGCTATACACTGTACAGTGTATATAGGCGTGGAGGGTTATTTTCTTTCGTTATCAACGAAAACGTGGGAAACGACAAGTAAACAAGTAACTTTGCGCTACGTTCGAATTATAACGTGTCGTCACTCGATCATACTTGAAAACGATCGGATTACAGGATGCATCCATGCATTGTCCAGATGTGTCGCTGAAAATTTGAACGTTGCTTAAACGCTTTTGGACAATAACGGCACAAGTATTGCGGCATTTTGCCACACTCCTCTCGCAAGTGACGATTCAGCGTGCTTTTGTTCGTGTAGGACCTGTCGCACTTGGAACAGGGGTACGGCTTCTGGAAATCCTCCCGACCAACGTTTTTTGCCAATCTCGCCTGACCTGAAATCAAAATCCAAAGCTGATCAATCAGATATTGGGAGCGTTTCACGTGATTTAAAAAGAACTGTAACATCTTCGGTGGTAGTTTAATCGATCTGAAATATGTCGCGATCACGAGCCCGTAACAATAAAAAATCTGATGGAAATATTTCAAAATCGGTTACATTCTCTAATGCCGCAAAGAAACTAAAAACAACTGAAACAGTCTCTTTCTTTTTTCGTCTTTCTTGTTTTCGCGGAAACAGACGCGAGAAAGTAAATGATAATAAACGCGATTGCTCTATAACCACTGAATAATCAAAATAAAAAGTCAACAATTCGCACGACCGTCGATCTTCCGTGATGATTCTTGCTCTTCCTTTTGTCTTCAGAGATGCTGCGCCTTCCAGTCGATAAAATTGCTCAAATAGCCCGAACGTAAAAATATGTAAACGGTTACGGACGAATTCGAAAGATCTGAGACATGCTTTACCCTTGCAATTACTGTTTTATTTTCGCGTACTTCGATAATCATAATAAAATTATAATAAACTACAATAGCACGTTGCGAAACTAGTTTACGTATAACCAAGGCCTCGGCAGATATCGTTTCCATGTGTTTTTTCTTTTTTTTTTTTTTTTCTTTCTTTTCATATATCGTACACCAATTATTCAACATATCACAGACAATTTGTCGTAGAATGAAATTTTTTAAATCAATCGAACTTTCTTCAAAGCCAGTCGACAGCTTCGCACATTGTACGGCTGTTGTTTCGTATTTTCCATGAAAATCGAATCCTTTTCGTCTCTTCTTCCACTTTCATCGAAAAAATAGTATTGTCAAAATAAAAGGAAGTGTCGCGGGTAAAAAGATATTTCGAACGAAAACGAAAATCTTGCGTGTGTCAGGCATGTTGCTTAATCTGTTTCTGCTATTTGACTATGTGTCGATCGTTGGTAGAAGGGTAGCTTGTGCTTAGTGAGTTTACATAAAGAAAAAAGTAAATGTTGCGCGAAATTATACATGTAAGAAAGAAGAAAGATAATGCGAATATCGTGCGAAATTCGATTCTCTTCGGGAGAAGTTCGAAGAAACCGACGACGAGGAAAGTTTGGGCGACGATGGCTCTTCATGGGTGCATCGACCGTTTACGATCCTAGCAGGAAAATACGGCCGTGAATCGTCGAATTGTGTCGTTGAAAGTTAGCTTTTTGCTTGAATCCTTTCTCGCAGATACTGCAGATGTACTGAGGCGGTTTCCCGCACTCGTCGTGGAGATGACGTTTTAGGCTGCTTTTGTTCTTATACAATCTACCGCACTTGTGGCAAGAAAACGGTTTCGGCAAGAAATCTTGGCCCCGCAGTGACGAGTACCTGTTCCTTGAGCAATTACCTGTAATTTAGAGGTCAAAAGAGCTTCGATTATTCGATCTAATCTCGTTTGAGCTAAATTAAATGCGCGTTCCTTTAAAATTCTCTTTCTTTCTTTTCGTCTGACTTTTCGCTAAGTTACCGACACGCTTCTCGATATATATGTGTACATAGAAACGAGTTTACGTGTGTGTTTTCAAACGAATGATTGCGATACTTCAGCATCGAAAGGATGATCGATACGTTTCGAACATTGAAAATGTACTAAGTGCGCCCTCGCTGAACTAACGAAACTGAAATGCGAAGGTTGATCTTGATCATTGATGGTTACGTGTTTTCGGATGATGATCGGATGTGAAATGAGTTATCAGCTATGATAGTATGCGCGCCTGTTACATTATTTCGAAAGCTTTATTTTTTAATTTTCGAACGCTTTCGAAAACGTTGAACAGACTCGCGAATAAAATAAACATTTATGAATTCTGGAGATTAAACGGAAAAGGTGGTATTCCACCTTCCACGTTCTCGACTTTGCACGAAGGCTTCCATTCGAAGCCTTCGTCGCCTTGTACATATAACAGATACATGGAAAATTTTTCCTGCACTCGTCACGTACGTGACGGCGCAACGTCGCGGCATCTTTTCAAGTGCAAGATCCGCGCTTGATACTGCGCAGATTCCGCAGAAGTGGCGAACGTGGTCTTCTTCTTTTGGAAATCGCGCTTTTTCAGCCATTGGTCTCTTCTCCACTTTGCGTTCTGTAATAGAAAGAAAAACAAAACAAAGTAAAGTTGCTCCATGAATGGCTTTCCACCGTCATAGATCTCACTGATCCGATTAAAATTGTAAAATTGGCATGACTACAGATAGTAGAAATCTGCTTCCAAAGTTGATGCGGCAACTATCAAGAAAATTTCTTCTTCAGAAGAGTACATACTCTCGTCGCGATAACATCGATCGGTATCGAAGAAAGGAAGAGACACCGCGATTCATTCTGTTCGCAGGAAACTCGAAAAGATTACGATCAGTAATTCTTGAAGAAAGAATGGTAATCTTGTCTGAGATTTTTTTACGAGGGAGTTTGCCGACGAAAATTATCCTATCGTTTCTACGATCGATTAAGTAAAGAACGAATAAAGAAAATGAAATCATTTCTACGAATTTGTTCAAATGACAATCTTTTCCTGGGCTGAGAATGTCGTGGAAAAAAATTCGGAGGACAAGGGGTGCTTATGAAGGTTCCTTCACGTAAACGAGAAAAAAGAAAAAACAAAGAGAAATATTCGAATTGCGCCGATCATAAAACAAAAGACTCTTTTAACCCTGTGAAAATCTCAGACAAACAAGCAACACGAGCAAATTCGAGTCGACGTTGTTGCCGAGAACATTTCGTCATTTTTATTCGCGAAATTCATTCATTATCGCGAAATCCATTTTACGAATATACGCCGACAAGTTGCATATTTATTTATTCGATTAAACGTGATATCTTTGTTACAAGAGTACTAAATGACAAATTTTCCTCCAGTTCTCTTTCGTGTTCGTGCCGTGCAGGAGAACAACGCGTGATCCGTGCGTACGGTCCAACCTGAAAAAGAAAGTTGGTAGAAATTAGAAGCTTTGTTATGCGACTGTCGGCTGTATCATTCTTCCTAATTTTATCCAGTCTTTGTAAAGATGCATGGATCGCTGCAGCGAATCGTGTTGAGACGTCGTCAAATTTTATTTCATAATATTACAAGCGTTTCGATAAGTAAAAACATTGAACTCCTCTACTGAAAGACTAACATAGCGGCTCCGTTCAAAGGAGCCCCTCGGTGAATGGAAGCCAAATGTTTAATCAAATGATGTTTATGCATGAATCGATATCCGCAAACTTCGCAAGTAAACTGCGGCAATTTGCCGCACTCCACGCGCTTGTGTTTAAACAAAGACTCCTTCCATTTGTACGATTTGCCACAAGTCTCGCAGAAAAATCTCGTTTCGTTATATCGGTTTGCGGTTTCCGTTGCTTGACGCGGTCCGGATCGTTGCCGTCGATGATCTGGTCGTTGCCACATCGATTCTGTAAAACCATGCAAACGGTAACAGAAGCGTTAATCGAATAATCGTTAAAATATAATTGAATCGCGGAAATAATTGCGAGCATGGATCTGACAAATGAGATTGTCTCTAAAGAATGCTACACATGTAGACTATTTGTCTGAAATGCTGGTCTGAAAAAATGGTTTTTGAATGTCATTCCAAGGATGATTATTGGTGCCGATCACTTCAAATGAGTCGAATGCAAAAGTGCAGCGGGAAGCTTCATGGAGAATGTCTGATTTATTTGATGAAATAAATAAATATGTGAGGATGCTTTTCGATGAATAAATTACAGAAACATATATCTTAGATCTTGCGACGGATGAGACGCGAAATCCTATTAGCTACCGATTAACGATTCGAGCGTTTTGAATTTTTGAAGCGGCAACTTCTCAAGTGCTGTATCACGTGATGTCTGTATTTAAACATTTTCGGGCAGTGCGGACAAGGCAATTTCGGCTTTTTTCCGCACTCGTACCGTAGATGTCGACTGAGCGAACTCTGTTGACTGTACACCCTGCCGCAGGCACATACGGACTTGGTCGCCTTTATGGAAATCGGGTACATATCATTGATCGCAGGCTTCATTTCTTCTACCTGATACGAGTCCATGTCACCTGAAATCAGAAATATCGCCTTCCGTTAATCACTCTCGTATGCCGTACGTATTTACGGTTCAACGCTTATTTCTTACGAGATCGGTGGAAACGTGCTGTGTCTTCTTTCTTCTTTTTCAACCGTTCAAGCCTTACGTATACATACATACATGCACCTGCTTTCTACCGCGTTACCTTAATTAACGATTCTCTATTAATTAAAAATAAATTAATCATAATCGAACGGATTGAAAACATTCGCACCGTAGTTTTATACGTTTATTAAATTTATACAGAAGCGGTGGCGAGTTGCAAACTGACGCGCTTATTATAGTAGTTACAATCACTCGATATTTTTGTACAGCGTAGGAACAACTCCCGTGCGAAATAAGAAGGGATAACGACGTTCTGTCTATTACGTACAATTTGGTGTCTTGACGTGGTCTAACCACAAATGATGTTTATTAGTTTTAAAGGTGCACTTTTTGCACCGATATTCATCTTTACATTCGCTACGTTGATGATACATCATCGAGAACGGGTGCTTGAAACGTCTTCCGCAATTACAGATCAGACGACCTGAAAAAAAAAAGCGGAACCGTGTTATTAGAGGGAAACAAATAGATTTCAAAATTGGGTCGTTGGACGACGCGATTTCGTCGCCAATTAGAATTATCCTACAATAAATCGCCGCCGTAAACAGCGTGCCTGTATCGTTTTCCATTTCCATTTCCACTTACATCGCCGTTTCCATCCCCATTTTCATTTGGTCGCTAGCTTGAACAAAAAAAAAAAAAAAGAACGATAATTAATTGGTTTGAGCGATCGTGTAACAGCAGTTTGATAAGACGACGAGATGTTTGCTTTTCCACGGTTACGTGGCGCTAACAAGACGAAAACAACGTACGACAACGTACGAGAGTCTAATCGTAAGAGACAAATCGTTGCTGAATAATTAAATTCTTTATTGTTCGTCGAGTATCCTCGCTAACACAATGGTTATCAGTGATACACTCACAATGGTAATTATACTTTTAAATTCGCAAAAAATCATAAATCATAAAGAATATATCGTATATATGTAACATTTGTATACGCAACATACGATCTCTATTGAAGTCGCCTGAGCGTCATATTATTATGTGTGTATAATTCACACATGTTACGTGAATGAATAATATTTTTTTTCCTCCTACTTGTCGCTATCGTCCTCAGCATTTCTGAAAGCTCTCCACAAACAGAGAAAAATGTATCGAACGCTTACGTGCTAATTATTATCGTCATCGATCTTCTTAAAAGCAAGAGGTATTCTTCCATTCGGGCTTCGCGTTTAAGCTTTCTATCATCCGTTTCTCGCTGTTCCTCGTTTGTCTCTCGCTTGTCTCTCGAAAAAATCATCCATATTTATTTCACATGTTATATCATACGCGCATTACACGTATAACCATAACTATTCATTTAGACTTTAAACGTATCCTTCTACATGGGTATTGGTTGCGTGTATTCGCGTGTACAGACATGCCCCATATTCTTTATGTAAATCGGATAGTTTGCACACGCGCACGTTAATCACGTTATCATACATATAAAGTATGTAGTTTGAAAATAATTTTATAGGCATTTCGCGTACAATCACCCGCCGGCACCAACGGCAACTCGAATATCGCGTAAATAGCCTCGTTTATATTGGCACAAATGTTGCAACGTCAACGGGAAGGTGGCTATCGGAGAGGGATGTTTATCAAATTTATCCGAGATGAGAACGATCACCGTTTATGTATCGGCTCGACGAATATATTCGATGAAACCTCCTCCCTCGCACCATATTATTCGTTTCTTTCGACTCTTCTTTGTACGCCACTCCATCTTTCGAAAAAAAAAAATCAGAAACGATACCCGATTTACACTATTTGCACTATAAATTGCTTCGCATTTGAACGCGCCGCGCATCTAAATCTATGTTTTACCATGTTAAACGCTTGTAATAAATGTATACCTCTCACTTCCTACGATGTTTTATAATCAGTCTTTGCGCTTCTATTACGCCTTTATTCGCATTTGTATGCGTGCAAAGATTCCAATGTAAACGGAAGATAGCAAATCATAGCTTTCTAAATCACGTTAGTCACGGACCTCGCTTTATTCCACCTAACGATACAGGCTTTCCTACACTTCGCTCTGATCAATCTTGGAAGACGCGCTTTCTATTTCTCTCGAGTCGCTGATAATAAAGTCGTCAACGAGACGTTAACGCGAATTTCTTGTCCGAAACCTCTTCTCATTTGTGTATCATCGAACAACGTTAATTGTCATTGGGAACGAAGGAACGAAACGCCTAACGATCGGAGTCTTCAAAGCAACCTTATACTTTGGTTTAGGTATATGAAACGAAAATAGCACGAGTTTCTGCGAATTCGCAAAGACTAGGACTCGGATTCTATGATTCTTCCTCTTCGGATAGAAAAATGCATATGAAACACGACATCGATAACAATAACGTTCGTATTTTGAGGCACATGAAGTTGGACTCGAACGCGACACGCGGGAGCCTTTTTTAAAAAATTACTTTGAATTCTTTGTCGCAAAGAAGCTCGTACGAAGAAACGGAAGAGGCTGAGCTCGGTACGAATGTGCTTCGAAGCGTTCAAGATGGTTGAGAACAAGAGCGAGAACGAGAACGAGAACGAGAACGAGAACGAGAACGAGAACAAGAACGAGAACGAGCGCGTGGAAGCTGAGAGGTTCGCACAGGTTGCCTCGGAAATCTCGTCGAGTTTTGTCATCGAACGATCGGATAGAAGGAAAGTTCGTGAAACGACATCCGTAAATCAGTTTCGTATCGGACAGAAAGATGGATAAATTGAGCGAAGGAATAGCGGAGAAACGCGATCGACGACGACTCCGTAAAATCGAGACCCCAGAGACAGATCGTCGTCGATGATTTATATCTAGCTTCTACGTTAGCTGTGATCGAACAATTTCCCAAATTCAAGATAGACGTTTTCTAGATAAGATCAGGCAAAAAGCTGGAGAATCTCGCCGCGCTACTTCGAATAGGGCAAAGTGCGGAACAGGAGTTAAGATACGACGGGTAGAGAAGAGAGAATAGAGAAAGTGAAAAGTTTGGCAAAGGTTTATGCCAATAGGTACATACAACAAGATAAATACGAGATTCAACGTCTCTATAGAACATTATCCATACGCTTCTTCGCTGAGTTGCGGTTGACCGGTAAACGAATCGTCATCGAATTTCGATCTGACTAGAATCTTACTTGAAATAATTCTTTGTCGAATCTTTGGTCCTTGATCGAGAATTCTCGTCAACGTAAGGTAATAAAGAGAGAGGGGAAGAGAGAGAGAGAGAGAGAAAGAGAGAGAGAAAACACGGTTAAATTTATTCAGAAAATAACCTTCTCGTTAAGTTATATTAGCTATTTGAAATCGACGATGGAACCGTTCATTTCGTGTATTGATCGTGCATCTACGTAATCTTGAATATTATCACAGAGTGCAATGAAAAGTCGAACTCGATGGATCCGTTATTCCGGCCAAGTCGCATGGAAAGACACGTTTCTTCTTCGACCGTACTACGTACGACTTACGTCATCACCATAAAGTTACTATGCAATATGTATAATATATGTATATGTATATGTATATGTATATATGTATAATATATTATATATATAATAATATTTTTTTGATTTAAATAGATTCTCTATCTTGGATATTATTCTACGTTAGGTAACGGCCTGCTTAGGCCCGATTTTAAACTAGACGATACTAACTCAAACAAAAGGAATGAACGCAAGTTATCGAACGAATTTCGACAATTCGTTCGATCGCTTCGTTCATTCTTAAACTACTTACAATCTCCGATTCAATCGACAAAAATAATACAACTTTGATCTCATGCGACAACAACGAACGTTGTAAAGCTTTTGTCGCGTTAAACGAGTAGAAGAGCAACGACGCTATGCGAAGTCACGCTTTCGATTTCACATCGAATCGTCGGTAGTGTGGAAGAATAATCGTTCTTCCCTCAAGGCTTAAGGGCACGATTATCTCGTCTTTGTCCCACCTCATCGTCAAGTTCGGTGAGCCTACGATACAACACTTGTTTTTGACTAGAATTTTCGAACGTTACTTCAGCTAGACTACGCTAAAGACCTAGAATACTACAATACTAGCGGGGATATTACTAGCGTCGGAGACATTTCGTTGCATCGAGAATTTCAATCCTTCCGACTAATTGCAAGAATCGAGATGTAACTTGGGAAATCGGTAACGACCGATGAACTCAGTTTCCAACTATGATCATCGAACAAACCCTATCTGTGTATTTCGATTCGACCAATGGACGACGGAATCCTTGTCGCGAAATATCCACTTCTATATCCGCGATAGCTCGTGTAAAAACTCTTGCTTCCCTTATAATTAGTACAAAAATAATTGGGCGATTTAGCAATTTATCGAAGGCTCGAAAAGATTCCGGAAAAGTATGCTTCTGTTTCTCCCGTTGCTCTTCAAACTTAACCCCCAAGGTCTGACAAAACCACGAAACGAATCACACGTCCTCTTTCCAAATTTTTCTGACACTCTTCTCGAGCCTTCCAAAATATTCAACAATGTTCTTTACGGCTTTTCTTCTGTTTTTTTTCTTTTTTTTTTTTCGTCATTTTATACATCGTTAAACGGGATCCAACAACGACTTCGTGCCACGGCAAAGACGGATCGTTAATTTCTCTATTTAAAACCGTCTTCTCGTTCTAATATGCTATCTATACCCCATCTATCGAATACGAAGCAAAAACAAAAGAAATTCTTCCGAGTTGTATGACGGAAATGTATTGTCATTATTGTGTATTACGGCTGTTTTCGGTTGCGTGAATAAGGAACACATGCCTATTACCATTCGGATGGTACACCAAAGACAGTAGTGCACCGAAACAGTACGTAGTAGAACTACGTCGACGATGCAAGAAAACGATAAAGAAAACGATAAAGAAAACGATAAAGAAAAGATTAGAAACGATAGGACACGGTACGAGTATCGTACGTGTAAAAACAAAGCACAGACGTCCAACTGTTAAAACCGTTCTAGACGCGTATTTTCGAAAGGATATCTAAAAATAGAGAGAAAAGAAAAAAAGAAACACGACAAGATCGTAATCGTTGGAGAAAGAAAGAACAGAGCGGTGAAAATAAAAATACCGAAGATCTAAGGTGACAGATAGCCCGAAGGTTTTTCGAACTCGAGATTCCGAACTCGAGAACCGAAATTCCTCGTTCGCCCTCGCGGATTAGCTTTAGGATTAGATCCGGAGGTTTTAAGAATTCTCCTTCAGGCCCTCTGATTAACGGCTGTGCCGGCAGATTGAGAGGCCACGTGACGGTGGTTGATATGCGCCTTCAAATTCCTCTCGTACTTGGAACTAAACGCGCAATGGGGGCAATTAAAGGAAGGCGCCATGCCACATTCGTAGAGTAAGTGCCTCTTGAGTATGTAAGCATTTTTGTAGCTCTTGCCACAACGTGAACAATTATGTCGACGATCGATTCCGGACACGGAGACTGTACCGATCGGCCGGTTGTTGTTTCTGCCAGGATGACGAGAGGGACAATGTAGCCTTGCGCGTCGTTGAGGCGTCAACGGGGCCGGTACCTCGTTGGCGGAGGATCGCGAAACGCGCCTCGTCCCCTCAGAACTCCAACCAAGACTCGCGAAGAAACCTGAAATCAATCGAAACAAACGTTTCGAACGGTCGATTAGTGGCTGCCCTATCGTACAGACTGTCGACGGTATGTTCGTTGCACGATTGCTCTTTACAACGGCGAGGGCCATGCGATAAAAAGAAAAACATTCAAGTTTTCAAGCTTAGCAACAACGAGCATGTCAAGGGGAACAGGATCAACAGGGAGAATGATTACGTTCTCGTAGTTATCCGCGCGTTCTACGCGCAGATGTTCTTCTTGCAAGGGCTACTCTCTATATACGCATCCTGGTCTTCGATGATACGATACGCTTCCAGGGCAAATTGCGCGCTGTTTCCCGGCAAAGGGAAAGAGCAACAGAACTTTCAGCCGTCTCCGATGAAACTACTCTTCTTTCGTACCTCGAGCATTTCCCTTGTGTTTATTGCGTATTTGCTCCACTCTCTTTGTCCACACCTTGTCCGTGCTTTCGTCCATGTACCGTACGCTATGTCTGTGTTTTCGTCTCACCTCTGGTATTCGCTCCAGTCCAACTACTGTCCTGAAACACTCAAGCAACGTATCGATTAATAAACACACGTATGTGCATAGGGGTTCGTTGGTTTTCGTTGACGTTGACGCCTTCAACGACAAGCGACAAGTTGCAGCAGCTCGTGCTTGGGATAATCGTAGTTTCTCGTATGATTTCTCTGTCGATGCTCCCTTCTTCTTAGAAGATCGTCGTCTCCTGGGTCGATCGAACAACCGGCCCGGTCACCTGTGGAAAACGAAACCAATCAGTATGCGGAAATTACGCGTTTCTTACCATCTTCTGCTCTTCCTGTGTAAGTTGAACAGCACATCACCACGATATCGAAATCGTTGCCGCCAAACCAACCCACGAACACGTACGTCATACGTCGTGGTAGCGACGAAAATGAGCGAAACATGGAACTCGAAGCATTTGCCTTTCTAGACTTTATTTTGCTCTAAATCGAATACAAGGCTCTCTACAAATTGACAAAAAAAAAAAAAAGGAGGGAAACAAGCATTTTGGAATGTTCGACAAATCGAAACGATACGTGTACAAAAAGGAACAAAATGAAAAAAAAGCACAGTGGTGTAGAAAATAGGAAATGAACGATCGGCCAGTGAATGGAGTCGCGCGATTCTACACACGTGCGACGGCACAGAGAAACGCATCATATACATCGTTGGAATTTTGTGCCAAACGGAAGGGCAACGAAGTGGAGTTACGATTTTCCGATCCACCGACCGATTGTTCTATAAATTTCACAAGCAAGCGATTTTTTTCGCATAGTAAAAAACGAAGCGGGTAAACGGCGATGCGTTACCGGCTTCCGCTTTGTCGTGGCTACGTTGCGACGTCCATTTCCGCTTTTCGCGACCGATTTCAATCTCGGTGCAGCGCACGTTCGATTGCTCGTGTGCCGTACACCGTGGATATACGTGCGTTTACATGCACGCGGATTTGTCGCGAGAGAACAAGCAAAAAAATTATCTAGAAAGAATATTCATTATCATCATAGCGTAATCGTTAATAATTATTGCTCTCTAAATAATATTAATATAAAATGGAGACAAAAATGTGTAATAATAAATCATCGTTCGTTGGCAAATACATGGCGACAAAGAAATTACGATTACAAATATGTTTTGCGTTCGAGGCGCTGAGCGGAAGTTATAGTTGCGTTATTTATTTTTACGTGCTCTCTGTTCTTTCTCTTGCATACACGCGCATACATACACTCGTACGTGCATTTGCTCTCTCGCTCTCACTTCCTCCCTGTGCTACACGTCTCTCTGATATTAACGGTTGCTTTCGCTCGCACGCTCATTCTCTCTCTCTCTTTCTCTCTCTCTCGCGCTTCCTCATTCTCTCTCTCTCTCTCTCTCTCTGTCACTAACCATACAGTCCGGTAGCAGTGCTTGTACTAATTATAAGAATATCGTAGTTGATGTCGAGCACGAGATTCCCTTGGTGCGGCGCGATGAATTTCATTCGCGGCACTGTATAATACTTTTGTCGTAGTTTGAATAATTGTTTCGATTCGATGGACGTACGTGCCAAAGAGAAACGGTACAGAACCAAGGGATGTCTCGAACTCGATATTTTCCACGCGGCCTCGCGCCACGTGCGGTAAATTCGCTATTATTTATTACAAATAATTGTACTGTGTAATTAAACGCGAACGAACGAAAGAAATGTAAAGGAACGCGAGTAGACCGGTTAGTAAAACGGTATACTCGTTACTAAAACAAAAACAAATATATAGTGATAAAAAGGAAAAACAAAAGAACAAGGAGAAACGTATAAGAATAAATAGAAACCGAAGTAAAATAAAGACACGGGAATCACATTGCGGTTGTTAGGAATCGAGGAAAAAAGGAACAAATGTGTAACGCGTAAAGGATGGTAGTCACTATGTATGTATATGGATCGACAACGAAGATGAGTACGTCTTAGCGGATACATTGGCAGTATAAAGGCGAGTGATCGAGATTAAATTCTGTTTCCTTCGGCGTAAATAAATAATTTCTAAAAAAATATCACTGGTCTCAAAAGGTTCGGCGAGTGTCACTCGCAAATGGTACATTAACTCGCTGTATCTTTCGACAGATTCGTCCATCTATCCTTATTTGCGTCTCGTTTCGAATCAAGCATTTCTCTCGAAGGCAAGTCGATGCTTCTCGACCGACCGATTTATCTTTATACATATCTTTTTCAAGGACACTATCTTTTTTAAAAGCGCAAGAAGGTAGGGGATGAATCCATCGAAATTACGCGTCGACTGGTTTCTCTGTGCGTGACACCCGGCCGATAATACCGTAGAAATTCGTTCACAGCTGGATGCGCCCAGCGCCTCTTGATTTCATTTCTTTTTTTTTTTTTTCTTTTTCCTCCTTCTTCTATCCTAAAATCTAAGTGTTACTTGAAGGCACTTAACACAAGGCTCTCTCGGTTCAAAAGCTATACACTTCCCTCGGTATTATCATGTGTCGCTTTTCGTTCGCTTCGCTCTCGTTACGCCATTCCTGCTTTCATTATCGCTCATTCCTTTCTTTCTTTTCCTTCCCTGTTCCTCTCTTCTACACAGTCCTCGAACGTACGTTGCGCAAACATACCAAAAAACACATCGATTGATTCCGTTAATTCGTCGATTATCGCGCAATCACTCACATCGTTTCTGTCTTCGCATCTTTTTTTTTTTCTTTCTCATCAATAATCACAAGACAAACGGAACGTGTCTTTTGAAAGATAGGTGTAACGCGAACGAGTGCATCGCAGTGCCTGACTGCTGCTCATAAATTTTTCCTTATAATATAGTTTTGCTTATAGATGATTGGTAGTAGGACGTGTTTAATACGACCCTAGTACGGTTTGTGTCAATGAGGATAATCGATAATATCCTTCTTTCTTCCCTTTCTACGCTAAAGACTTTATTCCCCCCCCCCTTCTTACCTCGCGTTCGCGTTCCACCTCGGTGTCTATAACGTAATACATACACACGTGTAAGTATCTTTCGAGTGGAGAGCCAAATTAAATATTTTCAAGCATTCGATTAGACTCGGAGAACACCGGGTAATTAACGATAAAAGTACGAGCTGTCGCGTCGCGAGGAAACTCTTAACCATCAGATAAAGATAAAATTTTCTTTTAGAGAAGAGGTAGCGAAACGAATATGCGAGCGACTTTCTGTTATACAGAACACGCAGTCTCGTAATTCGTTTCGTTTGCCTTCATTTTAAACCCGTGCTCCGAGTTGACGCAAGTTTTCGACGTTGCCTGTCCATAAGTATCTTTTATATAATTTTCTTCTCTATCTCCTTAAGATCTAAACGCGTTTTATTTTTGGACGCGATGCGTCAAAATGTTTCAATCGTTTCTCGCGGGTTCACGGGCCTTCCCTTTTTACCCATCTTTCCAATAAATTTTTGTAGCGCAAAAAATTAACAAACAATTCTTTTCTCTTATCTTTTCTACCATGCACGTTTGTACGATAGAACGCGATACGTTTGTCTCGCCAATACCTTTCGTTTTTCTCTCTCTCTCTTTCTTTCTCTCTCTCTCTCTCTCTCCCTCTCTCTTTTATCACTGGCATCGTTTCGTGTCCGTGCACACCTTCGCATTCGTACGCGTCACGCGTAACAAGAGCAACCGATTCGTCGAAACTAGTACGGCTGAAGAATGTTCACGAATTTAAACAGATATTTCGCCCAAATGGAAACGAAGAATAAAGTTTTCAATAGGGCGTCGCCAGGTCGAAAAGGCAATTTTTTGACTCTTACTTTTTTCCCCTACACATTTTTCCTCTAACCACTAAATTTCTCGTTAAAAAGCGAATGCTCTGCAATCGAATCTTATCGAAGTGAAATGCTGTTGTCCAAGATATAATAATAAAAATACAATACGTTATACAAAAAATAAAGCACTATACTTCCTAAATTCCTGGATTGCATGGTTGGTCGCGCTCTTCCCAAATTGCCCTTACCCTATGCACCCTACCGTATGAATATTTTCGATCTATGTTTGCCGAAACCGTTCTTCCTTCTGCAACTAGTTTATTCCCTTGGAGTAAGTTCCGCGAAAGGAAGAAAAGTTCGCTAATCACACAAGTGCCAAATATAAGTTCTAATATATAAATAATAAAAACTATATAACGTAAATATTTTCTTCAGTTTTCTCTTTTATCTTATCGTTTTATTCGACCTGTTTCCTTTGATAATATAAATTTCGAGCAATCGAGAAATTCGTTTGCAGCAAAGCGTTAAGCAATTTCTTAAGAGAATTCCTATCAGCAAACAAAATCTTGACGAATCTCGCAAGATCGATCGTACGGAATTTCCGTGAAATTTTCCATAAAAGATGCGATCTATCGCAAGCTACGAAATGCATATAATCGAAACTCTGGAAGAGGCGAACGACGATTACCGATGGTGTTCCGAACCATTAGAATCCCTCTTTTGCTTTAAATACATTTTAATGCCGAACTATAACATAAAAATATCAAAATATCTTTTTCCTTTTAAGCTGGACGTTATTAAATCCCATCCGTTCGATATAATATAAAAATACTTCCAATTTCAACAGTTGCTAATAAATGGAGCCGATATTTTTTAAACGATCGTACTCCGTCCAAGTACGGTTTATCTACTTTTCTACGCCTTTCGAAACTTTAACGATTCCAAAATCTCTGGTGGTAAAAGGACCAAATAAAAATTGTTAAAAATTATCGACGTCGCGCTTCGTTTCGCCGTCCCTCGAATAAATACTATCTCGATATCTCAAATATCGAAAATCATCGGCTTTTACAATAGCATCATTTTTTTTTTCATTTGCTTTTGGTTAGAGTGTTCCCAATCCCAAACCGACACCCAAAATAAAGAAAATTCAAGGTATTCTACCTCTGCTTACCTGTGTAATGAAAACTTAATTATAAAAAAACAAAAAAGAAAAAATAAGTAAACAATTATAATAAACCCAATTATAAGACACGAGTTAGACCTGATTAAAAGCAGTAATAATTAGCACGAAGGATAACTTGTAAAGAAGCTAATCATTTACTACGACGACTCCCTTGTGTATCCATATGATGTGTTCGTGTATATGTGGTGCGTGTACCTCCCTTTCTCTCTTTCTTCCCTGTGTGACGATGCGTATGTAAGTGTATGCGTATGTATTGTTCACGTATATGAGCACACATAATGCTTCTGTCTATTTATTTCAAAAATTTTATCCCCTCTTTTCTATCTACCCTTCCTTTCCCACTTTTTAGTCGCGATATCTTTATATTACTATATATACGTTTTTTTTTCAGCTCTTTTCAAATGTTTTGAAACTGACGGCGATCCCGAATTACATGGTTCACGCGACACTCATTGTTCTTAGGTTTGCAAATGTTCCGACTTCTTTGCCCCTTCATCGTCTTTTCCCGCGTTACTTTGCTTCTCGTCAATCACGATCGACGCTTGCAACAGTTTGAGCAAAACGATTCCAGCAAATTTCAGCCGCGGTAAATGTCGTGCTAATAAACCATTTAATATTTGCATTTCCTTCTTGACAATCGCTTGAAAGGCACGTGTAAATGAACGGATTTACGTATGCTGTTATCCCAATCATCTCGCTGTCGTTTTTCAGCTTGATCGATCGATTAACTCGCGGAAAGTGTTAAGCGAGAGCTTTCGACACGCGCGTTTCACCATCGAACGAGAAACGGGAGAAGCCGAGCGAAAGACGTCTTTCGAAAGAGAAGAAGAAACAAACAGAACAGCGTCAAGTAAAAGTATACGGAATCGATAAGGACGCACGATAGGGATAATCGAACGCAAGATTCTATGGTTCTAGAATCTAGAAGGATTACCGCCGCGGTCGCGTTCAAGCTGACATTGGGAAACGAGCGAATAAATCGATTATCCGGCTTTTGTCACAAAAACGTTATCACGATGATACGAATAAGCAGGCTGGTCGAAAAAAAAAAAAGAAAAAAAGAAAAGATAGAAAACCTAACGTATACTTGTATCTAGACAGATTCGTTCTCAGGTTTTGCAAGGGAAATGGTGAAAACGGCGCGTATCGTCCGCTCAATATTTTCTTCTATGCCCGTTGCTCTTATTCTTCGCGTCAAACGGTCTCTAGCGTTTGTTTCTTTTCTTCTCTTTTTTTTTCTTCTTTTTCTTCTTTATCGCGATCGTTAATACCACTTTTATCCAGATCGAAAATCCTCCACGCGATCTCTACCCTTTCACGCAGACGCACACTCACTCTTTCACTCTTTATTTCCACTCGTCTCGCTCACAGTTCTCGAGCTCTCTACGAGAAACTTCGCTCTCTATTATTTGTTTATATTCGTCCGGCTTGGCCGACCACAGATTCTCGCACGGAGAACGCTAAGGCGTCTCTTCGTTTTTTTTTTTCTTTTCTGCTTAGATACAAAAAAAAAAAAGAAAGGAGTCATTAAATCCTACGATCTACCTAATAGTACTTCTTACATGTCTAATAATCTAGTAATCTCCGTCAATGACGGCGGTCGCGTCGGTTGGCTCGTCGGCATCGAAATCGCCGACCTCTACTACGATTTCTACCGTTTCTCCCGACTGCATATATTCCCGCGAACGTTTGATACCAGCTCCGCTCTCGTTCGTTTCGACCGCCGTCACGCATCAAGGCCTCGCGAGGCAGTAATATTATCGATTAATATTATTCAGTAACTATGCATCAAGTCGATCCATAAACGTATCTATCGTCTTCTCTTACCGTCTTTTCGTCGTCGTCGCTCCTACTACTTCTACCCAAGCCTACTCTTCCTTCTAATCCTCTTTTCGGACCTTTCTTTGCGACGAAGCGCTCATCTGCTCCCGTTCCTCGAACGTAAGCTCGCTTTCTCTCTTTCTCTCTCGCACGCGCACGCACACACGCATATACACGCACACGCACACACTTTCGAAACAATAGCTGTTTGTTCGCTTAGCATACAGTACACGCATTGACGAACGAGTTGCCGATCGATCAAATAGAATATAGCTCTTGTGGCGAAGAGAAATGCTCTATGACTGGTACGATATCGGTAGAAAAAAGAAAAAGAAATCGGGTCGAAAATAAGGAATGGCTTAGTTATTGCACTCGTACGGAGGAGAGTCGATCCTGGCCTGCTACGTGTCGCTTGATTCGAAAGCGTATAAGGGATTGCCGCGAACGTCTCTCCGTTTATGTTTAAACCGCGATCGCGTTGTCGAGACTCGGGATTATTTTCGACGAGGAATCCGTGCGGCTGCTCTGCATCGAACGGACCTCTCGGTACGAGGATCGATTCGTGACACGGGGGTAGCTGTGCGCGAAAGACCGATCGTAAACTCGTTCGAGGAAACCGCGAAGCGAATGCGCTCAACGAGAAAAAAATAGAATTAAATCTACCGCTTCGTTCGCGTCAGACGTTGCGCTTACTTACACTGTATGTAATATGAGTTACGAGTATAGTATAGTATAGTAATATAATAAAGTATAGCATAGTATAGTTTAGTTTAGTTTAGCTTGTCTCATAAATATTGTCTACAGTATGGAAAGTCGGGCAGCCGTGGCGCGCGTATTTGGCGTAGGAATACGGGACTCGATGCCAGGTATTGGCCGAGAGCACGGGCACGTTTTCTGATCCGTCCCACCATTACCGCGCGCGTGTGTGTGTGTGTGTGTATGTATGTATGTAGGGGCCGAGGATAGTCGAGCAAACCAACTGCTCGAGGAACATTTGCAACGGTATAACACTTGTCACGATCAAGCGTTACCCGGGACCGATAACGACAGATGCGAAAAGATACGTCCGATCGATGAAGAACGATCGAGAACGTTACGGTTATTCGTCAAGTGGAAGAACGTTGTAGAAAAGATCGAACGATGGGGGGATAGAAAGCGGACGACGGTTGCGCCGCGACGGGCCCGCGCTCGGCAAACGCGATGCATCGTTCCATCGAACCGGTTAACGTGCTTCTAGGTTTGTCGGCAGTGCATAACAAAATATCGTACGAAGAAACGCGAATGATCTTAACCTCGAGAATCACTTAATTAAAAAGCAATAATATTATACGCGTTATATAATATAAATATATGTATATACTTAAATGCATCGTATAGGAATCTACTAGGTTCGTGTATCTGGCAGTCTGATGATCACAATGCTATAGGAATACCCCGCTGAACTTAAAATATATGTAACCTTGTGTGTCGTGTAATCTGTATATAAGTATAATATAGGCACGCGGGACGCGCGCTAACGTTTGTGTTTGTTGCGTGTGTGTGTGTGTGTGTGTGTGTGTTTTTGTTGCGTATTGCGTACGCGTACGTGATTGCACGCGTGTACACTTTTAAAGTGCCGTGTATGGAAGGAAGCATTAGTGAGAAGCAAAAGACGCGCGATTCGATCGAATAGAAATGAGCGAATCGGCGCTTTAATACTGTACCCTCTGTAGTTTACCGCTTCGGAGCGGTAGCGAGGGATGTAATAAAATGGCTGCCTTCGTCGTAAAGGCCGAAAAGATAAACGCGAGTCGGAATGACAGATCCGTGTCTCGCATCGTAGCGGACAGATTCTGCTTTGAAGGGTTATCGTGTAAATGTTTTCGATTCGAGTTCGCTGATGCGACGCTGAATATGTATATCGGATCGTGTAAACTTAGCGCTTAAAAGAGTTTGGTGTATGTGGCGTGTATCGAATCTAACTTTGACACGAAGCACGAGAACCAGATCGAAGAACGATCCCGCGATACGATGAAGCAATTATTCAGTGAAATTTGGAAAATGCTTTCCCTCGTGATTTTGGTGTCCCTGGTGAGCCACGCGCGCACGGCTTAGCTCGTTTAAAAATATGGAACCAGTGTGACCAGAATGGTTGCTATTGGAAGAGCTCCGGTTTACCGGGCGGTCCTAATCCGACTCGGGGCGGGCTGTTCTCTACCGGGACGATTCTGCTTAAAGCGATTCTCATTCGGCTCGGTCCTCCTGTATGCTTGCTCCAAGCCGTTTTGGCTTAGGTTCGCTCCCCTAGGATCCGCCGAACACGTCGAACGAACGTGCTTGGTGCCTGTCGGGCGATCGATCGTTCGAGAACTCGATCGCTGATCGTGACGATCGCTTTTCAAAAAAACCTGTCGATCCCAGACGAAGGAATACCGTGGCGCGATCGCGACAAACATTTTTTGTCGGTAGAGAAACACATTAGGTATATTTGTGAGTGTGTATGTATGTATGTATGTATGTATGTATGTATGTATGTATAAATGTATGTATGTATGTATAAATGTATGTATGTATGTATAAATGTATGTATGTATGTATAAATGTATGTATAAATGTATGCATGTATGTATGCATGTATGTATGCATGTATGTATATCATAGTCGAGTGGACGCAGTTGCCTCCGAAGACATCGCCCCGAGTGGGAGATTGACGCGGTCTCTCGTTAATGCGCGGTACATCTCGCTACGCGAAAATAATATTATTCAATCGATTAATTAATTAATCAATATACGTAATAATAATTAATAATTAATAATAATTAACCTTAGAAAAACGTTAAAAAAAATAGAATGGAGAATCGAGATAAGGAGGCTAGGCAGTTTGCCGTTTTCGGAGGCTACCGCGGTTGCCCGCGGATAGCTGAACCAGCCGCGTCGTCTTTGCGTCTCGCCGCTCTCGATCGGTTTCGATCGCGATCCTTGCTGAATTAGCCTCGTTCCGTTCTTCTCTCTCTTTCTCTCTCTCTCTCTCTCTCTCTCTCTCTCGTTCTCTCTCTCTCTCTTTCTCTCTCTATCGGTCGCCTCTTTCTCTCCACGCGCGCCTCTGTATACATACGTTCTCGTTGCGATCGTTATTGGAACGTGAACCAAGCGCGAAAGAAGACGGCGACGCGCGTTTTTCCTAACATCGTTCTCAACGTTGCCCGCGATGCGTGCCACCCGGTCGAATATGTAGTCGTTTCTGTAGCCTCTTTCGCGCTCGGACGACGACGTCGACGGTTTCCGTGTTCACCACCCTCGTTAGACGAGCTCCTGCTTGTAAATTTTCTCTTTGTGCATTCGTTCCATATGCCGCGCGATATGCATCTTTTGCTTCGCTCTGTACACACAGTGAGGACACTGGAATTGAGGCTCTTTGCCACACTCCCACTTCTGATGATTTCTCAGGCTACTCTTCAGCTTGTATACCCTGCCACAGGCCGGACAATTGAAGCCTTCGGGATTCGAGGAGCTAGAACCAAGCCCTTTGCCCAATCCTCCGCCGGACCGCCACATGATCGAAGGCACGCTCCATCTGTGCCAAGCAGCCGCCCACTTTAGTCCAGTGATGCTCAGGTCTTCGGCTGGAACACAGGATTCACGACTTTATTAGTATGCTGTCCGTACGACCGCACGAGAATCGGACGGTCATTAAATCCTGGAACGCGATCGTTCGTTCGTTCGTTCGTTCGTTCGTTCGTTCGTTCGTTCGCTCGCTCGCTTGTTCATCTTTTTGGAGATACGGGTATCGACCACTACCGAAGCCCGATCTCTTCGTTCTTTGTTGCGTCGCAAATGGCGAACTTACGGCTATCAAGCTTAGACGCTAAGCCAACTTGAATCGACACAACCCGACACGACTCGCGATCGTTCCACGCTAATTTTGTTAGGCTAATAGACGCCTAGGCGCTGCGAAAATCATCTTCAACCTAGAACAGCGATACCACGAGGACACCTTTTAATTCCCCTTTCTTCCTATCTTTCGTTTTCGTTCCACTTTTCTATTTCCCACCCGTGCCCTATCCGCAAACTATCGCCATTCCAAGCAGAAGATCAATCTCGCCAGTATCCTGAAAAACGATCGCGTTTTGTTCGATAGCTTCGAGAAGGAATCGTGCGAATCGTCGTCACTAGAGGAAGATCGCGATCGTGTGTCTGATCCGTGCGATTCGTTCTCGAGCATAATCATCTCCACGCGATCGAAATGCGTAAATTATTATGACAAGGGAGAAGAGAGTAATGCACGTTTGTCGTATCCCTACGTTCGAGCCCCAAGCAGCTAGCTATAAATTTCGCATACGAAGAAGGAGCGGTATTTGTGCGTAACGAAAGAAACAGAACGTACATACAATGTCAACCAAAAAGAAGTATAACGAAGCGAGTGTGTGATCCGTGCCTTTCCGAGTCCAATAGTCTGTTCCTTTCGACGCACAAGCGATGAAAGACGTGTTTCTATGTACAAGTTTCGAGAAGAGTTAGTGCACATGCTACTCCCCTAATATCGACAAGAAGAAAAAAGAAATCAAAAATTCAAGAGAGAAATGCAATTGCGAGAAACGCGTCTGATTATGACGGGAAGGATCGCAACGATGTGATGGTCGTACGACGAACCGTGGGCCAAATACAGTCGAAATACAGTTTCGTAATTTTCCCTTTTCCCTTTTCCTTTTTCTCTTTCTTTCGCGTGTTCTAACGATTTCCGACTCTATTTCCCACAGTTGGATACGTCGGTACATCGATGCGATCGTCGCTTTCTACAACAATGTACAAGTATTTCTGTATTTAAAACAGGGTTCAGAGAGATACAAGGAGAACCGGTGAAAGAATAAGATATGAAAACAGCGAAAGAGAGAGAAAGAAAGAGAGAAGGAGAGAGAGAGAGGGGGAGAAAGAGAGAGAAAGAGAATGGGGGGGGACAAAAAACAGAGAGAGAGAGAGAGAGAGGGCAAGAGATAGGAAAAACGAGAGAGAATGAAAAATGAGCACAATGCGAAAAGGAAAGTAGAATCTGGCAAACATGGGTGAGAAATACTCCTTTCGCTGGGGAAAAAAAAAAAATTATGGAAGATCAGGTATATATCGCAATGCATCGGAGCGGTAAAATCGTTGATCCGTCAAGCTGAAACAGGTACGAACGGTTAATTGCTATACGAAAAGAAAAATTTTGTAGCTGCATTCGATCGTGAGAAGTACGAAGGAAAAAAAAATGTAAAATCAGCGCGTGTAATGACAAGGTAGATGTTTGGATAACGTTCTGGTACTTTTCGTCTTCTAACACATTTATTTAATCAAACGTACGAAATACGATTGGGCTCGCTTAAAACGTTAATACTAGGTCGCAAGATCATAATGCAACACACTGCGACTCGTGATTGTCGCGCTTAAATATGATCAGTCTTAACAAAAGTTCGCTTACGAACCCATTTATATTCCTACCACGTCCATAGAAAATACTCTTACTCGTATCGTTTTAAGACCTAATATTTAAGACTAATTCTTTCTCGTGTACTTTCTTTCTGCTCGTAAGCTTTAGAAACTCGTAGTTATTGTCGTGGTGAGCCATTACGATTACATCTACGCGCATCGATAAGGCACTGGAGATCGAGTATACATGATGCGATCGACAAACTAGTATTTCTATAAAAAGCATAAATATCTCGGTTTTACACACAAAAAAAAAAAAAATAAAAAAGAAAAGGGAAAAAGAAAAAAGAACAGAAAAAGAGAAAAAGAATATCGTAAAACGTATTAAAAATATAAAAATGTTAACCACACATAAATCCGATGTACATATCGCTAATAAATATCAGTCGGTGTGTCTTAAGCTCGAAATACAAGACTCGCGATGACGATTGCTCGATGCACGCTTTTAAGAATAAAGTACGACATTTCTGCTTTCCTTCTTTTTTTTTTTGCTTTACTTTGTTTCAAAAGTAAAGCTAATTCCGCTTATGTTAACAACCTAAGACGTATATTTCATTAGTACAACCTTTTTCGTTAAATAAATATATGTAAATCATACATATATATGCATGGCGAGAGCGTAAAAAAAAAAAAAAAAACTAACAGAAATTCAACGACAAAATTTATCGTTAAAACACAGGTCAAAATGTCGATACTTTTTCGTCTTAATCTTAGTTTTCGAAAAGCAAACTAAATTCCGCTAAAATCAATTCTTAGATTTTATCGAACACCCCTAGAAGCTGCTTTCGCGATTCGTTTTCGTCTCGTTGCTCGTAACATCTTGATACAATAAATAAAAAAAAAAAAAAATAAAAAAAGGAAAAGCGAATACGCAGAACGCGAATGTTACCAAGCTTTACGAGAGAATTTTATATTTTGAAACAACAATAATTTTTCCGAACGTTGGCACCAAGTAGGAGTGAAAAAGTAAATGGCAGTCGTGAGAGATCGATCGCAACGAATTTTGGACAATTATAGCATAGAGCAAAATTCGAATGTTGATCGTTCGAGTTCTCGACAAATGGAAATCGAAAACGTTTGCCCATTTAGTCGATTTCGAGCTTCGGCGAGTAAGCTAGCAAATAGGCCTCCATGTCTCCAATTTTGTCCAGATGTTGTCGGCGAATATGTCGCAACCAGTGAGCCTTCCGTTTACATCGCTGAGGACAGAACGGACATTGAAACTGAGGTTCCTTGCCGCATTCCCAATGAACGTGCCGCTGTAACGAATCCTTCCTCATGTACGATCTTCCGCACCTACTACAGCCAAATTGTCCCGGGGGCTTCTTGCCAACGTAGTTGTAGGCCTTTGGTATCTTCAACTCAGCGAATGGTAGCCCCTGTTCCTGGATCTTCCATGCTTGAACGGGCAGATCGGCGTTCTCCTCGATAGTTTTGTTCTCGTTCGTGTCATCTGGAATCGGGAAAAGAAAAAAAGAACTTTAGATTTGCCCTATGTATCGCGCCACGTCTCTGCACCACTGTAACCGAGCACACACTTAGTACAATACATACTGTGTTCGAAGCAACCTGATAATCGCTGCGTTTCGATCGGCTTAATCTCAACCTGGCGGAACGTAGCCTTCCTTGCGTAATATACGTATATAACGTGCAATGCGCATCAAGTACGAAGGAAACTTTTTATTCTCTTTGCGTAGTTTTGCGCGCGTTAGCTTGACGTTACCACCGATCGAATGCACACAATCGATGTCACGTTGTACCACGTCGGATTATTTTTTTTTCTTTTTTTTTTTTTTTTAGCAAACGATCGTTCGCAAACAAATAGAACAGGAGAACGTACTTCTCTTCCAAGTGGGAAAACAATCCAATTCTCGATTATCTACGTCTAATTGGAGGAATAGATCGCACAACGGACGTACGAATATAGCACGAAACAAACGGAGAAAAGACCTTCTTAGGATTAGTTACAATAAATACAACACTACTTTTATTCACACTTTTTCATCACTCTTCAACTTTACATCGTTTGAAGGGCATGCGAAACATACGATACAATATTTTACACGAATTCGACGACGAACACATCGTCGAAGAGATCGACGAATTACGTTGCAATTTTCGATACACGCACCCTTTCCGCTACTTCGAGACGTTTACTTGTGATTTACATTCGACGGTAAAGCAGTCTTCTCACAGTCATTGAGTTTTACAACACAGTTGACTCGTTTCCTCTCGATCGCTTCGGGATGCGTGGCAAGATGTCGAATAACGTTTCCCTTTTGATGAGACCGATAATCGCAAAAGGAGCAACCAAATTTCTTGTCTGTGCCGCATGTGCTCCGATGATTGCAGCAAGATTTCGCGGATTTAAAATATTTGAAGCATTTTGGACACTGGTACGGCGTCACTCGGACCACTGCGAGTTGCCACTGAATCACGCCACCTGAAAAATCAGATACGGATATACTACTATTCCTCTCTCGGCTCGTATTAGCTACTAGTGCTCTACGTGATTGATACATTCATCAAAACGATATATACTGTACCACACACGATCGAACCACTGTTCAATGTTCATTCCTAAACGAAGACAATACGTACTTATACATATAGTGTTTCATTACAAAATATATCCACACTTATACGACAGAAGAAAAGAAGAAAAAATGATGAAAAGTTCAATCATTAAAGAAAGCATGATTCGTGTATATATTCTGTCATTTATTTGAAGCGTACATTGCACCGTTGTAATAAATAGCAACTATAACGCTTCAATTTTATCGCCTATCCTACGGTTCAAGTGTAAGAACAACGACGACATACTGATTCGTAAGAAAATTAGATCTGGCACGGTTTGTATCTTCCGTTTCGCAGCATATGTTTCTACAATTATGTTGTCCGCGTCCATAAGAGAAGAAATCGCTGCGTAAACTTAACTTACGGACTTGCGAACTTATGTTCGATTCTTTGGTGAAATTAATGGGCATAGGCAACAGCTGCGCGCGTAAATACGTAGGCGTTGCTCGTTCGAATCCTTGTTGTATTAAACTCGCCTAATCTCGTAAAAGCAAGGCAGCGGAAATATCTAATAGAAGAAAATGGCCAATTAAACGAGTAACAGCCGATTTCTACCGATTACTGCACGAAGCACGTAGCTGTTGTTTCTACGCCCTTTCTTGCCTTTTCTTCCTCTCCGCTTCTCTTTCTCCTGGTCAAATTATCAAAAAACTACCTTCCCGATGATAGATTAAACACGACGATCGATTAAGCTGTAATAAAACACGAAACAAAGCGTAAAAGTATCGTTGGCATTTTTTTGAAAGACATAGCAGAAAGCATATCGAGTAGAACGTAAACTCGTGTCGCGACATTGTTTTGTTCACGTCTGTAAATTCAATGAGAATCTCACAACATTGGAAGAATATTATGCAACCTCTTTTGATGTTCCAGCAATTTGTCTCGCCTGTAGAACTTTTTTGAGCATAGGGCGCAATGGTATTTCGGCTCCTCGACGTGAAGCTTCCAATGTGCCGTCAAGTTATGCTTGTATTTGAACCAACCGTGGCATATTTTACACTGATGTTTCGGCGCTTGGCCACATTCAACTCGTACGTGCCGCTTCAAGCAAGACATCCTCATGTAGGAACGATTGCAAGTTGTACATTTGTACGTTAACTGTCCGCGCGCCTTTCGACTCGATTGTAAGATGCCTCGATTTCTTGAATTGGTTGCTAGTACCGGTTGCTGTATCTCGATCGTATTTTCATTCTCTGGATAAAGTTGCAGCCAATAACCTGAAACGGAAAGGAACGATGTAGATGATGTTCCGACTGATCGTCGATATCGTGAACTTTCGTTACAAAAAACGGTATAACACCTTCGCCTGGGAAACAGCCAAATCAGACTTACACAAGGAAGTTGCGATAGAAACGGTGTTGATTGGAAGTTGTTGGCTAGCGAATTAGAAATATATATATATATATAAAAAGAAACAAAAAATATATATATATATAACATGTCGTGTAACAAATAAGAAGCAGGTTGGAAAATGTAATTTTTATTCATTTTAAGGAAAGATCAAATTCCGCAAATGAATAACCGAAACGGAGCGAATTCTTGCTAATTTCAATAAAGTCGTATCTACGAAAAACCAAACACAAACTAAGTTCTATGCCATCGTAACATCGACAACGTAGTTAACGACAATAATATGATACAAACGAAACTTTCCACTTTCTTGTCAATTATCATCATGTAAACGCATTCATCGTCATATTCTTTCATCGTCTTTGCTACAACGCTGAATTGTTACCTTCGATCGAAAGCAAATTGCAACCATCGCTGATATATTGTTCGATATTCTTCGAATACTAGCAACGATATTCGATGTTCGTATAGTTCCGATTAAGATGGAAAACCCACGAAACGAACGATAATCAAGGAAAATCGTAAATGTGGAATCTCCAATTGGCGATTCGAGAGCATTTAATACGATTTAAAAAGTGAACGCGTGATCGGTGGTAACGAACGAAAGAATAGGCGTGGAAACCGTTAACGGCCGCAACTCCTCTTTTCACGCATCCGGATCTCCAGTCTCGCCTGTCAAGCCGACCTCTCTTCGCGTTCAAAGTTGCTCGATTTCTTCACGTCCGCCACGTGAACGTTATAGTGTCTCAATAAACTGTGTTTGTGCTTGAATTTCGCGTGGCATATTACACACTCGAACTGAGCCTCCTTTCCGCACTCGAGTCTCTTGTGCCGCTGCAACGATATCACCCTCCTGTACTGTCTGCCGCAGGTGTCGCAAGGATACATCTCGAAACCGATGGGTAGCCGGTACCAACACGCTGAAAACAGAAATCCTTGGTTAGCCGAACGTCCATTGGAAAATTATTTTCTCGACAGCAGCGGATTCGGTGCTTCGTCACCGAATTAATTTCTTCCGTCATAGACCGGACGGTTGAATTTTCGCTTTCGCTCGCTAATCGTTAACGTAAAAAGACGCTAAAACATGGAGGTATAGGAGAGTAGAATAACGCTTACGCTCTTTAGAAAATAACCCGCAACAAAGATTATTTTTTTATTAATAATAATATTAATAATAATTAATCAATAATAATAATAATAATAATAATAATAATAATAATAATAATAATAATAATAATAATAATAATAATAATGTTAATAATAAAATTAACTGAATCTGCGTTAACTAATCGTAATAGATATTCGTAATCCGACAGATAAATCTTTCCAAAAAGAGAGTTTAAGGTGCTAAATATCGGAACGAGTATTCAAGAGAGACGACCTGAATTCTTTCCTCGTTAATGCATTGTTCACCTGTAACAGGACTGAAACAAGGAAATTCAAAGACACGAGTAACGTGCGCAAGGTACCCGTCTCCTTGAAATGTCCAGCGGTCATAGAAGTCGGATACATTGCGGAATTAGTCGCCGGTTGGTAGGTTGGTTGGTTGGTTGGTTGGTCGGTTGGTCGATTGGTCGATTGGTCGATTGGTCCCCGTATAAAGCACGCCAAGCGCAAAATCGCCTCGAACTTAACAACGGAAATTACAAGGGAAATTGGGTACAACGAGTATATCCTAGGTTAATTCGCCAAGCAGGTCGATGCGAGCATCCGTAAATACTGATATCAAAAATACTGGACTTCGTTTAGAAAAGTCTCCGAACGAATCCTTTTCTTTTCCCATTCTTTGCAGATATATGTATACTTGTATAATTCTCCACCTCTTTCTACCGTGCGCATGTACGAATATTTATAGAAAAATGGGAAAAACGTTACTACTTATAAGGCTAGGAATATATACTTGTACGTAGAAGGACAAACGAGTCGATCTCGATAAAACGAAGGAATGTTCGAGTGAGGAATGTTCGAGTAGTTTATATCGTTCGGCGAAATCGTTTCTCCGCCCAAATAAAACTCACAAACCGCATGGATAATTCGTCGAAAGAATAGCGCAGAGATCGACCCTTTTGTTCGCTTGAGCAAATCTAGTCGATCCTTCCGCTGAGTTAAGATTAAGAGGAGCAAGTTTCTCCGCATTGGTAAATTCGTCTAAAATATATCGTAATTCCTAAAGATTACAATGTCGATTGTCCCGTGTGGGTTTCTTCGTAACGTGTTTAATCCTAACGAGTTTACGCAGTATCAAATTGGACGTCCGTTAACGATAACGATCATAGAGCATCGTTATTACATTGTTATTAAGTATTTCGCTGATACTGAGCGATTACGATTGCTTATCAAATCAGACACTCTAAATGCGATTACGATTCACAGAGATTCGTAGCGATCCGAAAGGAAGAAGAAACAAAAAGAAAAAGAAAAAAAGATATATGGTACGACGTTATAATTCCTACGACTCAACGTCATCTATATCTTTCGCTTTGCCCGCTAGATTTAATTTCGTCCGTTATACACGCTATTAGTCGAAGAATACGTTTCACAAAAGGTATCGAAACTATCGCGTTGTATTCGAACGAAGGGCAAAGTTGAAAGATTTGGTACTTTTATTATCGTCTATCGTAAATCTAAGTGTTTTCAGGTAACCGATTTTCTGGAGATAAATGCTCGCGATAAATACACGATCGCTTTACGCCTAATATTACTTTTATACATATCGAGCGCACACGCGCTTCTACATGTATACGTATATATATATATATATATGTATATATATATATATATATTTCCTTTTTTCAGTTTTGTCGAAGGCACTATCGTCGCTTATCCCTATTACATCGGAACGATATATAATTTCACGTGTACTATTTCTTCAGTTCCGTTTACCTTGCGTACCTTGTAGCGTTTTAACATGAAAGTAATTCAACTTAGTATCTAAACACAAAAATGTTTAAAGTATATATGAAAGTACAAGAGAATGTACGTACACAACTCTAAGATAACAAATTTCAAAAGTGGTAACACGATCGTCAATGTTATTTCGACGTTGATCAGTCGACGAGAGAAAGCGGCTATCCTAATGTTTCGCGCGCGAGATAAATATCGCTTGACAATGTTATTTTCGATCTACGACGTCATAAGACTCGAGAAAGTATCACGAACAGTGGTGCCGTTTTAGAATAAATTATTCCTTGATATTTCGTAGATAATGTGTTAAAGTTTGCGCCGATTGTAGTACGACCCACGTAAGTACTCGGTATACGTATGTAATAAACAAGGCGAAAGAAGATTTAAACGATAAAATGCCAAAAAGTTCGACTCTCGTTTGGCAATGGAAAATGCAGGGAAACGAAAAAAAAAAGAAAAAAAAAAATAAGAAAAAAGGAAAAAGAAACGACAAGCACAATCAGTTGTCGGCTCAACTAATTCTATGAAACGATGTTTACAGGATAAAAGTAAGAGAAAGTTTAAATAACGATAGGTAAATTGAAATTATGTACACGTATAGAGTCAAAATATAATAAATTCTTGTATTGAGGTAACGAACTCGGAGAAAAGGAAATCGAACGATCCCTTTTACTATTTCGTCGTCTGCTATTTACAACGCCTGAGTCCAATTAACGCTAAATGAGAAACAAAACGAAGGAGAAAGGGAAAGTAGCGGAAAATGAAGTCGATAAGGTAGGAGAAGGAAGGCAGATCGAATCGAAACGAGAGAAGCAGAGAGAAGTGCACGGTGTACGTGTTCCGATTTCTAGGACGATCGTGTAAATCCAACAAAATTCGTAACGTTTCAAATTCTAGGCGCTTTCGTCGTACTCGATTTTTTGATGGTGACGCTTATAGTGTACCGTCAAATTGCCACGTTGCCTGGCCTTGTAAGGGCACATAGGGCATTGAAAAGCCGGCGGCTTGCCTCCGCATTCGACCATTTCGTGACGACGCATCGTGCTCTTCCATCTATAACCCTTTCCGCAAAATTGGCAGCGAAACTTTCGTTGTTGCTCGTGCGGAACGCCCATATATACAACACTAAGATCACAAGGCTGCGGCAATACCTCGAACGAGTCAGGAAATACCACCTCGCGGGTAGACGTACGCGTACCACCACCATTGTCGTTTCCGCTATCGTAGCTGTTACTGTCCCAAGTGTTGCTGGCGCGTCTGCTCGCCAAAACTACACCGCCTCTCGTCGTGGTTGCAGTGCTCGACGTCGAAGGGCGGCCCCTCTTACTGGTTTGCTGTTGCTGTTGTTGTTGTTGCTGCTGGTGCTGGTGCTGGTGCTGCTGCTTGCAATCCGATCGTAATAACGACAGCAATGCAACCATTCCTGCAACAGGTCCCGACGCCAAGCGAGACGCGAGATCGTGGTAAAAGGTTATTTTACTAAATTAAAAGAGAATCAAGGAGAAACAAAAACGCAAATTATGACGGACGGTCGTAGGTGGCGAGAAGGATAGCGGATAGGATGGGACGAGGGACGCGAAGGATGTCGAGTTTCTTCTCGTTCGATGCACGAATAGATATTATGCGGCAAGAGAGATCAGTGAGATTAAACCCGTAACCAACCCAACACATAACGTATCAGCCAATAGCCCCGAGAAATAAGTGCGCCCAGTGGTAAAATTTTGTCGTGTTTACGTGAATAGGCGTGAGATTTTCGAGGAAGAGGAAAAAGACGGAGAGACAGGTTTGCTCGCAACTACGTACAGCAAATCTATGTATAATAGCGACGGTGAGCTTTCGTTTGCCCGATATTTACTCAATACGGATCGTTAAAATGATCGTAAGAACCGGTCTGCGCTCGATCGTGTCTCTCCATCTTCCTCAACCTCCTGACGTTGATGAGAAGATGCCAATTTCCAACCCTCCACAATAAAATAATCAAACAGGATGCTTCGCTCATCGTAAAGTAATCTGGTTTCGTACATATATATATATATATGTATATATATTGAGAACTATATCTATTAATGTACAATATGAGATATGTACTTTGTTTGTAATGAATGAGTTTATATATTGTATGCGTATGTACGTGTATCTCCTTTTGAAACACGTGCGCGTATTCTTGGGAGAGAAGACAAAGACAGGCCACAAGTCGGTTTTAACTTTGAAACGCAAGCGATCGCTACACATTTACGTAGTCTACATTTGGAAAGTAACCTTTCTCGACCACTGGGACGATTCGGTGACGTTACAACCGCTAAGCGACGCTTACACAAAATGTGCTACGCGATTTCCTGAAACAAAAACATGCATCGACAAGTTTAACGGCAGCTGTGATAAATCCGTGTTGAAAATATATGTCAGAAGGAACGATAGATACTTATCGTTGCTCCAAATGCAAAAATCTTATTATCGACGCAATTCACCTGTAAAATCAAACGAACGATTAGCAACTTCTTTAAACGCTACGGTATTCTCACACGCGGTACAAAATTAATCGCAAGGATAACGAACATACTAATTAAATAATCAGAGAGTTGCAAAAAACGCACACGTAATTCTCCATGCGCTTTATTCTTATAATGTTGGAATTATAAGGGTTGATTATAGTCAGGAAGCGATACGAATATTTTTCACTCGTATCGGTTGTATAACATTTTTGTACGTGCGAGAAACTGTACTTTTTATCATCTAACAAATTATCGACGCGTTAAACGCGATGCAACCTGGTCAGAGAAAATAGACACCACGCGGTTCTAACTTATTTATTTACATAGCAGTTGAGCAATTTCCTATGCTTGTGTGCCACGTGAGAGTCCAAATTGAACTTCCGTTTCGAGCTGAAGCGACAGTAGGGACAGTGGAATTGTGGAAGCATGCCGCATTCGAGTTTCAAGTGCCGGTACAGAGAAGATGCGTTCGAATAGACCTTCTGGCACTTTCCACAAGGGTACTTCCTTCGCGGCTTATTCGTTGTCCTAGTCGAATAATGCAGCCAGAAATCTGTGAAAAACCATTGCGTCAGCCAGATTATATATCTATCGCGGCGAAAGAGATGCGACATTTAAATTTTAAAAGAAAGAAAAAAAGAACACTTTCGCGACTTTCGATTATTTACGGGAGACGATCGAGAAAATTTGCGAATAACGAAATTAGCTAAAACAGAAAAACAAAGATTAGAGATAAAGGGTAACAGAGAACATGAGACGCGTTCGACGCAACAAAAATATTCAACGTCACACCTACTACGATAAGCTAAATAAATTGCTTGGCTCCAATCCATATAAATAATCGAAAGAAAACAGATGGAAAAAGAGCGAGACACATCCCCGTGAGAAGTAATCTGAAAAAAAGAATGGAAAAATCATCTTCACAACTGTCACTACACGGCACAGCGTACTGGTGATTGGTCCGTAAAGAGAGCTTAATATCGATGTAATCGTAACGCATTAGCCTTTTGTATCAGAATATAATGCAACATTTATTTCTATAAAAAGATATCCGAAATAACAAGAGAAATGGCCGCGAAGGAACGGTGCGTCCATTTAATCAGGTTACAACTGTCGCAAACATCGACACAGGTCGCATGGGACACAAGGCGAATCAATTGTTAACGTTGTAAAGCATTTTGTAGTGAATCTGCCGGATGAATTCGCCGTTTCCGGACGTTAGGAGAACGGGCCAACATTCCGGGCTCTCTCGCACGTGCCGATGCAATGACTTCCTCCATTTGTACGATTTCGAGCAGGCCAAACAGGTGTTCCATTCTGAAAAAGAAACGCGTTCGTCTCGTCAGTCATACGTTCGAATAGATTTCACCGGGAAATATGCGTGGACGTGCTCTAAAATCTCGCGGCTGGTGCTGACAGCTCGATCGTTCCTTTACAGAAACCAAACCACTCGCGCGATTGCGATTACGTTCTATTAGGTGTGTTTCGTGTGCAGAATGGCTCGATGCAGGCAGAATTATAGAGCCAAGAGATTCGAGCGAGTTCGTTACAAACACCGATCGTCTTTCCCTTATAAACAACGACGTTATCGTATCCAACGTCGCGATCCTTTGCACGATATGTCGCCCTCTTGCTCGACCGTGTACCGGCAATTTCTATTTGCCCTTAATCGATCGATTCAAAAAATCTTTTCTCGTCTCCGCTCGGCAGCTAGTTTCTGCTATTTATTTACAAAGAGGTGTGTGCATGCTATCGAGAAAAATTTACATTATATTACAAACGGCCTCCCTCCCCCTCCTCCCTTCTCTCTCTCTCTCTCTCTCTCTCTCGTTAAGAAAAAGAGAAAGACGCACAGTGAGAGAGACAGGTACGTGAAAAAGATTACCACTGACAGAGGAACGATTACCAGGAACGCGAATATCCAATCCGATGGCAGAGTTTATCGACACGATAGTAGCGAATTAGTTATCGTATCGAATTAAATTGGCAACGTTTCTTTGAATCAGCGAAGTTGTCCAGTCGAGTTGGAGAAGCTGCGCGATTTCACGTCTAGTAATTTCAATGGATCGAATACATACGTATTTGCTGAACTCGCGCGTTCGATCGCGATCTCGTCTCTCGAAGAACTTTCCAACTTTCAATGGTGCGTTTCACGCGTGTTTCGACAAGTTACACAGTAGTAACCTTGGTCCTTTCCGGACAATAAAAACACTGACGTGTATATCGGTGCCTGGCCGCATTCTCTCCCCGCGTGCCTCATCGACGCACTGTAATATATGTACGTAGAATGCACACGTATCCGCAACTCTTGCACGCGTGCGATTGATTCCCGGCTAGACTTAGATAATCTGCAAAAAAAAGAAGAAAAAGAAAGAAATCACAAACTTCGATTAGTCGAAGAACCCGTTGATCGATCGTGTTTTTTTTTTTTTTTTTTGTTTCGGCAAACGATTGCAGTATATACCTGTTACCGTAATCACTATCGACAAGTACATCTACAACTGTCCTTCCGTTCATCGATGGGTCAAAGTGAGCACTATCGCGCGCGTATGTGTACGTGTGCGTGCACGTGTCTGACGACTGACGACGTCCTTGACCGGATCAACCCTGCATCGATCAAAGACAAGGACCACGATGGCGCCGCGACAAAGAAGAAAGCGTGGTGTAATTCGGTTGCCTTTAATTCGGTTCGGTTACCACGCACAGCTCGGTGATTAAATTTCCTACTCTCCACCTCGCCGGCGAGATCAAATGAGAAACGAGTCGTTGTTTCGATGACACTTTATTGATCGTTCTTTAGCTCGAAACGTCTGTCTTCGCGATACAAGTATATACGTTGTTCACGTTATACTTTGGTCGAAAAACGTCTTAGTCGAAACGAGTGTGTCCTTGCTGTGTGTGTTCTTGCTGTCGGATTTAGCGATTCGATCGATAAAACCGTCGTAGCGTTTAACGAGCGCGTAGCGTTTTTCGTATACTACACGACGTCGTATATGCGCGACGGACGTTGTGCCGATCCGATCGACTACCGGTCGTCTCGCGAATGACGTTCGCTCAGTTCGTTGTAGCTTTGTCGTTGTAGACGAAAGGAGATACGACGTGGAGGGAAGAGTGTTTATCGCCGAGGAACGATCCGGTCCGTTCGGAGATTAGGTCGCTTCAAATTTTAGTCAGGCAACCGTGTTCCTTCTTCAGATGGTTGAGCAGATTGAACTTCATAGGCATGATGCTGTGGCAAAAGGGACACGTGTACAAAACTCGGCCGCATTCCTCTCGGACGTGCCGATTTAGAGCCATTCTCGACCTGTACGTTTTCTTGCACTCGCAGCACGCGTGGAAACCTGAAAGGAAGGAAGAGAGATATCTTTGAGTACAACGAGAAGTTCCGTTCAATGCCGTTTTTCACGAACAAGCTGTCGCTCCACAAAAGCATCAGCAAAGCATACTACTTCCTTTCTTTCTCCCTTCTCTTTAGCTTCCTCTTTCGCCGAGCCGTTTCGTTTCCTGCACTTTCTTCTTTCGGTTCGATTCGATTCGAATTCGTTCGTTAATCTCGACGGTATCGTCGAACCAAGTTCCCGTACCTTTGCAACAGTACGATTCCGACATGTTCTCCTACGTCGATATTCACGATCGACACTTAACGTATACATAGCTAGATAACGCGATGTATCGAAACAACAACGCTCACGTAGATTTCTACGTTTTCATCATCTTATGTGTATATATATATATATATATATACAGACAGGTGATTCATTTATTACGGAACATACATATTCTATTCGTCGAACGAGTAATAAACAACGATCGTTACGAATGAATATAGCAGGGTATGCACGCTCCATCGCACTGCTGTTGGTAGGGCAATATTTGGGAAGCATCGAAAGGCAAAGTTCGGTCTGATCAAGGAGAACTAGCAGGTGAGACTGTTGTTTGGTCAAAGACATTGATCCATCAACGTCGTACGGACAGATTCGTCGCGACTTATCTCGGTAATCGAATAAGCCCGTCATCCAGCACGATGCCGATGTAACTTTCGAGCCTGAGCCCTCAGGGAGCTCGATCGGTGAACTACTCGCGCATTTTAACGCGGCAATCTTGGCCGTGCTTTACTCGCAAGTGACGAACAAGACTGTCCCTAAGATTCATCAGGCGGGGACAGTGAGGACAGCGGTAAGGCTTCTTGCCACACTCCTCTCGCTCGTGGCGCACCAAGCTTTTCCTCCACTTGAACGCCTTGCCGCAGGAACCGCAAGGATAGACGATAGCTGAAACACGTAAAACGAACGACTCGTTATTACGGATCCTGGCAGAAATCGTGTCGTCCTTTGCTCCTATCGTTAAACCATCTTTCCAGTCTCTCTATTCGTATTCTGCTCCCTTGATATGACCGTCGAGGAGAAAGACGAGAGAGAGAGAGAGAGAAAGAGGGGGGGGGAGAAAAGAAAAGAGAAAAGCTCTCGTCGTCGCGTCGGTTGCCTAGAAAACACAGTTTCTTCGATCGTTTACGATACTCTTCTGTTTCTTTATTTTTGGTATTACGAAAATACATGCATTTACGAGTAGCGGGGATTAGGTGTCAAGTTCGCGACGACGGCGTCATTCGTGCGATCCAGTGCTCGACGCGGAGCAACGCAGTTCGAGCCGATGCTTTATCCTTAATTACATAATTTTAGTTGTTCTTAAGTCTAAGCGGTGTAAAATCAGTCACGCGTTTGCATAATGAACAACTGGCGAAAATATTACAGTGTGTGTGTGTGTGTGTGTGTGTGTGTGTGTGTGTGTGTGTGTGTGTGTGTGTGTTTGTGTATGTATGTATGTGCGTATGTGTATGTGTATGTGTGCTTGCGTGGTTATCCTCGGAACGTGGCGTTCGCCGTTTCCGAGAGAAAAAATACGAGACGTGTTAGAGGAACGAGTGAAACGATGTGTTATCATATATAACGATCGAAGCAACATTAGATGGAAAATAACGTTTTCGTATTTGGAACACAGTCGAGACTAGCGATGTACAAGAAGAAGATTTAATCCTCTCGGTAAGGTTCGGTACGTAAGGTCGATCAACGGGACGATTTTCCGTACAACTTGAAACACGACGCAAACTGCATTTTTGATAATATATCGAAGAAAGAACAGAATGAACGGCGATTACGATCGGCCGACGAACGCATGCAATCTCTGAATTAGAATCGAACGTAAACATCTATCTGCCAGACGTCCTTAGCATTGCCGATCAGATGGTCCGTACTCTTCTTTGTCAAAAATCGAAGTGCGTGCGCTGATCGAATCGCAACCACGTCCGCTATTTACTTCTTACCGCCGATCGGTTTCGATCGATTAATCGTGGTGGAGGATCGTTAACTCGCAACGCAAAGAAAAATGATTATACGTGTGGTTATACGTGGTGCTGTTGGAGAGGCCCGAAGAGAAACGAATCGTCGAGATCGACGTCGGTAATCGCGTGAAGGGGCGCGTAAGGCGTGGAAAGCACGGAAGACTGGAAAAGCAAATTACGGACGTGACTCTGATACGAATCGGTGGTACGAAGCGAGAACAAACAGTAAGAATCAAAGTGTGCGCGTTCCGCTATACACCGGTTGTTTCGTCGTCGATCCGAGAAACCGTTTCCGCTAGAGGAGCAGGCAGGCACGAGGAAGCTTCGACGCGAATTAAGGCAATCGGATACCGCGTCGGTGAGACGCGGATCGGAAAACGCTCGAAGCGGAAGGTTCAGGTGTTCGGTGATGTGACCTTGAAGTGTTGTTCGGCCTGATGGGCGTGTAGAATGAAGGCCTTGAACGCAGCGAATGGACACAAGGGACACTTGAACTGAGGTGGTTCGCACTTGTGCTTCAAATAGTTGCTCCACATCTTGTAGAACTTGCTGCACATTGTGCACGTATAGCCGAGAACCTGGTCGCCCATGTACATCTTCCGGTAGGCTGAAAGCAGAGGGACCAAGTTAGTAATAGCCGAGTTACGGAGACGAACGTAGGAAAGAAAGAGAGGGCCGGCTTCTTCGATCGAATCGCGTCCCCCATCGAATCTGAAAGGTGGTATTTCGCGATTCGTCACGGTAACGGTTACGGTAACGGCCGTCGCGTTGCGTCGATCGTCGCGCAAATCATTCTTCGCGAACGACTCGATTCGATCGGCAGAATGATACTGTTGTGTGGGCATAGCTTAGGAAACCGGAGGTTAGAAATCGTCAACATAGAGCGCATTTCTGCGGAATCGGTTTATTATAGAAAACAATTAGTCGTCACTCGAGCGCAATTGCGATTGCAAGTTTCAGATAAATCGATCACTGTTTTGCGAAACGGCAAGCGTAAGTCACTTGATTATGCGCAACCAATTACCAAAAATCGTTGCTCCCCGATCGCAATTATGTTCACCCGCTGCCCCTCGTCTATCGCATTTTGTTACTCGATCGTTGTTATCTCGCCATGGGCCGCCTGTTATCGCCTCGTTATCACGTGCAAAATCGAAACCACCCACCGGCAGCTTCGACTAAATTAGAATACGTGGTACTACGTAGTACTTGTACGAATAGATGTTTCGTTACATCTATCGCCATCACTCGTGCTCGATCTAACCCGCAAAGTCGAGAAAAATCGAAAGAGAGAGACAGAGCGAGCACACTCGTCTATCTATTATTTCCTCCAAAGGTAGGAAACGCGTGTACAAGTTGTTTTCTTACGTATGGAGATATTTTCCTACGGAAATATTTACGCGTGCAAAGAGGTAAAAATGAAAAACTATGCTCGTGAGTAGCGCGACGACGATACACAGTTGGCTTGTCGCAGGTATTCGGGCCAGCCTGAAACATTAACGATCTCGCGTTATAACGAGAATAAAAAGAAAGTACAGCGTCGATAAGTTTTCAATTTCGATCACGCACGAATCGTCGTCATCGCCAAACGTAGCGATAAAATTTATTTCGTGCAATAGGACGACGAATCCATAACTCGAACAGACAAACTGTCAGGATTGGTTACATTCGTGTGGTCGAGGCGATAAGCGTTTTCGTTAAAATATCCTTCGTAACGAGCAAACATCTCGTTCAATTTGTGCATCGATCTTCGTAGACAGACGAATGAACAAACTATCAATTGCAAACGTAGCTGTGATGTCTCTTTTTGTGATTCTCTATACACCACTTGTGAGGACTTTTATAGGGGCAGGCGTCGCACGTGAATTTCGGCTTGGCATTGACGCATTCGAACTTTAGGTGTCTCCAGAGCGACCTGTGAACCGCGTACGCCTTGCCGCAATCCACGCAAACGAAATTCCTCTCTCGAATATCCGAATTTACAATTTGACGAAGTTGTTGTTGCTGTTGTTGTTGTTGCTGCTGTTGCTGCTGCTGTTGTTGTTGATGGTGTTGTTGTTGTTGTTGTTGTTGTTGCTGCTGTTGTTGCCAATCGTTCCTTCGAGCGAGTCGGTTTTCTGGCTCGAACGCAAAGATGGTCTTGTAAGGCCATAATAACGCTGAAACAACAACAGCAGATATTGGTTAATGCGATCGATCGACCACGAACCTCGCGAAATCGTACGTAACAATTTTTCATCGAACACATAGATAACACGCGTCGCTGACATTCGAGAAATTTCCTTTTCTCTCGTTGTTTGAGACGATTCCACTCCATAGGAAGAAGCCTGAAAATAAGCTTCGCGATATACACGATGCCCAGGAGACATTTTTCAGGTCGCTATCAGAGGAAGCGCGACAAACGAAAGAAACATCGTCGCGATACATACATACGTCGTTGCTTTTCAGCAAGCGGTGATACGTTGAAGGGGACGACCACGTTCATGGTATATTGGTAAAACCTATAGAATCGTTTATTGTATCCTCCGACGAGTTAACAAAGAACCTGAACATTTGTCATTTATTTGGATAAACGATGTTTACAATATCATCGACTATGGATGAGAGTATATGGAAGAACGATTGCTGTCAATCGTTTATAATGTTAATAAAAAAGTCAATTCACACGAGAATCTAGTGGATCGCGTTCAACTCGAATCCTTCTTCTCGGAGAACAAATACTTTAGCGAACACGAGCGAAAACTGTAACGCAAAAAGCGAAGGTTTAACGATACGCGTCGATTAATTACGCGCGCTTATTATGTTATTCGCTCTTCGTCGATACGACAACTATCGCGACAGCGTAATCGTCGATCTCTATAAACGAAGAAATCAAACGATAATACGATTGCTTTAATACTGATTCCTTACAAAATCACTGTCTAAAACTCTCTAAAAACTATCTAAAAGTCTCCAAAACTCTCCGAAGCCCTCCGTAACATATGAGAGCGTGAGAGATTATACCGATTTTCGTTACAGTTACAAATATTTTTGCTTACAAATAATATTGCGATACGTGTATTAGTCACCGATACGACGATGCACATGCAAAGTACGTGTTGCGTACGAATCGCGTAACCACCACTGGCAAATTTTATTCCTTCGTGCTACGACATATTCTATGATTGCTAAATCGACTTTGATAGGCTTTTCGAATTCCACGATGCAAAAAAAAAAAAACAAAAAAATAAACAAGTAGCCGAGAACAGTCAACGGACTATTGCTTCGGTTCGTTCGAGTCAATCGTACGATGGAATGTCTTCATATGCCTTCTCACGCAGAACGAATAATTGCTACGAAAGTTGCATAGGTCGCAACGAAACTTTAACACGCCGGTATCGTGAACATTTCGCACGTGTCTTTCCATGTTCGCCTTGTATGTGCTCTTGTACGGGCAGAAGGAACAAGCGAATTGCGAATTTCTGGGATTCATCTTGCAGCCAAATTGCACGTGCCTCCTCAACAGGTTCTTCAACGGAAAAACCTTCTTGCAGAAACCGCACATGTGCCTCTTGTGACAGTTCAACAGGGACTGTGTAGCGGCGGAAATCTTAAACTTATCGAATTCCGGAGGAAATTGCAGACCATCGACGGGGCCGTAGTCAGTCACGTAACCCTGTACGTTCCAAACGCCTGAAACAGAGCAAAAGAACATCGATGAAGCAGAGTTCGCGAATATGCCTCGACGACGTCGTTGTTCTCTTTCGGATCGAGCGAACTCGTACGACGTCGCGTCGAAATCTCGTTCAACGAATAAAACGCTCCATGAGCATCCTTCGATCGCCTCTCTCAAACACTCAACGAACTGTCGTACACCATAATTGCCGCTTGTGGCGCAAAGTTTAAGGCTTAACGGGCCAAGGAGCAACCAGAATTCAGCGTACGTGCACTAAACATTACGAAAGAGAAGAAGATCGCGGACCGCTGTGTTACGTTTGTTTAATCTTGCAACGATACTTGCACAACGAAGCTTACAAAGAGAAACACGTTAAAATATAGAATCGTTCGACGTGCGCATGTTTATTAAATAGTTGGAAAATAATATGCTTGTTAAATACTTGAAAGAGAAGAGTGAAAGGCAAGAGTTTCGTATCGATGTACCATTGTTTGGCGCAGTCATTGATCGACCTCGATCATCTTTTACGCGGTCGTTGGAATTCGAACGCTTCTCAATTCTCAACGTCCGCCTTGGCGAATGGAAGATCCTTTGGGATTCTTCCGGAAGCGCGCGATCGGTCGGAGAAGCGACGGGAAAGACGACGAACAAAGGTAAAATTACGCTAAGCCGGAAGTCGCGAATGCACGTGTCTCATGTGCCTGAAGAGTATGTCCTTCCTGCTGGTTCTGTAGTCGCACAATTTGCAGCAGAACATCGGTGGTAATCCGCAACCGGTGCTCAAGTGACGCTGGAGGCTTGCCTTCCAGGTGTAACCTTTGCCGCATTTCGGACAGACAAAGACAGGTTTGCCGGACTGGTCCGGCGTCAGCGAGTCGTCCAACTGTTGGCCCGACAAGCCACTCCCTAAAAACCAAAAGCGTTCGGGTTAGAAACGGTGCCCATTCTTCGTTTTCTCATCAAATCCAATCAACATCGAAGCGGTTGTAACGCTAGAATTGAGAGCGCGGCCGTCTGAAAAAAAAAAGCTTCAAACAAACGCCTCGCCGATTCCAAATCTACGGAGTCGCGGGGAAATTGAAATCGATGGCGAACGATGGAGGACGCCGAGTACGAGTGAAAACGTGTCGATAACTATTATTCGCATTCGCTGAGGGGCAACATTAAGATACGAGTCTTTACGAGTCCGTGCTAATCATTACGTGAAGGTACGAAAATGTTCGTGAACGATACGTTTATTACAGCTCATGACAGCGCCAACGACAGCATAACAGCAACAACAACAACAACAACAACAACAGTTTATTCATAAAGTTCGTTCGATTTCAAATCACATCGTTCGACTTTTCTTTCACGGAGGAGCTACACACCGATCTCGGCTTCGTAACGAAAAGTAACATGGACAACGTGAAACAACTAATAGATCTCCTCCGTTGGCGCGCAAGCTGCGTGCTCGCGCATCACGTGGTACTTGAGTAGAGTCGGAATTCTAGCTCTGTGCGTGCAATAAGGGCAAGGATAAAGTGGTTCCATTTGGCAGAAAAAGTTCATGTGTTTCCGCAAACTCCTCCAGTCGCTGTACTTCTTCGCGCACTTCAAACAGATAAGTTTGTCCTTGCAACGCCTCCAAATATCGAGTGGCAGCTGATCGCAAAAAAACGGACCTTTGGCTGAAACATCATGGGAAAGTTGCATCAGTGAAGTGATCATTCGCTTGAGGAGAATGAGAGGAAAAGGAAAAGAAAGAAAACGAGAGTCGTCGTAGAAGGTACGCGACGTCGGGATCGACGCGGATACGGATTTATCAAATTGGATTAAATACGTGAATCAAACACAGGTACTTTGGATCGGATCGTTTGGCGACCAAGTAGAAAGAAAAAAGACGCGATTGAAAGAGTAGCCGGCAATGATTTCGCGTAGTTGCTTTCTTTTTCCCTTCCTTTTCCCTTTCTTTGTACTGTTCGATGACAGGGAAAGATGTTTAGAAGCAGGTGTTCCCAATTTCACGTAAAAGGAGCGTGTTCTCGTTGCGGCAAAGATTCTCGTTACACTTTGATACACCAGTGTGAAAGGAAAGCGTCATACGAGATACATTAGCCGTGTATATTTATTATTCTCATGCAACACCTTATACAACAACAAATTTTTCTTTTGAATCGTGTTTGTCGATATCACGGTATGGAGATAAAGCAAGAGTCGATGCAGAGTCGGACTCTGGTACTCGCCTTTAACGTCGTTATTGAGCAAAATAATAGCAAACGTTAGACAAATAATATTCACAGGTCATTACCAGACACGATTTAACGGAAATAATTAATACTCTCGGCTTCTTTAACTTAACACAATTTTACGATTACGTTACAATCTGGTTTAAACTGTCATTTCCCGTTTCAAATTTCGATTCTACTGTACATCGTTATAAAATATATCCTAACCATATTCGATACACAGTCTTAAAAGATTAATTTGAACGTAATAATATTATAATATAATAATAATCGTTTTGTAAATAATGTTCGTTGCAATGGTAGCAGTAGTAATTCTAGTAATGATAGGAGAAATAATAGTAGTGATAATAATAATAATAATAATAGTAATCATAATAAAAAAGAATAAAATAGTACAACACTATCAAAGTGTATGCAGTTAAAAGTTACATTATAAAAAGATATACAATATTCGTCCGCGTATCATTTGACAAACCAAAGTATGTAAAGGCTACATACAACACACTGATAACTATAACACACATATTATGATTCAAAGACGAGAAGACATCGTATTCCTGTCAAATTATGCTTTCATGCCCGCAAAACATTTCCACATTACGACGGAGTGTATCACTTTTTTGTACCTTCAATACATCATGGATCTGATTATAAGAGCTTTGTCAAAGGAAGGGCACGAAACTATCCAGAACATCCTGATCATTACACGCTTATAATCTTAAACCTTTAGGNATATATATATATATATATATATATATATATATATATATATATATATATATATATATATATATATATATATATACATATATATATACATATATATATATATGTATATATGTATATATATACATATGTATATATACATACATATATATATATATAATATATATATGTATATATATACACACACATATATATATACACACACACGCATACATACATACATACATACATACATACATACATACACACACACATATATATATACCTTTTTCTTTTTCTTTTTCTTTATAGTCGATAGCTTGCCAAGAGGACATATAGTACTTAAGCCGTAGATAGATACTTATATTCATAAACAACGGACATGCGACGTGTTGTGCAGTTTCTACGAACGTTTTTTAAATTTGTCTTTCTCTCTTCTATGTACGTACACGGAACGATTTTTAATACTGAACTCGCAGCAAGAACTACATGGTACTTTCACTTAAATTCTATTTTGTAGACTAACTTACGTTACTTATGTAACACGCTAGACTTTAAGAACTAACATGTTCTTACAAAAAAAAAATAAATAAATAAAAGAGAAGTTTCTTTCCAACGGAAATGTTTTATGTTCGCTTAGTCGACTTCTTATCGTTACTTTGAGGTGAAAATATCACGACGAGGAAAGCGATCGTCAGTCTGAAGAGAATCAGTTGAGAAAATGCTCGGATCTAGTGACTACTTGATATTCCTAAACAATTAAATCGACAATTTAATGTTTATATTGGCCGGAAACGGGCGTCGTCATACTGTCGAATCTTTGCGACGCCTATTTTGCTTCCGCACGGCACATGTCCATCGGTTGATACTTGATTAAGGAACTTAATCATCGAAGCTGTCGTGGAAATTTTTTAAATGTCTAATCAGACTGCAACGTTGCGTGAACATGTTTTGACAAAGGAAACAGCGAAATTTCCTTTTGACACCGCACGCGTATTGAGTGTGGCGTTCGAGGTTCCCTTTGGTAGCGTAAGATCTTTTGCAACGTCCACACTTCCATTTGCCCGCGCTACTCCTTTTTTTACCGCAAACTGTCCTACGGTGACGATTAAGGGTGAATATGTGAGTGTATCCTTTGCCGCAGCTCGAGCACATGTAAGGTTTGTCCGTTTCTGGTACCCAATGTTGAGAAGCTCGGTATCCAATCTCCTCGAGGAGGCCCTTCTCATATCGGGGCCCTCCCGTAATCGTATTCAGGCTTAATGGATCAGCGGCGTTCTGCTGGTCCTCGGTCGGTGGCGGACTCTTTAGGAACATTTCGTCATCCAGTTCGCTTTCTGACAAAAAAAAACAAATAAATTTCACACGTTAAGGTGGGAGGAAACGTGAAAATTTCAAGGAGAGAAGAAAGTTTATCGAACCGTAGAATAGTCGACAATGAGAGAATAATTTACCGAAGGGAAACAAATTTAAGCATTTCTCGCGATTACAGAGGTACGTGTTCTAGATACAAAAGTTACATATATGGGAGGTGTTATGGAAAATGAAAGAAGATTAATTAGAAAATGGCGTTTCTTCTTTGACTTTCTTATTCTCATTCTCACCCTCGCTCTTGCTTTCACTCTCGCTCTCATTCTCACTTTCACTGCAACTACTAGAAGGGAAGAAGTGACAAAGAAGAGACCAGTAAAGGTTTTGCTTATTCTTTTCGCACGTACATTTTAAAAAACGGTGAGAAACGGTAACGATCAAACGGCCGATTAAAGATCTTCAAGACGAGATTGATCGGTTAATAATTATTGTATACATACTTGTACATCGAAATGAGACGCAGGACGAATATCTTCGATAGGTGTTGACATCGATTAGGGCGAGCAAGAACATATTGTGATCAAGAGATTTCTATTTCTTCCGTGTTACATAAAACAAAGGCAAATTATCGGAAAATATAAACTCGTGGCTATACTATAACGTACGTATGGTGTGTACTACACGTTTAATCTTCGTGTGGGAGAATAATGATCGTTACGGTAGGTGCTTGAAGATTGTCGGAATATTGTATTATTATATTTATTATCTCTGCTAGATACTTGATGTCATATCAAACTATTATCGACGTTCTAGGAGGCAAGTTAAAACGGGTTTCGATAATAATACACCATTGAAAACAAATCACACCAACTACGTTAAACGCGTGCAGTCGAAATTTTTTAAGAGACTCGAACGATCAAACACGGTACAATTTTCGGACGTTTATCGAGTGCTTCGATAATCCTTAGCGTGATATCGTCGAATTCGAGGATGCGGATCGATGGCCACTTGTCATAGTTGTCTCTTCGATGATGTTACGTCACCAGGTCGATCTTTCAGCCAATCTTCGATAACGTTGAGCCAGATTCACGATAATGCATTCTTCCTGACGTGAATAAGATTCTTCGATGAAGGGTCAAAGTTTCTTCCGAATGCAGCACGACTTTACTATTGACAAACAAATTCGCTCTCTCTCTCTCTCTCTCTCTCTCTCGCTCACTCGTTCACTCACTCTCTCTCTCTCTCTCTCTCTCTCTCTCTCCCTCTATCTATCTATCTATCTATCTATCTATCTATCTATCTATCTATCTATCTGTCTGACTAAAACCGAATGTTTGAACGCGAACCATCGACGGATGGACTAGCTTCGCAAGACATAGAGGAACATCAAAAATAAAGTTACGTTAATCGCGAACCAGGAATGTCGGAACGATCGACATGGCACCGATAGGGACCAGAGCTTCCCCGTTTTATCCCTGACTTGGGAGAATCGATTTATCGATCGATCCTCCCAAAGGTAATCCTTCTCGCCTCCTGTTCGTTGATATCGCTGTGACGAAATAAATTCTAGCAGTTACGGGAAAAGGATATCGAAAGAAACGGACGAACAGAGTTGGAAAGTGGGCAAAGGGAAAAACATCAAAGGAGCAATCTACGTTCGGAAGGATTCGAGCGGAGGATGGACCTTGCAGATACGTGGGACTGTTGCTATGGAAAGGAACAGGCGAGAGTTTCATAACTGATTTCAACGGCGCTCTCGCCCGACTGTAAGATTGACTCTGCCGTTTAAAACTAGAATCGAAAGTTGTAGCTCATCTACAACAGAAAACAAACGAATCTTTAGCATTACGGTATGTACAGATTGTCGCGTCGCGAACACGCGTGGCGGTTCGCGACGTTGAAAGTGAACTGTATGATGGCGTGCGAGTACAACTTAGCGATTGAATTTCGACGTGCTTTGTTCGATGGTTTGAACAATGTAAGTTTTAGGTTTCGCTTCCTTGGAAACGTCGATCTTATGGATCGCGGTCACGTGTCGTTGTAGGCTCGTCTTCTGCGTGAAACTGTAGCTGCAGTAGTAACAGGGAAACTGCCGTTTTCCTCCGCATTCCCATTTCATGTGCCTCCTCAAGTTGCACAGCATCGTGTATGCTCGACCGCATTGCTGACAGATGAACGGAGACCTCACGAAATCTGTCAAATGCAAAGAAAAATACTACTGTCAGAAAGTTTCATCGAACAGGCGAGCAACCGGACAATTGGTATATCGACAAGTTATCGATTTTCTGACACGGATGGAAGTTTTCTAATCGACCAGATAAACGTGTCACAAGTGCTCCGTCTTCGAATGAATTCTCAGCCATCGAGAAAGCGGGTCATTTGTTCGTCGATTACCGTAACGAAATGTCCAAATTAATTGCCAGTCTCTGTCAAAAGAGAGACAGGCAGAGGTAGAGAGAGGTAGAGGGGGGGGGGGAGAGGGTGTGTGTGGAGGAGAAAGGCCGAAAAAATTTCGCGTCCGCGGTTCGATCGTTCATACATCTGTTGTTTTAGGATCGAGAGAAATCGGTACCGTGAAACCGGCATTAATTTTCGTCGGTGCGTTGTGTCCGTAAAATGTTAATTACACTGAAACCGAAAAACGGTTACCCGAAAACGGTTTTCTACTTGGAACGTGTGTGCGTTTAAATTCAAACGAATAGTTACGTTTAACTTGTGCTGCGTGTCAAATGAATCAACGACCAAACGAACACGACTGTGGATAATCGTTTATTCAATTCTACATGCAGAAGAGAGCCACTGAAACGTTAGGAGAGCGCGGAACGCGTCTTCGACTAAATCCTGTTTATCGTCTGTTAGATTTGCGCAGCTTGAAAGTAGTTCTTCTTTCGGGTGATCTGCGTTCTTCGTCGATGATCAGCGAGCAATATCTTCCGACCGATGAAGTATCAATGAGTCAATGACAACGACCTAATTGTGGAGACCTGAAAAAAAAAACGTTCGAAATTTGATCAATACGCTCGAACTTTAGTCACGGTCCAGAAATTACGCGACGAATTCGATCGCGTGACAAAATTTTGCCTCGAATCCGAACGTACGGGTGCGGCGTGCTGCTGTTCTTGTAGAATCGCGTAAACGAGCGATACCGTTGACGAATGTGCACGGTCCGTGGCAAGCAATGATAGACAAAGACGCCACTTCTCGCGAACGTTCGTTTCCTTTAACCCATTTATTGTTTCTTTGGCCGTTTAATCAAACAAACGTTACACGAACGAAGATACTTGCTTCTACCAAAAGGTATCTTACTCTTAATGTAACGATAACGAACGAAGACGTTGAGAAACGTACGGCGTTTAACCGTACGCGGATCTCATCCACGTCTTGCGCGGCGGAATAAAGATGTTGTGCGCGTTTAGCATGTGTTGCCTTAGCTTTCCGTTCTGCGTGTATCTTGCCGGGCATAGGTTACAGGCAAAATGCTTCTGCCCGCCGCATTCGAATCTCAAATGTTTCACCAGATTGTGCCTCAATTGATACGACCTGCCGCACTGGTGACAGGTGAGCGCCTCCGTATTCCTGATGCATCCGTTTCTCGATCCCCAAACGGTGATTTGCATCTCTGTAAAATAATGAAAACAAAGCGTCAAGTAGAATCTGTCGGGGTGCTTTTAAAGTCCTTGAAGTTTAAAAAAGCGGTCAACTCAAAGGTGCTCTCTCTTTCTCTCTAAAAAGCAGCTACCAGTCTCCTGTCTGTTCGTCGCTGCTCTCACCAGAAACGGCTCTCTTAATCTTGGACGATTAAAGAAAATCAGGCTGTCTCGTGCGCAACATTTATTTTAATATCGTTCGTATAATAACGACCTTACAGTGTATCCATCTTTGGTTGTTTACCTCGTCTTATCGCTATAATCTGTATTTTTATACATATATATATGTGTGCCCCCACGTGGATATTCCTTGAAACCTGCGACGAACGAAAGATGAACGTTATCGAAGCGAGGAATCGCGTTAGTTGGAAAAACAATCCGACAACGACCGGTTCGCGGTTTCCTATTCGAAGGATGCGTTTGTTTTCGTTCGATTCCATTTTTCCATCACTGTGCGAATATTCGTTTAGGAACGGAAAACTTTGGCGGAAGATAGATGTTGTGTCTTTGCAAAAGGTGTCGGCGCAGGCCGATATTCTGCGTGTATCTCGCCGGACAAACGTGACACGTGAAGTTTCTCTGTCCGCCGCATTCGAATTTCATGTGCGTGGTTAAATTTCTCTTCATCTTATACGTTCTTCCGCACCGTGGACACATGACAGGCGCCTCTGCCGCGTTCACAGATCTCGTGCGTGTGACGCTAGTCTGGAACGCGAGTCTCCTTCCGAGTCCTAGAAATAAACGGTAGATGCCATTAGAGAGAAATAATCGATATTTCGCGGAGTACACGATTCACGTGGATTGGACACCAAAACGGAAGAATAATTTCACTGTCACATTTAGAAGACTCCTCCCTTCGAAGAAAGACTCTCGGTGTTATCGCACGGAAGAGTCAGTCTACACCGATCGAGAAAAGTCGATTGGACGGCAACAATTCGATAAACATTCAAACATAAAAGAAACTGGTTTTCGTTGAATGTAGAGGATCGCATCGACTCAGAGATCGTACACGTTTATTCCATTCGTATGATTACACTTCGTCTTTCGACGCGTTGCTGCCCACCTTCTGTTCTCGCGAGAGAACATTTGCTGCTAGTACATTTGCTTATACAGGCTCTAATCGGGAAAGAGGCGTTCTTTTGATACCGTGAATTTGAATTTGTAATTTTAACGTTAAATAAAATAAAAAAAAAAAACTCCAGGATACCAAAGCGTTGGCGATATTCGCCATACGCTTTTCTTTATATTTCTTTGATAGCTGGTCACCTACTCGACAAGTACAGTTTTCGATACGAGTGTCTATCTATCGACGAAAGAGAAGCGAACGGCGTTCGACGAAGACGTTCAATGTTTTGTTTTAATGTGTCGTTTGAGGTTGACCTTCTGGGAAAACCTATTCTTGCAAATCGCGCAACTAAATCTGGGTTCGACACCGCACTCGTAATTTCGATGCCTCCACAGCGACGTGAAAAACTTGTAGTTACGATTGCAATTGGGGCAAGTGTACTTTTTCTTCCTTCTTCTCTCCTGTTCGATCGAGTTCTCCCTAACGCTCTTTTCCTTCACTGCCGTTCGTTTGTTACACTCAAAACTTGTGTGACGTTTCAACGAGGCCATCAACTCGAACGTGCGATTACAATCGGTGCAGAGGTATTTCCTCGGGCCAAATCGGAGCATCTTCTCTTGATTGCCCTTTAACGTCATGGACCGCAGGTGTCTGGTGCACACGGCGTTATCGATCGGCGTCAATGTCGGCAACGCCAGTACCGTCCAATTGGAGGAGCTGTATTTCTCTGTGTCTGGAAACGAACAAACGAAACAAAAGACTTTTAGCATTCTCATGCAGAATACGCAGAAGCGGAGAGCGGCGTGCGATCGTAGTAGATCCGCTCACGTTCTATCGTTATCGATCTGAGATCTCAGATTCGAAAATAGATTGTCGTAGTACGTGTCGCGGTTTATGTACGCCCCGTTCGAAAGACAGAAACTTCTGCAAATGTAAAATACAGAGGATCTTTATTTACAGGATGTCGTGCAATGCGTCTACAACGATGTAAATAAACGTTAAATTCAACGCGGCCTTTCCCGCCGTGTTAGAATACGATTGGAACGCGAAGCAAATTTTGGCCACGCGCTACAACAAACGGTCTTATAAATTTTGTGGAAACTCGTGATAGGAGGCGAACATGGTTCCCTGAATGTGCACGTTACCCTCGACATCGGCAAGGGCGTCCACCTGTTGCAATCTGTAACGAGGATTCTGATCGAGAAAGTGCTGATGTCTCGCCAGTATGTGCTTCATCAGGCTATCCTTGTATCGCGTTCTATGCGGGCAGAAAGCGCACTTGAACTTTGGATCGATGCCACATTCGAAATCGTGATGCCTCTTCAGATGATGCTTGTGCTTGTACGTCTTGCCGCAGGTGGCACAGGTGTGCTTGAATACCGAAATCACTGGATACTGGGAGGACTCGACTGAAACAGACAGGAAATGTCATCGATTAGTCGAAATCGATGGTTCCCGGGCGAAACAGTTGGCCAACTTATGTCGTCGGACGATCTCAAACGACTTGTTCCTCGAACGATCCGACAAACAAGAAATCAAGGAGGATGAATAGAGAGGAGGTGACGTCTGTCGGAGAGGGGTGGGGGGGGGTGATTTAACGCACCAAGCACAGACAACACAGAAAACAATCGTTTTTGGTATAGAACGTGACAGATTTTTTTTTATTTGATACGTGTCACTTTCTCGCTCGACGATCGACGAAAGTCACAAAAGCTGCTGGTCCAGCTAAACGGGAAAACCTTGTATCCTCGTCCTTTGTTCCTCGTCCTCCGTTTATTCATTCGTTTCTCTTTCCATCTCGTTTAACTAATTCACGCTCAACATCGAGAAGCATACGAATCGACGACGGACCGGTTGCTTTCCAACATTATCGAATCTATCATACACATATATGTTTTGTATTTGTGTGCGTGCGTGGCTGCTTGTCACGTGTGCCTGCGTGTATACAAGAGAGAACAGATACAGACGAGCTTTTTCGTCTCTAACGAAATTATCACATCCAGCGCTGTTTACGCGAAGTTCGATTCGTACGTTTGATCGAGCGACGAGTGATCGCGAGATTGCCGCTACTTGTTCGTTCAGGGATTTCTCTGCTGCCTGATATTCGCTGTTCGCGGCGTAAACCCAGACCTGGCGTGCTTCATCATGTGCACCTGTAGATACGACCTGTAGGTAGCTCGATAGGGACAGAAGCTGCATTGGTGCATCGGTTGTTTACCACACTCGTTTGTCACGTGTCTTCGCAGGTTCTTCATTTGGTGATAACGGCGATCGCAATTGTCACAGGCGAATCGCCCCTGTCCGCGCGACCTCCTTCGATCCTTGGGCAATCGACTCACGTAGAACCTCATTTTCGTATAATCTGCAACCAGGAAGAAATCAATCGGTTAAAATTCCAAGTTACAGATCGCGATCGTCGTTCCTTCGATCGTCGTCGAACGGATTATTTGCGTTAAGGGAACGAACGCCCTTTTCATCGATCAACGCGAGTACGATGCATCAGATTGTCCCGAAAGATTCTCTCCTTTCGTAAGGAAATAATAGATGCGCAACCTCTTTTCGTTCTACGTTACTTTGTTCGATCGTGTACGATCCATTTCGTTCTATTCCTAATATTACGATCGTGCGTGATTCGACACAAATAATGTAAAACAGAGAATATGGTGCATCCATTGTTTCCTTACAAGACGAAAGAAACTTTCCGGACAACCTAATACGTGCGTAGCATACGCCTCTAAGCGTACGGACTAGCCGCGCTGACGAGGAACGCGAAAAGGAGACTAGGGACAAAGGAAAAGAATTAAACGTCGTAATTTGTCCGAAATGCGAGACAAACGGGATACGTTATCGTTTCATGCAGATGGTATCGTATACGCGAACGCGATTGGATTGGAATCGTCGTTGTTTCGGATCGGAGATCCTTGATTGAAAGAAACAAGAAAAAAAGAAAGACACGAGGACGTGCCGCCACGTCGACAGCCTCGAAGTCAATTCGTCGAGCGTCGAGAGGCGAACATCGAGCAACGTTACGACGATATATCCTCGAATCGATCCGTGTAACGGACAACAACTGCGAATAGCAAGCTGCGGCGAATAGCCATCAGATTATGTGTGTCAGGTGAAGTATATTTTCGAGAAATTCAAATTACATTTCACCTACGACCGTGGCGGTGAATGATACAACGATCGCTATTGTCGGAGCCGATGTTTCTACGGTAAACTTGATATTTGTATTTGTACGAGTTACACTTTGCTAGGTCTTTTCTAGAGCGACCATCGCATCGTTCGATCGCGAGTAGAAGAGACTCGAACGTACACGCATCACATGCTTCGATATACTGGCTCCTATACTTGCTGCGACGTTGTCGGTATAGGCATATGTATCTTCTGACTCTCACAGGTCTTCACGCTCGGTCATGAAGCGGCGTCTCGAGGATCTTTAGACCTGACGGTTTCTCGTCCGATTCGCCGTTGTTTCTCGTCTCGCTCGCCTTTCCGCGACACGGAACCACTCACACGGTCGAAACTGCACACTGGAATCGTCGATCGTCGGATCAAAGGAGGATCGTCCGTGCATTGGGCAATCGAGATACGGGGCAAATGGTCGACAGAGGGAGAGCGAACAGGGAAGGAAAGAGCTGAGAAATTTGACAGAGGTGGAAAAAGGAGGAAACGAGAGGGCAGAAGGGGAACGAACTCAAAGATTCGCCAAGAGAAACTCGGTATTCTTGTTAAGGCGAGTTACCTCGTGCAGGAATTTCCTACGATTCGATTTCGCTTCTGTTGGTTCGATGCAAACGTCGATCGAAAGAACCGATCGGTTGCATTCGATTCAGATTCGACGGTACGTCGATCGATGAGAACGCTAAGAACGATACGTCGTCGTCGCCTTATCGAAGAAGAACGGAACATCCTGTTTTATCGATGAATTTATCGACATTGGTGAGAAATAACAAATTTCGAAGAAATGCCCGAATTTCAAAGTTTTCTCTTTTATTGGTAAGAAATATTTATGTACGCAGGTAGAGCGCGTAAGTACAATCGATATCTAATTCTCGTCTAATTGGGCTGATGAAATTTCAAAGAACGCGAACGCAATATGTACATACATAGCTATATAGCAACGGTCGAATTTTCTTTATTTCCTTTGTTTATTGTCGATCGCGTTTATGTATAGTAAGCGTAAGTGAACTGAACGTAAGCGATCGTTTGTTTCTCAACAGGAAATTCACTACCGTCCGTTGACCTACTTGTCCCTTCTCTAATTTCGTTTACAAACCAACAGAGATATTTGCATTGCGCATAGCGATTAATTTTCCTAACTGGATGTAGCAAATCCACAAACACAAGTTGCAAATAAACCGATAGCGTTTCAAATGTGAACGTACGTTTTACAAAGTTATATGTCCTCCGTCTCGTATCTCGATTAGTCGAAGGAAGGCGCGTTAATTCTTTATTCTTTTTTTTTTCTCTTTCTCTTTGCTCGTAATCGCTCGACGAACAAATTCTTACGAGTAGCAACACACTGTGGATACGCGACAGTGCGCCGCATACCGTTACATGGTGTGAAATTTCACGAAAATAGACCTACTCGTGAAAAGTAAAAGAGTTTCGCCGCTAATCGCGTTTAAAGTGGCGATCGAGCGAGGTTTCTGGATCCTCGTTACAACACAGTTCTCTGTGCAGTTACTGCGGTTCGCGAGCGAAATTAAAAGACACGAGTGTTGCGAAGTGGAAGGAGGACTATCGCGTAGAACACCGAAGAAGAAGATCGACCATCGTCGACGTAGTCTTGAAGGGACGTCGATCGACGCGATTCGAGTAGAAAGCAAGATAGTCGCTGACGAAGTAGATTAGTTTCCAGCGTCCATGGAGGATGACAGCTTATTTCCGTTCGGCATCGTGTAGAATTCGCTCAAAAGCTTCATATGCCTGCCGTTCAAGTGGGTGTTCAAGCTGGACTTGTGCTTCGTTTTGTAAGGACAGAGGGGACAGTGGAACTTGGGTTCCACGCCACATTCGTGCTTCAAATGCCTCGACAGGCTGGAGTAGTAACTGTATTCCTTGCTACAATTCTTGCACGGATAGGTGACTTTCAGGTAGCTCGTGGGATGCGACTCTGAAAAATTCGAAAGACAGAAGAGATCGATATTAGAAACGGTCGACGACAATACCGTGGGATTCGTTCGTGAGGAAGGCACTTTCGCGATATTCATAGGGCAGCCGTGCCATTCGTGTCGTAGCGAGGTTCGTTGCATGTACCGAGGAAGTTAGTATCCATAGATTTCGCGAGCGAGCGGTTTCGTACGGTTCTGATCGTTGTTCGAGAATTCGTCCGGGAAAATACGTAGGACAAAATAGCTACGACTATTTTGAGCCACGCGCCTCTTTCATCGTTTTGCTCGAAAAACGATACACTGGCTTTCGAGAATCCGCTGGCAGAGGCACGACAGGTTGTTATAGCGCAGAAAGTACCACGAGGAAGTACGAGGCAGGGTCTCATGCAGTCTTTGTCAAAGACAAAACGAACACGATCCTAGAAACAAACGATACACGATCACGTTTTACTTTTATGGTAAACGGGCCCAACTCTTTTCTCTCTGCTGTTTTTTCTTCTTCCGGCGTTCCACTAGACTAGATTCCTTCGTAAACCGATCGCACTTTACCCAAACGGGTAACCTTCGGTTGCCACAGTTACAACGTAGGTCAATTACAAGTACATGATCGATGACGCGTGATAAATCAGTCATATTTTATTATTACCTTACTAATTGTTGTTCGACATATCTTTCATATTATATCTATTATATTAGCGTTGTGTTATTATCGTCGTTATTATTCTCGTATAAATAAGTAAATAAATCAACATTTATACATATGTGTGAAGAAATTAGTGGTTGCAGGGTGTATCGTTACTCCAGGATCTCGAAATATTTCGCACGTATTTCTGCATTAAAACTGCCACTCCCAGTTTACTGTAACGATGAAGAACAGACTTGGGTATGCAGTATATTTCTGCCGCTTTCCTCAAAGACAAACCATTGGCCACTGCTTCGACAGCTAATTTCACTCGTTCGATCTCGAATTCGCATTTCGTGTATCTCCTTCCCAAAGATCTTGTCCGTCTGGTACTGTAATATCCTCGTCCTGTAACACGAATTAATCGCAGTTGTAACAGAAACGCAAAAGCGCGTTCCACGTGTTATTATCGGAGAATAATCCGGCTTGTCCTCGTTGCCGTCCGATTCCCAATTTAAGCGGAACGCGCGTGCGTCTGGCGATGGAAGATCGGAGAAGAGAAGACGCAGGGAAGGTGAGAACGGTGACGAAACAAGGCAGCAGCGACGACAGTGATCGAGAGACGCGCGGAAAACGGCAATAGCGGGAAACGCGATCGGCTCTATCTAACGTACCTTTTCGAAAATCCCGAGTCGACGAAGATGCTTGTCACGGTGGCAAGGATGAAAAGAAACGTTGGAAATTGCGATTTCAAGACGATCCGACACAAAGAAAACGTCCATAAGGTTAGCTTTATTGTATACAGGAAAAAGATCGTGGGGAACGGCCACGTACGAATCAAACATCTATACATCCGCGTGTATTCTCTTCATGTGAGACTTGAGATTCCATTTTCGATTGCTTCTGTAACTACAGTAAGGGCAACACTCGGCCTTTTTCTGGCCGCAGGATGCCTTTACGTGTTCCACCAAATGATGCTTCCAACGATACGATTTAGAACATTTCGAGCACTTGTATCTGCCTCCGATGGGATCCGCGCCTTTGTTCCTGAATATTCGGGTAGTTTTGCGACCAGACTCGAAATAATTAGCCTCGTAAGAGCACCTTTCCGATCGTAACTCGCTCGCTTCGGTTACCGTAGTAGGCTCGAATACCTGATACTCCTCCCAAAGGATCAGTTCACCTGAAACACAATATTCAATTTGTCATTGGCAGCGTTCCACACTGACAGTTTCTACTGCCTTTGCGCCGTCGACGATCGTCGTCTAACGAATATCTAAGAGTAGCCGAACAATCGTTTGTTCGATAGGGAAACAACAGTGACGGCCAATGGACAAGGGGTGGGGCCCAAGCGATAAATATGAAAAACATGACAGGATTGCGATTACAATTACTCTGGGAACAATGGATAGATGTATCAAGCGGAATCAACTTTATTTCCTCTCGTCGTTTTTTTTTTTTTTCCTTTTCTTTCACTCCACCGTGCAATTACGACACTTACAAATCACAATATGACAAAAGCTTACAAGCAAAGCGTTTCGCGCGGATCGGAAAATCCCCACGTAAAATTCCCTCGCTTGTCATCTATTTAACACGTAAATCGAACAACTAAAACGTAATCATCGCCGTGCAAAATTTCGTTTCGTTTCGTTTCGTTTCGTTTCGATTTATTTCCGCTTTGTGTTTCGTTTAAATGATCGACTCAGACGACCGTATCGATACCGTTGCAGTGCATACGACTGACGTGCTTTTTCAAATTAGACTTCTTGTATGTACGAAAACTGCAATACGGGCAACACTGTTGTTTGTCTTTGCCGCAAAATATTTTCTGATGTTCCACCAAATGACCCTTCCTCTTGTAACTTTTCAAGCATCTGAAACAAGAGTACTTATACTCTTGCTTATCTTCCTTCGAACTAGCCGTCGCGTATTCCATGCATTCGATCTCGTCGTCGTCTTCGACGTCGCAAATCTCTTCCGTTACCACGCAATCGTTCGCGTATCCCTTGACGCTATCGTCTTCGAGATTAATCCGCGTGGTTGCCACGTACACGTCGGTCACGTCGAGCAACTCCATGCGTTCGCCGATTCCATGCCTGATCTTGAAGGTGGCCGCGCAATCTGAAACAAAATATCACGCGCGTTTACACACGACTGCGTTTACACGCGAAACCGTACGTTCCGCAACATGACAATCTACACAGGGATATTATCAAAGAAACATCGTATTATATCGACAGTCGTATTACACAAATTTCCGTTGGCATTTGCGTGTCCGTTTGCACTTTCGTTGCCACGAGTCTACTTCAACGACCGGTCAACGTTCCACCCCCTTAAAGACTCGTAAACGTCGTTAGAAGCTCGCTACTCTGCTCTCTACTCTTACTGTAAAAAGCAAAACAAGGGATTCTACGATCGTTTGTCCAGCGTTGATCGACTACGAGCAAATTTCATCGATATCGGATCGTGGCACCAGAGCGTTTCGCAACGATCGTGAAAGTTGAGTGGTCGATGAAACGAAAAGAAAAGAAGAAGAAAAGAAAGAAAGAAAGAAAGAAAGAAAGAGAGAAAGAAAAAATAATAACACAAGTGAAAGACAACGAAACGGGACGAATCTTCGAAGAATCTTTTCGAGACTGGTTTGGATCTGTACACAGGTATTTATTTAAAAAGCAATCGACTGCCGGACATCGTTACACAGGAACACTTAACCATCACTGCGCAGCATTTCTTGCTCGATCTAATAGATTTACGGATCTATCGAATCGAATGGATAAAAGATAGGCTAGATGTTCATGCATCGTAAACGAACGACTCGCGTACATTATTCCTTCTAAACTATCGATAACAAGTACGATTTTCATCTTCCGCGTTCATACGATTACACAAAGAATGAGATGAAAGGTGACTGACACGTTCACTACTTGATTAGCGTGAATACTTATATGGAATTACGATCTCGATCGATCGTAGCTTGTCACACACGAGAGCGAACGGTTTCCTCCTGCTCCTTCTTCGCCACCTCCTCCTCCTCCTCCTCCTCCTCCTTCTTCTTCTTCTTCTTCTTTCTCTTCCTCTTCTTCTTCTTCTTTCTTCTTCCCGCTCTTCACCTTCACCCCCCTCCCCTTTTGTCTCTCTTTAATACTCGGATTTCAGTAAAAACGGACAAGAAAGAGAAAGTAATCGTCGTACTGTCTTTCGTCTTTCATCCCTGTTCTAGAGCAAATGTTACGTAGACGATGAATCTGTGGAACGCGTGCGCGCATTTGTTTTTAATTAATAAATTTCTCGAGATGTAGGAGCATGTTCGTTCGAACAAGGAAACGCGACGTTCAAACATCGTATCCTTCCAGCCGTGAATTCTTGTTCGAAACACGCCAGAAACAGAGAGAGGAAATTCAGCGTACAACGTCGTAATTACAATTCTACCATTTGAACCGCGATACTCGCAAAGTCTCGAACGGTTATTATTATATATTTTTTTTTTTTTTTTTGTTTTTTTTTCTCTTATAGGAAAAGACGGCTGCGAATGCATGCTTCTGTCCATACTACGATCGCTTCGATATCAAATAGGTAGGAAATCGGTTGCTAGAATTTACTGCGCTATCGTTACTTTTCTCGATATGGTAGAGATCGTGACAATACGTACGAGAAGCTGTAGATTGCACGATCCGACGAATCTATGTCGCTAGATTCGACCGACGAAAGGTAGAGAAGAAAGAAAGAGGTAAGAAAAATAGGAAACGAAAGAGACGACGACGAGGAGGAAAAAGAAAAAAAAAAGAAAAAAACAGCCTGTAGACTAGATTCGATTTATCGTAGAACGGCGACGGTTACGTTGTGAGTTACGTTGTTAGTCGCGGAACCGCATCGATACACGGATAATCCTTTTCTCGCAGATCGACACACGACACTAACTTTCAACACTCTCTAACGATTACAAATATTTGATCGTCGACGACAATAACATTTCGAAGGTGTTTCGGCTTCGCATAAAATTCGGCCGATCCACGATACGTACGTTGTGCAACGAGCGAAGGGAAAAAATGCTTTTCAATGGTTCAAAAGTTGTTGAAACATCGACTCGACAAGGACAAAACCAATACGTATGCGTAGCGACGGATTACAAACACCGACGAAACCGTACGAAAGAAAGATTGTTCGCAAGAACAGCGTGGTTTGCCGCGTGGAGAACAAGTTCCATCGGAAAATCCAAAGACTCTGGCTTCGTACGAACATCGCTGAACGAAAAGAGTCGTAGACGATAAATGACGTTCAGCGAAACAGCTGTCTACTTGATGTTGTGCACCGAGAGCAGGTGCTTGAGAAACGAGGCCTCGATCCTCGATCTGTAAGGGCAATACTGGCAGGAGAAGTGAGTCTCAAACGTAACCATTCCGCAGCCCATCTTCAGATGTTTCCGTAGATTCGACGCCCAGGAATACATTTGTCCGCAACGCGGACAAACGTGCAGCCGCGGCCTCACGATCGGGAATAAAGGAGCATCTGCAAAGAAATCTCGGTTATTAAAGAACGACGAGCGAACGACGTGGCGCGATACGATGCGATGCGATGCGATGCGATGCGATGCGACGTGGCGCAAACCGAAAAGGATTGTGTTTAGGGCAGGTTCCAGAAGAAAGAAAAGAAAGAAAAGATTTTGGGATCGCAGTGGCTAGCTTCTAGACATCGAAGCGCATGCCTTGCCAGGTTAATAGAACACAACTGAATGCGACGACAGTCCCGTCTAGTCGCCGATAATCGTACGCGCTCTTCGAGCAGAAACCTGCGAGGCTGACTTCTACAGTCGCTTCGTGGTTCCCTCGAAAAGGGCATGTTTCCGGTTTCGAGCAGCTAAAAAAACGACGATGCTAACACACCTGTACCTTGGTACTCGTGCACGCGCATATACATATACTTACGTTCCGTTCTCGTGGCCCGAATCGGCTCCGTTCGGCCGCCGTTGCCTGAAAAGAATTCGCGAAACGGTGGTCGAGAGAATTTTCGCGTCAAGGGTTAGGTTTTCGCATGGAGCAAGAAAAAGTACGCTTTATTATGGGCCAGCAGATCGGCAGGACAGTAATCCATTCGCTAACGCATGTGTATCCGATGTTTACAAAACAAATGCCTCTTCAAATTCCCCTTAAAGTTGGACTTGTAATCGCAGATGGTGCAGCAGAAGTTTGGTGGCTTGCCGCAGGCCATCCTTTGATGCAGCCTCAAGCTGGAGGGCCAAGCGAATGGTCGACCGCACCACTCGCACGTATGCATGTTACCTGAAACAAAAATCCTAGTCAGCGCGTTGGCAAAGGCGTGGACTTTCCAAAGATCGTTCGCAACCGACTTTCCATTCTTCTCCTCTTCGTCGATGTCCGCTGATCTATAGAGAGCTTTCTCAACGCGGAATATATTTACACGACGATACCAAGCGGCGTGACACGCCGCGTCGCGCACCCGCTTTCGTCAACGTCTACGCTGCAATCGAACACACGTGAAACGAACGTAACGCGCTTTCTCCGTCTGCCAACAATTTATTGTTTATACAGCAGAGATTTTTGCACGAGAGAGATCCAAACTCGCCGGGCTCCGGGTTTCAGCGATTGCGAACAAACAGGAGGATCTTGGTCGGCGGAATCGGTGAATCTCGTCGTTGAACGGGATACGACTAAGCGAGACGTATGAAGGAGGGGCGTCGCTCGTTATCTGAAGTGTATTCGAAGTATGTGCTTTTGCAAGCTGCTCTTATACTTGGTCCTATGCGGACAGTACGGGCAACATTCCTTCGGATCTTTGCCACACTCGATTCTCAAGTGATTCTTCATGTTTCTCAGCCAGCGATAACCTTTGTCGCAGTTCGGGCACCTAAAGCAACCCGGCTTCCTGTCCAGGCAGTTGCTCGATTTCCGAGGTAGCTTCGAGCTCGAGTTATCCAAGGATAGCGCCGCCAGTTTCTGATGGCCGACGATTCTGCTTTGGTAACGGTATCCGGACCAGGGTAGCTCTGGAAAAAGAAACGGGTGTTTTTCGTTTATTATCCGAAGGAATTCTCCTCTATTTTCGTACGTCGACAATAACAATAAACTGAACAGACAGTGGCGATAAATCGCTGTTGCAACAGAACGCGTGTTCAAGTATTTTACAAACGTCGCTTTTTATTCTTCGTTATATTCGTTTGGCACATGGCTTTATACAGGATCACGACACTTAGGCGTACAATATGGTACGTACGTACGATGGTAAGATCTCATTTTCACTCGACAGCAGCGGAGTAATTCTACGTGCAAACGAGGCTTTCGCAGTCTCGAACATCTCGCTAACTGCTCTCTATTCTAGCGCGTTACAAGTTTCCATCCGCGCGGCCTCTCTACCACAGAACGAACGATCGTCGTTCCTTGTCTATATGCGTTCGCGTTCACCGAACGAAATGCTAACGTACGAGAAAATGTAAAAGCGTACGAAGCGTACGAAGCTTACGAAACGAGAAACGAAAGTGGAGGGGAAAGACGGGGGGGGGATGAGGGAGGGAGGAAAAAGCCTCCTAGATGCTACTCGAGAACACGTTCTTGCCAGGATGATTGGTTCGAATGTGTTGATAGAGATTGCCACGCTGTTTCGTTCTGTGGGCGCAATAGGGACATTTGAATTGCGGCTCCTTGCCGCACTCGTGCCTGGTGTGCCTGACCAGCGTGGCGCGATGCTGATAGCCTTTGCCGCACGTCCCGCACCGATACGGAAACTCGACCCGCTTCGCCATCCAAAGGGTCGCCAGGTCCTTGATCAGTGGCATCATCGGGTAGTTGCAATTCCTTTGAAAGTTCTTCGGCATAGTCATGCACGGGATCGGTATGTCTGCAAGTCACAGGAAGAAGAAAACGAGGGGCGTTAGTTGACGAGCATAAACGAGCGACTCTTCGTATTGGGAAATGCTTTGTCAGATAAGAAATCCAACTACGATCAAGAACATTTCGTTTAATTGCGTTTCGTTTAATTACGGCACATAGCTTTCAATCAACATCAAAACTACATCGAGTCAACGTTCTCTCTAACCCTTTGCGGACGAGTGTCGGCGCCACAGCCGGTCGAATCTGTTCGCAGTAGCGTCTATCTTTCCGATCGATTATCTTACGCCTACTTCACGCTTCGACGTCGTAAACTTTTTCTTGTGTTTAAACGAGATTTTAGCTTTTATAACGCGAACGTTCGACGCGTATATTTTCTCAACTGCCTCTCAGCTCAGCCAATGAAAGACTGTCTCGTCCACAGCGACGTCGTTCGCTCGTCGAGCGGCCCCGTCAGCAAAGGGTTAAGATTCGACGAGAAATACGTCTTCCTTCGTTTGTTTTTCTTCTTTATTTTTCTTTTTTCTTTTTTCTTTTTCCCCGTTTTATTAACTAGCGACGAAAGGGACCTCTTTTATCGACAAGTACACAGCAAAACACGAAATTATGGTTGCCGGTAAGGTTTGGAAAGAAAAGAAATGGCTGTTCAATTTCCGCTCGTGTTATACACTTCGAGCACCGCAAGGCGGAGCCCCGGGTGACGATGTTCGATGTGCCGGTGGATCTGGTCGGTGGTACTGGCCACGGTATCGCAATAGGGACACATCTTCTTCGACTCGAATCCACATACTCGCATCATATGCGTACGAAGATCGGTCAAACGATCGAACTTTAGGGTACACTTTGGACAGAAATTCGAGTCCCGGAACGGTGACGAACGATCGTTTACACTCGAGCAGAGAATTTCCATCGGTTCGTCGTGGATCCTTGCGCATCGACGCGTCACATCCGTCCCAACGTTAAACAACGCGCTTCGACGCGAACCTGAAATCGAACGTGTACCAATTAGAAATTTTCTTCCGTTTCTCGTTCCTTCGTATCTTTCGATCGCCTCGTCCTACGATCTACGATCGATCGTCCAACGATTATCGTCTTACTTTATGTCAAGGCGATTTACAGGGAAATCGAAGTAGAGGGAACGCGGGAGCGTTAATTAAAACGCTCGTCTGTTATCTCGTACGTTATTTACGCAATAACTTTAAACATTGTACTGTGTGATTTATTGT